>JAPTYQ010000023.1:32613886-32630858 GCA_029814465.1 Ostorhinchus cyanosoma
AAAACTAGTTGTTAAATCTTTTCCAACTTTTTTTGTCTTCTTGCTGTTTTTGAATACATTTTTTTTTTCCTTTCATGGTGTATGGCTCATAGCGATGAGTCACAGTTTGGTACCATGTTCCCTGTTTCAGCATCCCATCTCTGTCGGAGGACGATGCTCAGAGGGCCTTCAAGGAGTTTGCGTCGGCAAACTGCTGTTGGAGTAAAAAACCTGCTGAGGACGGAGTCATCACCAACATGCAGCCGTTCAACACCTACAGGGTGATCAATCACACAGCCATCGATTTATCGATCAGCTATCACTTCATACTTGATCAGTAATCTCATCAGGTTTGACCAACTTTGTCCCACGTCCTGATATGATGTCCCACATTTAGACTTTGAAGAAAAAACTTTACTCAGGTTTACATGCAAAAATATTATTCATTGATTATTTGATTCATTATTTAGATTATTTTTGTTCATTTTGTTCATTTTATGGATTTTCTTTTTGTTATATTTACCATTTCATTCATTTTTGTACATTTTGTAATAATTTTAATTGACTTTAATGATTATTTTGTTCATTTTATTTGCTTTATTAATTATTTTGTTCATTTTATTGACTACTTTTTTTTGGTTCATTTTTTTCTGTCTCATTTTCATTATGTCTAATTTTAACACCTATGATATTTCATATCAGAATTAATTTTACAGTCAGTTATTTTCAGATTATTTCACCATTGCTGGGAAGTTTTTCTGGATCTAATAAAGGTTTTTAGTGTTGAGTTTCTTAGAACTAGACTCTGCTGATCATTAAATTCACATCATGTTAAAAGTCACTTCACAGTTAAAGTTTTACTTCTCAGTCAGATTTGAAGCAGAACTTCGATCTTTTCATCCATAACTTGAACTTTTTGTTGTCAGTGGATGTTGTGTAAACTTATCTTTAATAATCACACCAACACCATTGTTTTTTCTGTAGAATTCTTTTTCTTTTTTAGAAACTAGACATAAAGTCCTTTCATGTCTCATGGTGCACAAGGCTTTATTTATTTATTGGTTTGTTTGTTTTTTGTTGTTTAGTACCGCCTGGAGACGTTTACTGAGTCCAGGTCGACTGAATGGGCCCAAAAACCTCATGAAGGTAAAAATGTCAAGCAGTTTAATTATTTTTCCTAATCAGACGTTTGTGTTCAAATTCAGGGAAACTCACTCCTTTACATAGGTTTCTCTTCCACATTTTTATCAAAACTACATAAAATATATATGAGAACGTTCAGCCGAGTCTCCTCTGCCTCATAGTGAAAGGGTTTTAGTGATTTGAAGAACCTGATGCAACTCAGAAGCTTCTGATTGAGGTCTTCCCTGAACCTGGCTTTTGTGTGTGGAGGTGGGACACTCTCAGGCATTTGATTGACAGGTGTCTTTGTGCCGTGATTGGCAGGTGAGCCCGCTGACTTCTACACTCAGCCCGCCCCCCGGCCATGGGAGATCCAGGCCACACCCCCCACGCTGTTCACCAATCACACACAGGAGATCCGTGTGCCTTACACCTCATCTATCAAGGTGAATGGTTTATAAGGAGTTAGAGCTGGCAGCCAATCACAGCGCAGGACTCTGACCATGTGTTTGTGTTCATAGGACTGCAGCACCTGCCACGCCTCCGGGACGAAACCATGTGATGCGTGTCATGACGGACATGTAAGTAACCAATCAGTTCATTTATTGATCGTCAGGAGGATGATTAAACATGTTCATGTGGGATTTTATGTGTAATTATGTAGATCTGAGTGTTTTATTTATGTTTTTAATGTTAGTTTTTCTACATTCTATCTGTTATTGTATGCTTTTTCTGTGTCTCGTATGTTTGTATATTATCTCATATGTCTCATGTCTGTATTTTTTGTATGATTTCTTTGTATTTCATATCTTTTATGAGTGTTCTTATTTGTTTTCTGTGTGTTTTTCTGTATTTTTGATGTGTTGTTTCTGTATTTGTTTGCATTTAGAAAGAATGTTGGCAGTGTCATGGTTCTGGAACATCTGGCATTGAAACACAATGTGTCAAATGCCAGGGTTCGGGTCGAGAAAGGTACGGCCGACTGGTCAGAACATGGACTAATCTAACATTTACATCGAGACTAGAACATGACAAATCTGAGGAATACTGGAAACCATGGATGGACTTTATGAACACTAAAAAACAACAAAAGGAACACCCACGGATGTTTAGCTGATACTATTGTTTGTATTTAATTTTTCTATTGTTCAAAAAAGGATAAGAAAACAAGAAGTGAAGGTACTGGAGATGTACGCAACAAAATAAATGTACAGATAGTTTTGTTCTTTTCTAGAAAGGAAGAAAAATAGAAAAAAACCCACTAAATTATTATATGTACATGTGAATGTAAAACATGTAAATTCTCCATTACAAAACCAAATAAAAAACTGAATTAAAAACGAAAAAGGACATTGACTTATCACCAGATCAGTTTGTCAGTCAGAGTGTTGACCTTTGACCTCTGTGTGCACAGGTGTGACAAATGTGACGGTCGAGGAACGATGGCATGTGACACATGTAATGGAAAACGACAGCTGCTGGCCTACATCCAACTGAAAGTGGAGTGGTGAGTAAAGAATACTAACAGATACTGCAGTACTGGTGCGATCCAAGTCTGTTCAGGTACATATTGTTATCCTCAAAGCATAATTATATAACTCATACACAAATGGACAAAAGTATGTGGACACGTTGAATTCAGGTGTTTCTTTTCTAACAGGGGTTTGGGATACAAAACAATATTTGATATTTATCTCAATATAAAACTATATTATGACATTTGTCATTATTGTTTTGTATCCCAGACCCCTGTTGGAAAAGAAACACCAGAATTCAAGACCCCTGCTTTGGCTTTGGATGATCCTGTGTGTTTGTGGAGCCCCCTGTTGGCCAACAGTCTGACCTGTTTGTGACTGTGTTCATGTTCAGGGTGAATAATGTGGAGGACCATGTCGTGGAGCAGAACTCTGGTCTGAACGTGGCAGATCTTCAATCGGTGACTGGAAAAGAACTGTTTAAGAACAACCAGTACCTGGTACGAGCACACACTTTCATCACATTAAAGGTATAATATGTAATATGAGGATGCAGAAATCACATCCTTCTGTGTCCAGAGGGGGCAGCGTTTCACCACATGTCTTTGATATCACTGGTGAGATTATGTGATCAGATTGAAGAGAAGATCAAGGTTCATCAACTGGTCTCAGATCAGGAAGGACAGGGATAATATTTAACAACTAATCAGATTTTTCCTGATGCAAACTATTGTTTTGTCAATTATTTTGAGACCAATAACCAATACGATTAGAACTGTTTTATTTTAGTGGCTGAAAATGTTATAGTGATAATCATTTTGACATCGGTCATTAATGATCATTATCGTGATAAATGTCAAATCATGCATTTAAGTCATAATTGTGATGGTAGACCTATAAAAGGTACAAGGCAAGGTTTGATGCTTGAACAAAGAACAATAACAGTGTTAACCCTTTTAGAACGATTGTGTCTCCAGTGACACATTTTTCATTCACCGTCATTCAAATGACTTTAACTCCTAAACCGTTTACGCTATTGACAAAATCCAAGCATCCTCTTTTAGCTGCAATTGGGTTCTTTCTATTGGTCTAGAACACATTAGGGTAGAGGTCTGCTTTGGCTGATGGGGAGGGGCGGAAGTGGGCAGAGCAAAGAGCAGCAGAGTGCAGTCATGAGAGACATGGAAGATTAAAAGAAGATAAAATGAGAGAAACAGAAGCGTCATAAAAAGGCTGAGGTTGTGTCTGGATGTAAAGTTCAGAGTTCATTGACACCCGACTGAAACCCCGAACACATGCATGAACTCACTCGACCTTTCATCCAACACAAACTGACCCTGGATCTGTGTTCAGCTCTACCCTCTGGTCGGGTTCCCTAACCCGGTGATTGCCGAGGCATCGGAGAGGCTGGTCAGAGATCACCAGAGCAAGTACGCCCAGACCTCCAGGATCCTGCAGCAGGTAAAGAGCACCACAGACACCTGGGAACGGGGGTCTGAGGGTCTGGGGGTCTGAGGGTCTGGGGGTCTGGGCTCCTGACAGTCTGGTCTACCAAGGTCAAATCAGGAGACATTTTCGTTTGTTTTTTCATTTCATTGATTATTTTGTTTATTTTTGTTCTTTTTATTGATAATTTAGTTTATTTTTGTGCTTTTTTATCGATTATTTTGTTCATTGCATTGATTATTTTGTTCATTTTTTTATCATTTCATTGATTATTTTTCCATGTTGTTTAGTGTTTTGTTTCTTATTTTTTTCATTTTCACCCTTTTTTCACAACATTAAATCCAACTTGAATCACGAATCATTTCAATCTTCATTCTTATTGTTTTTATTTTCAGTATCAAGAGAAAACACAGTCACTTCAAGTCAATCTGATAAGATAAAACGTCCGTTGACCTTGTGTTTTTCTTATCAAAAGTTTGGTCTGACTGTCGTTAATGTCATGTGCATGTGGACTGATGGTTGGTGTGTGTGTGTGTGTGTGTGTGTGTGTGTGTGTGTGTGTCTGTGTGTGTGTGTGTGTGTGTGTGTGTGTGTCCAGAGGCAGACGGTGGAGCTCATCCCCATCACCAAGGTCAACTACAAATGGAAAGGAGACACTCACATCTATTACGTCTACGGCAACGAGCATCAAGTCAGCGGCGATTACCCGGCGACCTGTTGCTGTGTCGTCATGTAGATGCGACCAATGCTGGCAAAAACAAACGTATTTACCTTCAAATGTTCTCTGTCTGATTCTCTACAAATTGCTGTCCATCCCTTTATAAATTATGACCCGTAGAGAACAGGCACAATTAAAACCCAGTATTACATTAAAGAAAAAACATAAACAGTATTAGCATGGTGCCTTTAAAACCCTGAGATATAAGGTGCTTTATTAAAATAACACTCAATATAAGGGCAAAAATGGTGAATTACAGACAAATCAAACAAAAAAATGAACAAAAACAAACGTTTATTGATAGAATTAATGAGTAAAGCATGAACGTAATCACAGCTTCACTAAACAAATCGATAATCTGTAGAATGCTTGTTTAGAAGTGGCCTGTTTTAATATGTACTTTTATGAATTGTTTAGAAACTACATGGACAAAAATATGGAGACACATCATGTCTACAGCTATAATATGTCCGTTCATGATGATTTGAAACATGAACAGAACATGAAAAATGTTTTAGAAATTTTAGAGACAGATCATTTAAAATCATAGTCATTGATTAAAAAAAATCCCAAAATCAATGTTAAGAGAAATTAAGTAAAAACCATCTCTGAGGCATTTTGAAGCAAAGATAGCAATTTAAATCAAATTAACCAATGCAATGATATTTATCCTAATATAAAACTGTATTATGGCATTTGTCATTGTTGTTTTGTATCCCAGACCCCTGCTAGAAAAGAAACACCTGAATTCAACATGTCCACACACTTTTGTCCATATAGTGTATTTACATGTAAGTGTTTTTGCAGGAAAACTAACAACAAAACTAATGAGTAGAGCAGAAGTCTATAGTCAATAACCAAAAAACAAACCAAAAAACCTCTTAATAAAAATCAAGTGTTTTGATGATGACGTCCAACCACAAGCCTCATTAGGCCCTGGTTTTTGGTCGGTCTACCTCATAGGATGCCAAGACCGAAAGGACCTCCGTCCATTCATCAGTGACCAATATCAGATGGTTTCCTAATCTGATCTGTTAGTATTGGCCTTAAATGTCCAGGAGTAGTGAAACAGTCCAGTTGAACCCGTGGACAGATGAGTATGTTCAGATGTAGAAACACAAGGCAGTGCTTATTACTGGATCTGTTCATGGATCAGGTCTGATGCTGCCTTCATGTGCCATGGGAATGATGGTAAATACGGGTTACGAACTGGAAAATTGCACATGAACGCCCACTTATGTTGTATTTTCCTCCGAAGAACTGGGAAAAAAACTTAGATCTAAGAGATGAAAATAACCTTTGACGTTTTAACATGCGGAGGGCAACAAGGGGTTCATTAATAGAATAGAATACAATAGATCTTTATTATTATTAATAATAATATAATAATAATAAACTTCATTTATATAGCACCTTTCATACAAAAATTGTAGCCCAAAGTGCTTCACATTGATTAAGAATTAAATTAATTATCGTTACAGGAACAATGAAAAGTAAACACTTAGGTGCAAAAAAGACTGTAAGACAGACTAATATCACGGAAAATACTGAGAAATACTGTCAAAGTACAAAAACTATAGAGAAAAAATATACATAATACACAAATGTTACTTAAATACCACTAATCAGTACTAAAATATACAAAAAGCTGGCTATAGTACAGATTGAGCTTTTTTATGAATGTTGTGTTGCTTTTAGCTGCTGATTTTGCACATTTATAACATACACAATTGAAAAAAGTAACCAAAAAAAAATGCTGTATCAGATGAATGACCACATCTAAAACTGTTTTACCTAAGTATCAGGTCACCATGAATTGTGTTTTGGCCATTTTTGTTTCACTACAACATCAAAAGCACTTGAACACTGGTAATTTAATATTCACAAGTGGAAAGATTCATTTTCCCTACAGCACCTGAAGGCAGCATGAGTCACTGCATAAACGGAGATGAAAGGTCAGGTTGTGATTGGTTGGGTTTTAGTGGCGTTTTGCTCAGGTTCAGGTGGAGTTGGTGTTGTGTTCTGGTCAGGTTTGAGAGGATTTCAGGTCAGTTTGGGTTCATGTTTTGGTAGATTTCCGGTTGTTTGGCTCATGCTCGGATGGATTTGGGGTCATGTTCTGGTCAAGTTTTTCACAGTCTTTCCTCACATGTTCATGTAAACACCTGGATTCTGGACTCATTCCCAAACTTCAGAAAAACCTCTGTATCAGTGAATCAGTCTTTCACATTTAAGTCAATTTTTCATAAACAGAACCAGAATACTTTATTAATCCCAGGGGGAAATTATTGTATTAGAGTTGCACCATTCAAATAAATATAAATAAAGTAGCAGGAAGTTTTTTCTATCTATATCTATAATTATATCTATATCTATACATATTAAAACACTCTGTTAAGACACAATTAGAACAGCAACAGTAACTGTGACCTGTCTAGAGCTGGTCTGGTTTCAGTTGTTTCTGGTGTTGGATCAACAGTGAGTTTCATTTATTTAAACGGTCAGATCCAACATTTGTCCTTTTTCATTTTGTGCCAAATTAAAACATATTCCACATAATCAACCTGGTGCTAAATCCCACTTGACCAGAGTTCATTTGGTTTGACTTGGGAGTGTCTGCTGAGTCATGTTTGGTTCCGGTTCGATCCGATGTTTGGCTTCATACGACCAGACCCAGAGTTCATCTCAAACCAAAGCTATTAGTTTGTGCCTTTAACATCAAGAAACATCAAACCTCAAACCTGTTGGTGACATTTTGGCTTTAACTGCTCTGATCAACTACTGTAATGTGACTTTTATTTACGCTCTGTGTCACGTGATGTGTCCCACTGTGAGCGGCCGTTTACAGTCGTCTTCTGAACCAGGTCTGTTCAGAGAATTTAGACCAAACATAAAGTGTTTTTACCCTTCTAGCTTTTTTTTTTTTTTAAATCTGGAACTAAACCATAGTATTTATTTAAAAGTGTGAACAGTTATTTTCATGTTATCAGACAGAAACGATAAAACAAAACGATAAATAAACAGTAAACCAGTGGAACAACAGAATATGTAAAAACTATATTTGATGATGATTAAGTCGAAATCTTTGACCTGCAGATGGATCAGGTCTTTATTTGAACCAGGTTTTGGTTTTGGAGGCTGGACCTGACTCCTAGTTGTATTTGAAAAAAGAAAAATGGCACGGATACTGATATAAAAGGGTCGTATATTAGTGAATACTGGCCCCTATAATATAATGATACTATATAATTGAGATAATTTTTAAATGAGTTGAGTTCTCCTCCAGTGAAAGTATCACCCACTTCTATTGGAGATTGATCTGCATCCAGACCACAGGACTCGAGCATAGATTCAGATTGAACAGGACGCTGACAAACGGGGACATTGGTTTTATTTTTCTTAGATCTTGAATGTAAATCCTTAATTTCTTTTCATTTTCATGGTTCATTAACCTGTGATGCGAGAGCTCAGTGTTACCTGTGGATCAGAGGTCAAAGGAGTGATGATGTAGGTCTGTACACGGTCGGGTCCAGATGATGGATGTGTTCCGGTACCGGTTCTGATCGTCTCCAGAGATTAAAACTGCAGCTTCTGTTGAGTTTAACTTGGTTCAGTCGTTAAAGAACACCTCGACTGTTATACTCTGTACTTATACGTTGTTTACCTATACTCTGTTTACCTGTGTACCTGTATCTACTCGTACTATTTCCATGCTGCCTCCTCTGTATATCCGTTCTTTATATTTTATTTCTGGTTCATATAATGTGGTTTCTTTTATCCTCATGACACTGTAGCGGTGTTACTTTATTTTTGTTTCCAAAATCTCAGTTATATTTTTCAACATAAAGGACTAAAAGCCTCTCCGCTGCTTTTCTTGGCTCATTTTTATTGTAAACTTCATTTATGCAACAGCTTCACATGTGAGACAACACGAAACGAACAGTGTCTGATGGATTTAAGTGACTTACCCCTGCAGTTGTACTTACTAACAGATGATTCCACGTCTGCTCCTCAGTGTTTTTCCTCAGACTTTGACGCTTTTAAATCCAAATGTGATGATTTTTTATTGGATGAAATGTCTCTTGAAGTGCTTTGTAAACCCATTAAACTAAACCTGTGGCTTAATTCATGTCTGTGTCCATTAGAACACTGACAGTTCATAAAAACCACATTAATGTTGAATGCAGCTGCTTTACAGGAGATGAAGTGGGAAGAAAAATGAACTGTAAAATGAACATTTCAACAACATTTACCTGATTATACTCTAGTACTAGTGCATAACCTACTATTAACCCATTAAGACCCAGTACTACTCTTGTGGCAATTACAAAAAGGAATTTTTCTCTTGATTTAACCTGTTTTATTACCATTTATTATAATATCATCTCCGTTTAGCATTTTTGGAGTGAAAATCAGGTTTCCTACATTCCTATATTTTATTCACTGATCATGTAGATGTTACATAAAATCTAGTAGAAAGTAAAATGCAGTCAGTTTTTGTTCCTTTTTTAATCCAAGCAGCAGAGTAGCCAAATCTGTCCTTATCTAGCCAAACTAAAACTAAATAAACTTTACTATCTTACTAAACCAGCTGGAGACTACACCTTCTGCACTTTGAATATAAACGTGCTTTGAAGCGGTTGATTAAAATGGTACATGTCTATCATCTATTGGTGGCAGGTGTTTTGGCAACTATATAGAGCTATGGTCTATTTCAGTCAGTTATGTTACTTGGCACATTCTCATATTCCAGATTCGTTATCACGTAACTATTAATGTCATTATTTAGCTCTAATGTGAAGCAATATGTGTATGTAAAGTATAAATGATCATAAATAGAAAGTAATAACGTAAGAGCATTTTAAATGTTAACGAATCCACAAATAACCTTTTGTTGATTATACAAAATAAGGGTTTAATCTGGGCCACAACACCAATGGGTCATAACACAATGAATACAATACATACATAAAAACGCACACATTTATGAACCTCCCAATATGGGAGAAGAATCATTCAAGTTAAACATTGCAGTTTCATCAGGATTGTCCTGCAGGCAGTACAGTACAACATTCAACAATCAACACTGTGTCATAAATAACGAGTGGTGTGTAGATCATACAAATGCAAATATCAAAGACATGGCTTCAAATCCACACAAGAAATACTGCAGCATTAGTGCCTTTTGTTGGTCCGTGCATTTGTTTTCCTAATAGGCGGTGGATTCTAACGTTGTATCCGGAACGTGGAGTATTTTCACAGAGATGAGCTTTAAAAGTCCTGGTTGTTCCTGATTCTGCAGAAGCTTCATACATCCTGCTTTGGCATTAGTTAGTGCAGCACCAGACCCTGTGTATTCCAGTGATACAGCGCCTTTACGGTCTGTTTAGAAGTAGGTTACCTGCTTTATAAGTCACCTGTTTTCCATTTGGGAATGTGATAGTGATTCCAGTTGGTCCTCTGTCCCAGGTCTAGGCTTCAGAGGAGGCTTGGGGTCTGAGGTGGGCTTTCTCCATGGTTGTACCGTAAGGATCTGACCTTTTAAAGAAGCCCATCTGGAGGCAAATAAAGTAAATCAGATAACACTATCTGATACAAAGGGCTTAAAACATCATTTCTGTAGTGAAACATTTATTGGTTTGCTGCAAACTACCGTTGGCCAGGCGGTGCGTTCTACGAAGCTGCAACTACACGTGTCTTAACGTTTTATCAGGCAAGTGACTATTTTTGGTAATTTCCACAACATAAAATATGGATCCAATCCTGCGGCTCAGTGAGGTCATGATGGCTTTTATAACAATATACAGTGATTCAAACAGATTTTATAGACATGTTGAAGCTGTAAATAGTGAATATGAGTGATTTTTGTCAGTTTTTATGACCTTATAACAGTTGTTTTATTGCATGTGTTTACTTTTTAGCAAGTGCTGCTGGGATGTTTTATGGTAAGAGGAAGAAGACTGTTGTCACGGCAACCAACAAGGAGGTAGATGACAATGTCAAATAACACACTGAGGTTGAAATTTAGAATTTTGGAGTATTTCAATGAGTGCCCTATAAAGGGTTAAAGTGGTGTTTTCTTTTGTGGGGATTTAGTCATTTCAATACGACAGCTCGCTTCAATAATTCAAAGATTTTTAGAAATAGATAATTTAGAGCTGAGATATCTTTGTCTTTCACTTTGTAATTAAAAAAAGCCATGAAATTTTTTAAAAAGAGGTTAAAAAATGGAATAAGGATAAATAGGTAGTATAAAGAATAAACTATAATAGAACATAAAGTGTATATATAAATCTATTTACAATGATAACAGTGGTGCAATACAGTACCAGTTATGAGGTGAATAATGGATCAGAACAGCAGCAGATATGACACTAGTGTAATTAAATGATAAAAGCTCCTGCAGTTGAAAAGTGGCTGTTGTTTCCATCTAAATCAGATTGAAATACCACCTCATCCTACTTAAAATACTATTTCATTTAACCTGACCTTCAGTTTTAATAGGTACATAGTGCGTTTGTGCAGCTGAATTGTTATTAATGGTGTTGTTACCTTGTACAGTAGATATACGAGAAGTGAGAGCAGTAACAGGCCAGCGAGGACGGCCAGGATGATGATCCACACGGGAACCAAGAACAGACCGTCTTGTTTACTCCATATGACACCAGCCGAAACCTGGACAACAGCAAACACAGCAGTGGGTACATCCACCCCACCTGGTACTGACAGTGCAGCTGCAGAGTTATGGACCTGTTGAACTCAGATGTTACCTTTTCAGATGCAGAGGGCTTTGATTTGGGAGGAATAGAGTAAGGCATCCTTCCTGCCTTGTACTCAACAGAACATTCCAAAATAAACTGTTTATGGGCTCTCTGTGGAAAAGGAGCAAACACTTTATTAAAGGCTGGATGATACTGATATGACCCCCTAAAATAACATGTCATGTATTAAATCAGCTTTAACTCTAGAAAACAAACATAGAATATTTAGCAAGAAGCTGCTATTAATGTGGTATAGAATGGAATAGGAACACTTCATTAAAAACACTAATTAAGTTCCATTCAAACTATGCATTTGACCAGATTACAAACACTGAAATGCATCATGGGAGTATGTACAGTAGAAAAACACTAGTTTTACTCTGTGTTGTCCAGCAGAGGGCAGTAAAAACACACAGATTTTATCATTGGGTTTGTTGATCATCATAGAATAGGATAGAATAGAATGTTACTGCACATTAATGAATGTGTTTGCATGAGGAGACATTGAGGTAAGTGACTAATTACTACTGACTAATTTTGTAGTTAAATGTGGTGAAACCATCTCTCTGTGGTATAAGCCTCCCAGGCCCCGTGGCCTCACCTGGATGAAGGTTTGAGCCCAGACCCGTGAGCGAACGGTCAGGATGACGCTGGCCCCTCGGTCCAACCAGCCCACGGTACACTGGAGAGTCCAACAGTCCACGGCCGGACAGGTCTGAGGGTCAAACACAGGGTCAGTGCTGGATCATTTAACCCTTTATCCTCTGAGACATGGTTCAGGTAAAGGTGCTGCTGTGAACTGCCGTTTGTTTCAGGTTCATAAAAGCTGCTGTGAGTATGTGCTGGTGTTCCTTTTCTTCAGTGGTTTTGTTTTACTGTGTGTTTTAGGGTCAAAACAGGTGGAATAACAGAAAAAGACAAAGAGAGGAATAGAAGTTTGACAGGTTTGGACTAAATAAGGCACTAGAATGTACATCAATAAGAGATTTAGGATGTTGAACATGAACTGTGAACTGGAACACAAAGAACAACAAAGATTTGAATTTTGGCCCAGTAGGTTTTTTTGGGGGCTCTTTTTTTTCTAAATCAGTCCAGCTGTTTGTTGACACCTGGTTGAACTCCAAAAAGCAGCTACACGGTCAAAACTCTGTAAAAACACAGTAAAAAAAAAAAGAAAAAAAAGAAAAAGGAAAATCACCACAACACTGCAAACAACAGTAAAAACAAATAAACAAAAACACAATGAAAATGGTGTAAAAAAAAAAAAAAAAGCCCAAACCGTCTATTTTTATAGTGAGTCGCTTTCACTCACTGCTCTGTGTTTTACCCCCCGTTCCACAGGTGGCAGGTGGTGAACTGAGCATGCTCATACGTCTATGGAAAAAACAAGGTCTATTCTATCAGCACGTTTTGAAAATTTGCCTATTTAGCAAACGGTTGAATTTTTATGAATATTTAAAATAAATCCTACATTTAGAATGTTCACCACAGACACTTCAGGGGTTAAACAGGTTTAAACATAGTTGTTGTTGTTGTTTGGACCCAGTATGAGTATTTACTGGGTCTAATAATGTGTGGAAACATCTGTAACATGTGGTTGGATCTTCCATCTGAATACCATCTCTGACAGACAACATGTCAACATTACAGTCAGTGACGCACAGTCCATGAGCGCTGCAGTAAATCACACAGATAATTAACTTCATCTCACAGACAATTAGAGTAAACATCAGGAGACCCTGACCAGAGCTCCTTAGATCTGCTCACATTTCCTCTTCCTCTTTCATTAGAATTTCAACCTCTGCCTTAGTCCTGAGTCTTTAGTTGACAGTCGGACTAGGACATGAAGTCTAAATGTAAGTATGTTTAAATGTCTTTATCAAGGGGCATCAAACATGCGGCCCGTGAGCTAAAACCAGCCCTCCAAAGGGTCCAATCTGGTCCAGTGGAAATAATTTGTGAATTAAAGAAATTACACTGAAAATATTAACAATCAAGGATGTTAAAATCATTTTAGTTCAGGGGTCACATACAAAACAATTCAGTCTAAAGTGGGTTGGACCAGTAAAATACTAATATTGAGTAAAAAAGTGAACACCCTGAATAAATATGCACAAACTGAAATAATTACAGTTTGGCTAATATTCTTCCTGTTATTAAATGTTTTGCGTATTTGCAGATCCACTGTGATCTGTTAGTTGTAATGTACATGTGTAAATGATAAACTGAGACATAATATTGTTAAAATTGCTCTTATTTTTCTTAAATTTCAGATTATTTGGGGCTGTTTTTTGAAGGATAATTCGTAGATGCACACATTTTAATAATGTAGTTTCTATTTGTCACTTTAGATCATATTGGGCTGAATGTGGAACCTGAGTTTAACACCACTGATCTAAATGTACAAGTGGAGAATCAATAAATTGACAATAAAAGGCATAGTGTTGTTCAATCAGAGCCACTAACTAATGAAAACCACCATAATAAACCCAGTGGGACTGAACATCTAATGCAAGAGCCTTTAAAGAGTCTGTGTTGTGGTGTTTGGAGAGAACAGATCTTCACCATGACTCCATCCACATGCTGAGTCAACGAAAACAGAGGAAAACAAACGTCCTCTTTGGTCTTTAGAGGACAGACAGGACACATTAGAAATCTACTGTCAGGTTAGAAGAGAAAAGTCCAAGTCATATTAACCCTTTATCAGGAAAGTGACTATTTTTAGTAATTTCCGAATACACTACAATACAGTGACAACAACAGTTCCAGTGAGGACAGTGAGTCAACAAGCTCAGGTCCAATGTGGTCTCCAGGGTCTGGAAGGTCCAATGTGGTCTCCAGGGTCTGGAAGGTCCACCTCCGCATGAACAGTGAGTGGACCTGCTTTGTTCAGTACCAGGAAGTAATGGTACTAATGTAAGGAATGATGTTCAAAGGGTTAATGTGGATGTGGACAGGGGTCTGGATCAGCACTGATGAGGGTCTAATGTTCTAAAAGGTATGTTCTAATGTTCTAAAATACATGTGTTTCTTGTTTTTTTTGTTTTGTTTTTTTTATATTTACTTAATAGATTTTTTTTAATTTACCACTTATAGGTAAGGAACCAAATATGGTAACTTCATTGAGCTGGATTTTCTACATAATAAAAATTTTTGAAAAACTTCACAAAAGTAAGAAAAGTCTTGTAATGTCCTCCAATAACACACTACGGTTGAAATACATGAACATTTTTTCCATTCACAAAACCATAAAAAATGAAAACAAACATTCATTCTCGCGCCCCCTTGTGGCAAATATGTTGCTAAATAGCCAAAGGCAACACTACTTTGTGTAACTGTAAACCAAAGGTGTCAAACATGAGGCCCCTGGGCCAAAACTGGCCCACCAAAGGGTCCAATCCGGTCCCTGGGATGAATTTGTGAAGTGGTTAAAGACTTTAACACAGGACTGTAGATGGAACAAATCTGCATGTTTACTGTAAACTATCCCTTTGAGGCTCACAGTTCTCTAAGCTTGTCTGTTGAAACCTGTTTGTCCTCCATCAGGTCTTAACAGTCGACTCCATCTGTTCAATGTGTTGTGTATTTGTATGATGGACATGTTCTGTATTTGCAAACCAAACTGTGTTTATTAGTGAATCACAGAACATTTGTAAACTATGCTTTGTTTGTTTGGTTTTGGCAGGAAGTTAGCTCCACAGTTTAGTCCTTCAAGATTAGAGTATGGTTTTAGAAGTTTGGATTAAAGCTTATGGAATTAATCAATTAACAGAGAGGAAGCAATTAGGTGTAAGTATAGACTTGTAAACAAAGGAAAATAAAAATACCAACACATGGAGCATTATTTAAGTCCTCTGATTCTGTTTTTTTTATCCAGATCCATTAGAGCTGTTTTGGTTTTTTTTGTGTTGTATTGTGTGTTTTCTCACCAGGTTTCCTAGATCCACCAATGGGTCTCTGAGCTCGTCCCTCCTGTGGATGCGGTGGACTCTGCCTGATCCCAGTGACGTGGCTCCACCCTCAGACTGACGTTGAAGCTGCAAATGTCCAAAACGGCAACCGACACATTAGCAAACACCATGAAAACAGCCTCACAGAGCCGACCAAGCCGTGGGTTTTTGCGTGAGTGTGCGGTGTCACCTGGAGTTTGAGTGCGTTGAAGGTGTGTTTGGAGGAGCACCTGAGCGGCCCCTCGGTGACCACCTCCACCGGGTAGAGCAGCTCCAGGCCGTGGGCCCTCAGGGGACAACGCACCTCCATCGTGGACTGGCTGATCACACTGGGCCCGTTGTTCACCAGCTGCGACACACGAGCAGGCGCACAAATCTACACGATGTCCGACTAACACAGTTTTAGGGCAAAGAGGTGTTTTATACACACTTCATTGTTGTAATTGTGGATTTTATGTGAGCTGCAGATCACCTGGAATCTCCCTCATGGCGATGAATAAAGTCTATTCTATTCTATTCTATTCTATTCTATTCTATTCTATTCTATTCTGTTCCTGTCATAACTAACTGAGAGATGAGTCACTGAGGATGAAAACCAGATATTTTCTTAATTTTTTCCTCATGTTTAAAAAGAAAAATTAAACTGAAAAAGAAGCTTCGTAGGGGCCGTACCTTTTCTGTTCCTGCCCCAAAGCTGTGGAAACCAGTTGCCTTTAGAAGTTATTCAGGCTCAGTCTCTCCCTGTATTGAAATCACGTCTAAAAATGTTCTCGTTGGCTTTCGATCAATGAGTGAGATGTTTCTTTAGATTTTCTCTGTTGTTTGTACCAGATTTGAATTTGTCTTTGTTTTTATGGTGGGTGTATTTTGTTGGACTGAGCCCACTTTACATCTTGTGTTATCACTGTTTTACTTATTTTTTTGCTATTTTATGATTCATGTACATCGCTTTGGCCAACTGTAATGTTTTTAAAGTGTGTTATAAATAGCGTTGGTATGGTATAGCTGATGTTAACGTCATGGCAGTTATAGTTTAGCCTGATACTAAATATTTTCACAATTTAAAGCATACGGCCTTTCAGATGGAGCTTCGTATATTTATATTTTGCCTTACATTTCAACTGTTGCAACCTTTTTTTTATCTGTTTTTGACAATAATGGAAGAAGAAAAATGATGCAGTAAAGTTACAAGGCCCATCGTATAGGTGAGTGTGTGTGAGAGTTTGTGCAGTAAATACGTAAAAACTACCATCTGTTAAACCGCCGTATACAGACGTCAGCGTACCTCATAGACCTGCTGCAGCTCAGGGCCCACGTCCTGCTCATCCCTCAAACCTTGACTCTTACCCCAGTTGGGTGGAGGAAAAATGACTTTATCAGGCCTTGAAACCCTGTAACACAGTAAATGCACCGATTAGCTGTTAGATGGAAACTGATATGACAAAAAATAACAGACAGTAACTGTTGAATGATGGGCTCACCCCTGCAGAATGACCTCAGCCATCGCAGCCACTTCCAGCT
>JAPTYQ010000023.1:32761883-32786023 GCA_029814465.1 Ostorhinchus cyanosoma
AAAAAGTCAAATTAAATTCTGAACATGTTTACATGAATAAACTATCCTTTCACAGAAAATGTGAATAACCTAAAAAAACCTGAAATTTCATCAAATTTTTGATATTATACCTTGGTTTATTATTTGCGCATGTGCATTACAACGCACAGCTCACAGTGGATCTACAATTATACAAAACATTTAATAACAGACAGAATATTGGTAAAATTACATTTGCCTCTTAAGACATTTCAAGTCATTCAAATTTTTTGTGAAGAGTTTATAAATGCAAATATTTTCATGTAATTTGACTTTTTCACACAAAAATAAAGAGAAACGTTTGTAGTTGTCATAATTTATAGGTTATTATGGTAGTATTTTACTGGTCTGACCCACTTTAGATCACATTGAACCTGAACTAAAATTATTTTTACATCCTTAATTGTTTATATCTTCAATGTTATTTCTAGATTTCACAAATTCATCCTGTGGGCTGGATCGGTGCCTTTAGGAGGCTGGTTTTGACCCACGGGCCGTATGTTGGACACCCCAGATTTAGACTGAGCTCCCTTGTCATGTGTAAAATTGTGTTGCCAGGAATGTATGAGCAGTTAGACTGAGTCCCTATTTGCATGGGACGAGTACAACCTGGGGATATTCACTGATATTTAGAAAGTATTATGTGTTTTTGCAGTGTATTTACTCTACATCTGGAGGTCAGTAAATTCATACTGACATTATCCAAAGTCAAGGCTCATTAATAAAGAATAGCACTTATAGATAACTGTTGAAAGATAGAAAAATGTTCCTTATGTAATGTCTACCATACATGCTATTCATCTGCTCAGTCTGAAGGATTTCAGTGTGTTCTTTCACTGAATGGTTGTCGCATGAGCCTCCTAAATTCGCACCCAAAAGGCTTTTAAAATTTAATTTCTATTTCCTGGCATAGCTTCCACGGGCAAAACAAATGTGCTGAGGAAACAAAAAAAACATTATAAATCAGTCTAAATCACACAGATGTTCATTTGCACAGACCTATTATCAGAGGACGTCCGATTTTGAGGATGGAATTTTACTCTGTAATTTACATAAATGACATATTTGCATAATTAGATCACATGCAAACTCTGCAAGTATCACAAATGACCAGAAGTCCAAAAGTAATACTAGTCCTTCACCAAAGAGTCCATTAAAGATGGACCGTCAGCCCTTTGGAAATGCTGGAGTTGAACTCGTATTCATCTTCATTAGCAGTCCCTTCAAACATCATCGAAATTACGGATCAGATTTATTTATAATTTTATACGCATCTTATTTGGGAGAATGTCTACAAAGAGAAATTTGTATATTTTTTTTTTAAAGAATTTTTGAAACATTAAAAATGTGCCTTTCCTTCTAATGGTCCCTATTTTGATGGTTTATAACATGTAAATGGTTTGAGATATCTATATAGTTCTTATTGATCACTGATAGAAGTCATATATGGACTTGGATTGAATTAGTTGAGTTCTCCTCCAGTGAAAGTTCCACCCACTTCTACTGGGAGGTTGATCTCCTGCATCCAGACCACAGGACTGGAACCTCAAACAGAACCTGACGACCTCACACGTTTAAATGGGGATCAATTCAGATAGAACAGGACATTGACATACAGGGACACTGGAACTATTTATTTTTTTTAATACACAACAATGAAACTACACACTTCTAGTATACAGCCATGAAACTATACCATCCATATTCAGTACTGTTAACATGTGGAGAATGTTATTATGACAAACAGCCAAAATACAAACCGTAACCACATGCTGTATGAAATGAAACACACTTTAGTTTTTGCTTCTTTATTCTACACAGAGCTGTTTTATTGTCTGAATCGGACCTCTGGGGCCAATACAGCTTCTTGGATGTGTTGTTTTTGACATCATACACCTGTATCTGGCAGGCGTACAATGTGTCATTTGTCAGTGATGTGGACCATGCAGTAGATGAATGCATGTGGATGCCACATTGACTGAGGCTCCATGTCCGGGTGACGTGTGCGAAAACAGAAGGTTGAGTCAAAATGCATAAAAAACATAGAAACGTAACAGACTGAACACAAAGAAATATAACTTTCAGTAATTAATGGTTGTTTTAACTCACTTTAGCTTCACATGTTTTATCACCACATGAGGATGCTAATTGGATTACCAATTGTGTGCAGTCCAGAACATGTGGATTCTTCCTGCCTGTTAAATATTGCATGTTTCTGGCATTTCTTTCACAGCACGAACACGAGGCATTTCCTATTATCTGATCAGAATAGATCCAGGCTCTCATATGGCAGCAGCACAAACTCATCCTACAAGACAGAATCTGTAATGAAGGGCTGAAAAAAAAAAAGAGAGAGAGAGAGATGATTCTACTGAGACGTTCACTGACCCTTTTCACAGCAGACATTTTAGGTTTTTTTTTATAGCAGGAAAAGCGCAGGTGGTTGTGATAACATTAAAGATGGCTCTGCTCCATGTTCAGCGAGTGGCCATGCCGATCCTAAAGCTCTGGAACAGATAAACCTCAGAACACAGACTTTTTAAATTATATCAGCTACACCTGTTTGCTCTCTGCCTCAAACACATTCCCTCTTAATATTGTTTTTCTGTGTTTTCTCAGAATAGACTCCAGGTTTAGGCAGGGTATCTGTGTACTCTGACTGTGATGCTTTGCAATCTGATGCCAGCCTGAAAGCTCATCCGTGTAAATGTAGATCAAGATCGTTCCTAGTTTGGCTTCTCAACATAACCGGACCTTAACTAGAGCCTCTGGCTTCTGTTTCTCTTCCTCCTCAGCCCACGCTGTCTGATAGAAGTCATTTTAAATAAAGAAAATAGCATGTTGTGGACTGCCAGAAAACAGTTTTATGTAGCATTACAAGAGCGCTGGAGCAGATAGAGCTGTGGCAAAACAAAGCAAATAAAAAATCATGGTATCATTCACATGCAATGTTATTTTTTCACAGTGTCAAATTTTAACCTTTTGTCTTTTTTTGCCTATTTTGAACACTTCAGTATCTTGTGTGGTAGTTAACCCTATAAAGACTGCCACTGTAACAGGCAGCCTGAGTTTTTTTTCTTTTTCCTGACTTGAAAAAGAGCTGCATTTTAAAAATCATATTTATTATGAAAAACCACTAAATGTTCATAACAGAACTTTATGAGAATACAGAAATAAACTTTGGATTCTTTTCCATGTGTTAAAAACATTTTGGTTTGACTAGATCATTCTATGTCCATGTTCTTCTTGTTTTTAGTTCTTTCTAGTCATTTTTGTCCTTTTGAGGGTCTGTTCACTTTCTGTGAAGTTGTAGACAGAGCCCGTCATTTCACTGACAAAAACATCTGTCATCTGATTCAAACACAGACACTGCATCTCTAAACACACAACAAAACACACTAGTAGAACACTCCAAAACAACACTGCCACTTTTATATACAATTCTTTACAAGAAATCACCACTAAAACCCTGATATAATTAATAAAAATCTCCTGTCTCTTTTCTTACCACCTGCCTACTCTTCCCCACTCAGTTTTTCTTTGCTCCGCCCACTTCCACCCCTCATCCACAGGCAATGCAGACCTCTATCATAAAGTGTTATATGATGTTGGAAAGCTTTTCGATGCCATTGGAATTTTTGTGAACAGTACAAACAGTTCAGAAATTACAGTAATTTGAATGTTGTCAAGTGCAAAATGTATGCACCAGAGATACAAACGTCTTTAAAGCATTAAAAATAATATTTTCTGTATCTTTCACTTGTAGACAGTGCAGTGCATGTCTTAGAGTTGTTTAATTCAAGTGAAATCTCTCAGTGTATTAACATGACCATAGGTTATTGTCTCTGTATGGTGTTTTGAAGAGCCCATTTCGGTACAGAGTCATCACTGATTTATGACTCATTGCTTTCACTTATTACATCTTGTCAGTTATTTATTTTGTTGAAAGGTCAGATTTCATGACTGATGCATCATGTTTCCACAGCGTCCGAGACGGTCGGGGAACGCAGCAGTGGACAGAAGTCTAGGAGGAGTCCTCTGCAGACGCTGTACGACGGTGACCAGGTTAGTCTCATAACTCTAGGCCTTATCGAGGCCGTTGCTGTACTTTTCTGCACAGAGTAGTAAACTTTGTGGACAAATATATACCATTTATTCAGGCTCACTTATGCGTTTTTGGTAAAATATGCACATATCTCAGGGTGGTGCAGTTTGGAGCCGTGATTGAAAAAATTCAGATGGGCATTTCTCCAGAGCTAATGATGGATGGACAATTGGTCCTCCTTCCTACTGCGCTTTTGGCAGCGAAGCCTCGAATGGCTGGAAAGTGTTGGGAAAAGCCCAAACACCTGGCAGACAGCAGTAACCACAAACTAGCTTGGCCCAGTTTTTAATGATAAACATAATGATTTTCCAACATCCTACAGTCTCAAACAGACCGCCTGGGTATTTATGGCAATTTAGTCCTCCTGTGGGAACGTAACTCAAGTAAAGTTAAATCAAGGCAGGTCTGGAAGTGTCTCTCCGGGAGGCTTAGACGTCAGGTTGTACAGGTTTTTGCTTCTGTCAGTAGTAACAGGGCTAGAGATGATCAATTGGAACTGTACTAAAAATATCACAATGTGAAGCAACTGTAGATGTGTCTTAAAGTGTAATACTACTGACGGCCACTAGTTGGCTCCAGTTCATTTCCATTCAGCTCTAACAAAAGTCCTCTTCTCATGTGCGTACTGGTGGTTCTTCGGTAAATTATCGCTCTGTTAATACGATTTTAAGGCTAATTAAAGGCTTTGACCTCTTGGATTGATCACCCATTCACCTATTTCTTCAATTAACCCTATTTTTTCTGGCAGGCACACATTTGATAACTTAAACACAATACCTGCAAGTTTTATAAAGTTTATTAGTACTCCATTACAATACTTGGCCCGCTAGCATAACGTAGTTAATATTAGCTTTAATGGTCATGAATATTCTGAGAAGTTCACCTTAAAACAAACACAACTGTATTAACATTTAGTGAGTGACTGAAATGATCTGAATGTGTTCCGTATACTTTAGCAGTAGGTTAACATGACAACTTTGAGCCGTCGTGTTTTCTCTTATCTGAACATACTCACCTCTGGAGACAAAAAAATCCACATATTGATGATCCAAATCCAACCTCAAGACTTCAGTCTAAGATCTGTAGAACTTTCGGGGGTTTTTGTTGGGGTAAACCTTTAAGATTTAACAATGGCCAATGGTTCAGCTGTTTATATTCTGTTTTTTTTTTTTTAATCTCCCATTTCAGATCTAAAAACATCTGAGAATCATAACCATTATATAAATTACACTGGATCATCTTATTGCAACATGAAAGAGACCAAAGCATCTGTGCTTTGACTCCAGTGTGAACATGTTGGGTTGATGATATATGCTGTTAACTGTTGCAATTCCAAAGGGGATTATGTTGCTCCAGAATGAAGCATGCAGCCTCCTCCATGAGGTTTACATTATCCCTCTGTACTGCAGCCATGGTTCACTTTATCTTTGTTTTCCACTTTGCCTGGTGGATACTTAATCATATGACTCACTGTTCCGATTGGTTAAATGGTAGACTGCTGGTAACTGTGTCTCTCAGAGATTAGCCATCGCTACGAGTCATAAAGCTGTATCCTCTGCCAGTACCAGATGAGTACATTTATTTAACCCTATAAAAACATTTGTATCAAATTTGCTACATCAGGTTCTGAGACCTCCATCTTATAAACAAGATTAATACTTTCCCTAAAAACCCATTCTATATGACCCGATACGTATTTTCTGCCCCCTGATGATTATCATCCCACTGCAGCCAATGGAGGGGCTTTTTTTTGTGTGTGCCCTTTTTTAAAAACACACATTTTGCAGGAAAGTCTTTTGTAATTTTCAAAAAATTACTGTAGGATTATTCATATTATTTTTTTAATATAAATAAGTGCTTCATATACTGAAATAATGCATAGTTAGTTGATAATTGATTCTTTATAGTTCAGTTAAATTGTGATAAAAATGTGTTTATCCAATTTGATACTGCAGGTATATAAGGTGCTTTTAAAAACACCCAAAGTTTCAAATATGATACAAAAATATATCATAAAATTATATGGTGACATTTTTTGTTTGGATTTTGTTAAAAGGTCTTTTATTAAATTGTAGCTATGTTTTGGATGGGTCCGGTTTTACAGGGTTAATATTAAGAGCTGTTTGTCCTCAGTTCCTTTAGCTTTCTGTGTGAAATAGAAGTTTTCCCAGTGGGTTTCTTTTAGTGTCCCTCTAGACCTCACAAATGCATCATTATAACACTGCTACCAATATTATCGCTGCTGCTACATTATTCAGACATTTTTCATTGTGAGAAATCCTGCCAATCTCCACTTTAATGAGGAATGACATCACTGTCTCTGGAAAGACTTCATGCAGGCTGTTGCTTGAGTTGAATATTAGACCAGAGTAGCACATCATCATTAGGAAAACACAATATGCCATATTTCCATAACACAATTTTATGCTCATTTCGTAAGTGTCCTATTAGAAAAGTGTTATGGAAATGCTAAAATTTGGAAAATGAATAGATGGAAACCGCTTTTTATGAAGATCTCATGACTGATCAGATGTTTCCCATCAAAACAGCATGAAAATATGGCGGTTTGTAGCATCAGATAGTGTGGACTAATGAGACCAAATTATTCTTCAGTTTTACTCATTAAGAAAACATCACATCAACACAGTAAAGTTTATTCGCCCCAAACCAGTTGAAGGAAACACGTTTAATTTGCATTTTCTTTTTGCCGACATTTGAAAAGGCCACTTCAGATTCACTTGGCAATTATGTGAAAACACAGATATTGTTGAAGTCTTCTTATCCTCATAAGTGTTTTCCACATTCCTTCAGTGTAAAAAGTAGGTTTTGCTGCATAAATGATGTCTGTTCCAGGTTCACTGTGATGAAGATGTTTTTATCTAAAGTCAGATTTTACTGGATGGACCTAAAATCAGGATTTGAGGCAATATTTACTGAATAAAATGACAAACATACAAATACGCATTAAATCATTTAGAAATTCACTTTTTTTTTGGTCTGTCTGCGACCAAATCCATTTCTCCTCTTTCGACCCCGTGTAGCCAACATGACATCTGATTGGTTAAAGCTATAGGTTTATTTTCATGTATTTGAAGCTCTAGAGCAGAGGTGTCAAACATATGGCTCATGGGCCAACAATGGGTCCAATCAGTTAGTTCAGGGGCCACACACAGACCAATTCAATATGAAGTGGATCTTGTTTTAGTGTAAAAAAAGTAAAATTATGCCAAAATGTTTACATTTACAAACCATTCTTGCACAAAAAAACATGAATAACCTGAACAAATATGAACAACACAAAATGTCGTAAGAGAAATGGAATTTTAACAATATTCAGCCTGTTATTAAATGTTTTGTGTATTTGTAGATCCACTGTGTTCTCTAAATTTTAATGTAGTTCATAAACTAATAATCATAAATCATAAACTGAGACAGAATACTCTTAAAATTGCATTTGTTTTTCCAGATTGTTCATATTTGTTCACGTGCAGTTTGTAGATGTAAACATTTCCATAATAAAATTGTACTTTTTTTCTTGCTAAAACAGAGAGAGAACTTGGGCGTTGACATTATTTATCAGTTCTTATCTTATTATTTTCCCAGTCTGGGCCTTTTTCCATCATATTTGTCTGTATGTGGCCCCTGAACTAAAATGAGTTTGACATACCTGATCTGGAGGCTGATTTTGAGCCTGGAGGCAGATTTATTTTACCCGGCAACACATGATGGTGAAATCTGATTGGACAAACGCATACACACACTAGAGGAGGTAGTGTGACCCAGAGGAAAGCTATGAAATAAAGACAAACTATTGGGAGTAATTTAATACATGTTCCTGGAACAAATATAATGTACAGTGTAAATGTAGGTCAGTGACTCAGATTCGATTGAATCCATCTATCAAGTTAATTTTTGGGGGCAAATGGAAAGAGCTGCTCAAACAAATTGTATTTATATAGCGCCAAATCCTAAAAGTAATTTCATTGCACTGTACGTATAGTCTGGTTTCGAGCAGCTCTATAAGTAGAACTTCTTTTCAAGCTGGTTTCAATGCAGTAGTTCAGTCATGACAACTGAACTCTGACACACTTGTATGTCTTTGTTTGAAGGCATAATAAACTGTCAGTCATGTGGGAGCCTATAATATTACCTCTGTATATCCCACGGCAGTAGAAGTTTAGATAAGCATCTGCTCCTTACAGTAACTCTGAGCCCCGCTGAGCTTTGTAACGTTTTGATTATTGTGATTTTTCTACGTCGGAGAATGCTGCTTTCATGTTCTTTTTCTTGGAGGGAAAAAAAAACCCCCAGACATCTTTGTTTAATTATACAAGTGACATTTATTAGGGGAGGATTCATGGGTTTGTACTCACGATGTCCAACTCCAGTTAAGAGCGGAGTAACATTAGAGCAGCAGCAGCAAAGATAACGGAACAACAGGAAATTATACACTTTATCATTACAATCACATTTATCTGATTTTTTTTTTCCTTCATGTCTCAAGTTATGGAGACCTTGAAGAAGGATTTCAGTTTGACATGATATTACTTTCATATTAATGAAGTCACTGGAGTGTATAGGGCCTGTAATTAGATCGGTCTGTTGTCTTTGTATTGTCGTCATCAGCGGATTCACCCTGATTTTATCGTCCCATGTGTCTTTGGCCTGTCTGCATTGTTCACGTTATTAACTTTAATGTAACTGAGTACAGAGAGGCTTGTTTTAGTGGTTTATTCGGTTGTGTTTCACTAAAATCTGGAATTAAAATCGATTTTGGTGGGTTCAACCCATTTGATTTACACAACATGCCTCCCTCTGCGAATGTTGAAATAATTTTTTTTATTGTAGAACACATAATTAAGACAAAAACCGCACAGAAATCAATACTAGTAGAGAAACTGTTGGCTGCAATTACTGCTGAGTCTCACGGGGATATTTCTCCATTAAGATGTTTACACACCAGTAGTTTTAGTCCGTTTGAATCGAACCGTTCTTTATTTTCCACCCGGTGTAGTTCATTACATCAGGGGTGAAAACGGCAAGAAGCAACTGCGGCACAACTGAAATGAAACCTGGAGCGTTGAGTTTGAGGCAGGAACGTGATCCGACCCAACTGCCAGGTGAAGTTTAACCAAACGTCTCTTCTGGAGGTGTGAAAGCGTCTGGAGCTCAGCAGATCCAACCTGGAGAAGTTTGAACTGTTCCTCAGAGCAAATGTACGACAGTTTTATTCCAATAGGATGAGTTCTGGTCATTTCAACACATTCACTCGTCCCTTTAAAACCAGACCACTGGAAGTAGAGGAGGATACACTCAGCATCAATGAAAACTTGACATTTGATGGGGTTTTTTGTGTCTTTGTGACATGAATATTGCACTCTCCGTTATTTCTTCGATATATTGTGCAACCCTATTGTGAAGGCACTGCATCCGTCGTCTTTATTAGCAATTTATTTGAACATCATCTCACGTAACAACAGGTCAGTCCATATTTAGATGGTTTATAACATGCAAATGATTAGAGATATCAATATAGTTTGTATTGAGCGTGATATATGGACATTCATTTGAATCCTTGACCTTTGACCTTGAGGGACCATGAAGAGTTAAATTCAAGGTCACTTATGTCTACATTTCAAATTCTATATGTATCTTCCTTGGGACAATATCTACGAATATTGTTCACATTTTTGAGAAATTTGTATTTTTGACAAATCGTTTAAATATAAAAAAATCCCCTCATCCATTTTTCAGCCAATTACATGGCAGCATACAGAGGTCACTTTTCAATGGTCGTCAACATGCCTTCAGCTGATACGATTAACTCAGCCAGAAATCATAGCTTAAATAATATTTATAAAAAACCAACCAAAACAATAAGTGTATATTTTCATATTTAGGTCCTAGTGTCATTGTCCTAGTCTCTCGTCCATCTTTCCTTCCATCCAGTTTATTACGAATATGCAACAACCAAACAAGATAATCCTACTTTAGTCCCTAGAAATAAACCAGATTGCAAGAAAACGTGAAAACATACACATATACATGAAAACAAAATTACTTAATTTGCATATTTGAAAAGTATCTCCATTGTGCGACGAGGCCTCCACCACATTCTCAGGGTGATGGAAGTGTGGTTAGACAGTTGTGTTTTAATGTCCTCCCCACCTGGTCCTTGGATCCTCATCAGTTTCTTGGTTGAACCTGATATTAATTGGCATTTTCATAGTAAATGGGGTGGAGACGTGTATATACACACACACCCATGACTCTCAGGGACTTTATTTCATTTGCCTTCAACAGTTTTATCCACGACATAATCCTCATAAATATCAGTTCAGAGTCCTTGGTGTGCGATAAAATGGGACAAACTCCATGTTTTTGAGTCACCGTATGCCGTAATGGAGACGTACCCAGAGATGCATCAGATAGAATGGATTCTGTAACACATGGTTCCAGTTAAATCTCCCTGTGAGGAGAAGGAAGGAGGACCTGCCAGAAAACAAAGCAGCTCCAGCAGACATCATTTACTTTTAATTGCTTGTGTTATTTTCTTTGCTCTCCTTTACTTAATGGTTTCCCCAAATGGAGGAAGCTGCTAAGCTGTTAGAATATAAACAGGCCGTCGGTACGATTAATGCACAGTTCATTTAGTTATAGACAATTACACAAACTGTTTGGAAGAGTTTTTGTACTGATTTTTCTTTTTTTTTTAAACCATATTTTATAAGGTTTTATTTATTAAGGCACTGTTATTTCTTTTACTCCCTAAAAGACCATACTTAAACCTCATCATGTTAGAAAAAATATACAACCTAAATTATTCATCTGTCCAGAAGTTGTGATGTTCCAACAGTTACAGCTGCAGTTATTGGTAGTTTTTTTTTAAAGGTGCCCTGCCACATGTATTTCATTACTTTTGTGGTCATGTTTGAAGTTTTACCATGGACTCATTTTAACATTTGGGAATACTGGGCGTCATGAATTTGTCATGTTTTAGTTTATTTTTTTATTTCGAATTTAAAACCATAAACAGCAAACAACATATGAGAGCCTGTTTTTTTTTTTAAAGGCTTATTCTGTAATATTGTCTTGAACTGTTTTTAGATTTGATGCGCACACATCATTTTAATAATATTATGTAATGTGACAATTTATTTCCATAATTTTTTGGTCATATATTGCTGTGAACCTAGACCTGAACCAACCCCAGATCATAACACTGCCTCCACAGGCTTGTGTAGGCAGTAGGCACTAGGCATGATGGGTAATCACATCATCTGCCTCTGGAACAGGGTCAGTCTGGACTCATATTAGACCACATGACCTTTATCCATTAAAACACAGTCTAGTCTTTATTCTTTCTGGTTGTTTATGAAGCTCCTACTGACTCAGTTAAAGGGTTAAAGAACTGAAACGTATTAAGAACAGAATTATCCCCCCCCCCTTGTGCAAATATATCTTGTAAATGTGTGCATAACATTTACATTTGAATCTAAATTTATGTAAATGTTTATATGAATGGCAGATTTCCTTTTCTTCTCTTTAAAGCCTATTTGTTGTTTCACTAGTGTATATTTTCTGTTTTCTTTCTACCCTGCACTTTATTTTTTATTTGCTGCTGTCAACTGTAATTTCCCCAAGGTGGGATAAGTAGTCTTATCTTATTACATGTTAATTAACTAACTGACCTCCCTACAGAAGTGAATTGTACCAGTGTTGGCCTTTATTCATCGTACTATGGATGATTTACTGGCATGTTTGTCTTGTGGTGCGTCGTGATGCTATTTTCATAACTTTATAAATAGAACTAAATCCTGCATAAGGATGAGGCGCAGGGATTAAAGTCTGAGGTGGAAAACGGTTTCATATATACGTCTTTAGGGTTCTGCTCAGAGAGGGCTCAGTGTTGGCCAATCCTTGATGTTCCAGCGTCGGCGTGGAAACAGAGCGCCACACACAGCGTCAGGCACAGAGTCAAACTCCGACCGCTGCAGCGTCCACTTCATGAACTGAGTAAATAAGGTGTTTGTGCCACGAGGAGGCCAAGCTGAACCTGCTGACCCTCCACTTTTACTGAGGCAGCGCCGAGTCATTAAGCATCTGCAAATGTGTCCATGTCCTTCCTCACACTCCCATGACTTTACCAGTCTTTCCTCCATCATCTGATCCAATTGGGTTTTCTCAGTCTAGACTCCATGGACTTAAAAATGTTGGCACAAACTTCTCCTCTGTTTGAAATTATTCCTGGTGGTGGTAATCCTGCGGCTCTAAACATAATGTTGGGTCTTAAAGCTATCTTTTAATTGGACATTTTTCATTTTAACAAATTAGAGAAACAATAATACAGCAGCATAGACCGACTAGAACATAAATAGTAAACAGGTCTTGTTTCTTTTTCTTCCACTCCTCTTTGAGGAGCTGTGGGATGTTATCTGGAACCAGAACACAATCCCAGACACGTTGATCCAGAAGATTCCATAGGTGCTCTATGTCTGGAGAACATACAGCCCAGTCAGACAGGAATCTGTTCTGCTTCCAGGAGCTGCAGACAGATTCCAGTGGACATCCATGCGTCATACATTCCATTGGCATGTTCCTGCATGATTTGTGACATCTGTGGTATGATGACATCTGAACTTTGACATTTTGATGTATCCTTTTATTGTCCTGAGTGTAAGAAGTGCCTGAGTCCTGTTAACACTGAGCAGTGTCTGGACAGGACACACCTGTGTTGTGGGTGGAGTCACTGAGCAAGTGTTCACTCACAAAAATGGACACAAAGTTTGTTTGCTGATCAAGAGAATTGTTTTAAAAGTTTAAAAGACATCATGAGTTCATTTTGGGCCCCACGTCTCTCTAATACTGTACATGGGGTGTTTCCATTTGTGCTCAGTGTAGATGACGTAGTATCCACATCTCAGCACTTGAACATAATGTTACAGATACCACGGGTAACGCTGCTCACATAAACTGAAGATAATAATGACAATAATGGTTGTTTTTCTTCTTCTTCCAGGTTGAGTCTGCGGTGCAGGCGATCCATCAGGGCCGACGGGAGCTTTTGGAGGAGGCCTGTCGCTCCTACACCCGTAAACGCAGAGTCCTGATCCCCGAGGACCTCAAGCACGTCATCGTGGATGACCAGCACGGCCTCTTGTACTGCTACGTCCCCAAAGTGGCCTGCACCAACTGGAAGCGGGTCCTTATGGTGCTGACGGGCGTTGCCGGCTCCCACCGAGACCCGCTGGCGATCCCTGCCAATGAGGCCCACGTCCCAGGGAACCTCCGTACCCTGTCGGAGTACTCCACCTCCCAGATCAACCAGCGCCTGCGCTCCTACCTGAAGTTTGTCTTCGTGCGGGAGCCCTTTGAGCGGCTGGTGTCGGCGTACCGTAACAAATTCACACGGAGCTACAACACGGCTTTTCATAAACGATACGGCACAAAGATAGTCCAGCGACACCGGCCCAACCCCCAGCCCGAGGCTCTGGAGAGGGGGAATGACGTGTCCTTCGAGGAGTTCGTGTACTACTTGGTGGATCCGGCCACGCAGCGAGAAGAACCCTTCAACGAGCACTGGGAGCGCGTGCACTCGCTGTGCCACCCCTGCCTCATCCACTATGACGTGGTGGGCAAGTACGAGACGCTGGAGCAGGACTCCCGCTACGTTCTACAACTGGCCGGCGTCGAAGACCAGGTCAGCTTCCCCTCGTCGTCCAAGAGCACCAGGACGACGGGGGACATGGCAGCACAGTTCTTCCACAACATCAGCCCCTTCTACCAGAAGAAGCTCTACAACCTGTACCGCATGGACTTCCTGCTTTTTAACTATTCGTTGCCAGCTTATCTTAAGTTCAGATAAGGCTGGAACATCATTCACTGACTATCAGAGCTCAGACTCGTAAGATTTAATTGTGGAGACAATTGCAAATACTGCCTTAAAAACATGAAAACCCAATCCTGCAGCACATGGATTTGTCGAACAGACACAAACTGTTGTGCACATAAAGGAGAGAACATTCGATCATAAATGGAAGATGTTTTACTGTAGGCGCATCATCCTTTATCTGGGAATATGTGAAATACCATTTACCTTTTTGGTTTGATTTCTGTTGTTGTCTGCTGTTTAATGTGTGTGACAGATGTCATCCCTCCATCCGGAGGAAGGCGCAGTAGCATATGAACAGTGTTTAGACCCGTTTAGACAGTGAATGTCTCTAAATGTACGTGCCTTCAATCACAGGCCTTATGGACAACTTTTGTTACTGTGACTTTCTTTTTGTACTGTAGTCAGAGACTTTAATGTAACTATAATATTGTTTAATTTATTGCCATTTCTGACTCTTTAAAGGAGGTCTTTTTAATCTTGGTGAATTCCACGTAACGATGGCTGCTGTGGCTCTAACGGTCATGCTGACGTTTCCATCACTGACTCAGATACAAGTTTCTTCAGGTAATCGAGTCCTATTTTATTCCCTACATTTGGTTTGTTTATTGGTGTTCTCGGGTTCATAATCCACAGGATAATTCAAGTGGTGTTACAATATGTTAAACAATTTATTTATTTTTATGTGAGTTTTAAAGCTGAAAATTGTGTTTTAAACTGACAGAACTTCCCATAAAGTGCAATATTTCATATTATCTATTAGATTAGATTAAATTTCATAGATCCCACAATGGGGAAATTCAATGGCGAAGGCAGCAACAGAATAAAGTGCAAGAAAAAATGTGCAGCATAAAGATAAAAGACAAACTATAAAATAATAATAGTAAGAAGTAAACACTAATGACTATATACACATATTTGCAGCAGGAGTTTAGCCACTGCATCTGTAAACTGACATGTTTAACTTATGCTAATACTAGTAAGTAAAATGCAAAAAACCTGTTTGGCTACAGGGTTAATAAAGTGAGTTGACCTTTAACCTTTTAACTTGCTGTGGGTTAAGCTAACACTGGTGTACACTGGGCTGTGACATCACAGCTCCTGGTGTTTTCACCAAAATTATATTGAACAGATTTAGCATTTATTACTTCAACACTGAACATTATTTCTCAACAGTTATTATAACCCGGACAAACAAAATGAGCTCGTACATGAAACGTCCATGTGTCTGAACATCTAAAGAGCTGAGGCCGTGATGGAGGAAAAGGAGCCACAAAAGCCCCATTTATTGGGAGTACACCACAGAAAAAAAAGGTTTCCTTTAACGTCAGACCAACCAAAATGGATATATAGTCTAAATTTCACTCACAATGTTCAAATAAATTCAATTCAGAAAAATGTTTTATTCATTGTCTTAAAATTAAAGGTTCAATGTGTAATATTTAGTGACGTCTGGTGGTTAAGTTGCATTTTGCAGTGGTGGTGGTTTGGTCTTTATTTTGTTTTCTCTAGGTTTTTATTCCACAGTCAAATGGTGTGAAACTGTAACTCCATTTTCTTCTAGATTTCGTAGAAGAAGCGTCACTCTTTGAAAGGTAACGAAAACACAAGTCTCATTTTCAGGTGATTATGAAGTAATAAAATCATAAATATTATGTTTTTGAATTTCAGCCACAGCTAACATGACTCACATCAGCAGTCAAAGAAGTACAGGTGAGTCTTTTATTGAAGTGAATTTTCATGGGTGTAAAGATGTCGTCATGTTGAAGGCTTTACAAATGTCACAGCAGAACTACAACGTCCAGTCAAGCTCCATGTATTAAAATCGGAATATTAACCTTCTTGGGACGCTATCTCCAGAAACGGATCTCAATAAAGACAAGCATCTTTCTAAAAGTGCATATCAAACAATTGAAAAGGCCTCATACAGAGAGATGCATACTAAAATAAAATCATTTGTTACACGAAAGTAGCACAAAATATCATCAATACCTGGAACACAGACTAACGGAGACGGTTTAATACAACAGCCTAGAATCAGTGGCACGAACCCATCGGAACTGAAGGCTGATCACGGTTTAAAGGCACAAATCTACATGAAAGAAACACCATCGGATCTAACGTCCACCCCGACAGCGCAGCATTTGATGGGTCAATATCACTGTAAGGTGCCTTTCAGACAACAAAATTACACCCCCCAAAAAATACTCCAAACCTTTATTTTCCATTTTACTTTGTTCAGGCTGTGAAATACATGTTGGTCCAGATCCCACATTTTTAATGCATTTTTTGTCAGTAAATCACAAAATACGAAACAAATGTCGACCCTGTCACTGACAAATGCATGTAAAAAAAATGACAGGGTGGACAGTTTGGGCTAAAGCACATGTTGGGGCTTGAGTTGGTGAAGTAGTTCATCTTTAAATAGGACTGTAATGTTCAACAAATATATTTAGAATTTCTGAAAGTTTTATATTAAACCATATTTTGTGGTGACAGGTGGAGCTGGACCACATCTAAGTGCAAACACAAAACTGATAATTTTGAAAAGTAAATACTAAACGCTCTCAGACTGAAGACACTCAAAATGATGTCATCAACTAGATTATTAAAGGGGCGGTTTCCCCCCAAAGTGGACAGCAACTTCAAGGACACAAGTAGAATGTTAAATATGATTATAAACGTAAAATATAAATAATCAAAATGACGTGTTTTAACAAAAAACAAGTATCATAACATCTAAAGTATTACTTTTTTTTTTTTTAGATTTAAACACTTGTCAAACTCAAAGTTAGGACAGTGTGAGGGATATGCACAACTCATGTACATTCCTTCAAAGAAAATGTATAAAATAATAAAATCACATTCCAAGAAGTTTAAAATTGTACTTATATGCCAGTGTTTGTTAATTCATAAAAAAAACCCAGAATTTCATTATTTTGTAATGTGTTCATAATGCCACGTAGATTCTGCACCAAAGGCACCTTATACTGACATTGACCCTGATATAGTTAATGTTTACATTTAATGATATTTTATTATTGCCATAATACAATCATTTGCCATTTAACACTGAAGAGCTGACGATACGAGTACATGTCTCAACATTTGCTGCATCCACATTAATTGGATGTTTTCTACAGAGCCAAGCCGGGTGGTTTAACACTGAGACTGATGAAACTCAAGGAAACACACTGAGCTGGTGAATACGACCAAAGTGCAAAATAAGTCCAATCCCCTCACCTTTTCCTTCTTCTTTGGGTTTTGGCTCGTTTCCCCTCACCACCTGTGCTCTTCCAACTTGCCTTCCGGTGTGTTTTAGCCTCTTGCATATAATGAACAGTACGTGTGTCGGTGTCAAACCCCTGCAGAACTGACCATCAGGACCAGTCTGAAGCTCAGAGCCAGGAGGCTGGTGCCCAGCAGATCGCCCAGAGCCGTGAGGTAAGGGATGGAGAAGTTGTCTGGGTCCAAGCCCCGCCTCCACAGCCAGCGCACCATCAGGGTGGCAACATAGAGCAGGATCACCACCTGGACGGAGACACGATTCAGTCAGGATGTTAACCCTTTAACCCCTGAGCCATGATCCCAGGTAAAGGTGCTGTTGTGAACTGTCGTCTGTTTCAGGTTCATAAAAGCTGCTGTGAGTATATGCTCCTGTTCCTTTTCTTCAGTGGTTTTGCTTGACTGTGTGTTTTAGGGTCAAAACAGGTGGAATAACAGAAAAAGACAGAGAGGAATTAAAGTTTGGCAGGTTTGGACTAAATAAGGCACTAGAATGTACATCAATAAGAGATTCAGGATGTTGAACATGAAACTGAACTAGAACACTTGAACAGCAACAAAGATTTGAATTTAGGTCCAGTAGTTTTTGTTTTTGGCTCTTTTTCTAAATCAGTCCAGCTGCTTTTTACACCTGGTTGAAAAAGCAGTTACACAGTCAAAACAGTTAAAAAAATTAAAAAATTAAGGAAAATCACCACAACACTGCAAACAAGTAAAACAAAAACACAAGGAAAACTGTAAAAAAAAAAAAAAATAGCCCAAACGGTCTATTTTTATAGTGAGTCGGTCTCACTCACTGCTCTGTTTTACCCGTTCCACAGGCTGTGGAGGGTGAACTGAGCATGCTCAGATGTCTAGGGAAAGAACAAGGTCTATTCTATCTGCACTTTGGAAATTTGTATTTTTGAGCAAATGGTTGAATTTTTATGAATATTTAAATATACAGGGTTTCTACAAGTTAGATTTAGGACTTAAGACCTGTTTCAGACTATTTAGAACAGAATTTAATGCCCGTTTCACAGTCACACTCGCAAAAATGTGTGACTCCTAGAATTTAGTAAAACTTATTATTTACTCCAATGCCTTGATTCCTGCCATTCTGAGTCATCTCTCACCTGCAAAGTTAGTGATAACTGGTTCCTGAATTCAATATAAATTGTCGGGGTGGAACGGAGTCGACTAACGTGACTTTCTTTGCAGTTTGGACATTTAACAGACACCATTAAACACAGTACAGCCAACAAGTTTATGGTGACCTAACTTAAGACCTACCATCAAATTGAATACCTTTTAAAGGCTTTTTTAAGGTATTAAATGCAGATTTGTAAATTCAAGACTTTTGAGACTTTCTAAGACCCAGCGGGAACCCTGAATAAATCATACATTCAGGACGATCAACACAGGCACGTCAGGGGTTAAAGGGTTAATGAGAGCAGTGCGACCTGGAGCAGAGCTGCAGACAGGTAACAGGTGATGAAGACGGGGGTCATGGCAGTGTGTCCGCCCTGCAGGAGGTGGATGGTGTACAGGAAGAGGAGGTGACCGGGGACGACCAGGATGACCAGGACTCGGGCCGACCTGGAGTTCCCATCTGGATCAAAAGAAACAGAGAAATATATCAAAAAAATATACAGAAATAAAACAGGAAGAGCTCTGGTTGTCTGTTTAAGAGGACATCATCATCAATTATTTAGTAAAAACATAGAAACACTGACCTCAATCACAAACCGGTGTGGTTGAATTAAAAATGTACCCATTCACTACCTTTTCCAAATTTTTTCAATTTTTTCTGAATACACATGTTCCTGTTAGATCTTTTACAAGGCTTTATATTAACTTTCTTATAATAACAGTTAATAGATAATAAAGCGCTCATTAATTCCATATAAGATATTACAAATATTGTGGCTAAGGTTGTTAACTGTGCTGCTGCTTGTCTTCCCCACAATATTTTTATTAAAGAGATTTATTAATTTCAAGGACTCTTCCCTAGATAAAAACAAACATGTAACTAAGCCGATATAAATTAATAACAGCATCGTAAATGTGTTTAACAATTAAGCAATACACAGGCTTAATCTTTTTACATGGTCCTTAAACTTAAGTTTCTTATACGCGTCTTTAAATCCAACAAGAAATATTCTTATGCTATTATTAATGTAGATATAGTTTTACTGTCTACATAATCATCATGTTAAGACTCTTAATGCCTGTTAATTTTACAAGGACCTTTGATATTAGGGTGGGTAAAAAGACCATTAGAAGTCCTAATATTAGTCATGATGATGATTTTCCATAAGGATAATGTATGGATTTACAATATTTTGTACCTTTTGTGATGAATAACTATTTTGTGTCAGTTCAATACAATGGAATCACTTATGCAACATAAATTAACTGTACATGATTTTACGCCACATGGTCAGAGCTCTTAACTTGTGCATCTTAAACTCATATCTGACCTGAAGAACAGAAGTTATCACATGGTCCTGGACAGTTCACACCCATTTTTAGCGGCAGAGCTCCAGGGACGCTCCAGTAGTGCAGGTACGTGGACATCCTACTGGCCTGGATGGCCACCAGGTTTCCCCCCACACCTGAAGGGTCACAGAAAAGCACTGATAGTCATGAAAGGTAATCCACTTATTGACATAAATGTTTAGTAAATAAGTAGTTGAATGGTTTAAATCATATTTTCAAGTGAAACAGGTGTTCCTCAAGGTTTGATCCTGGGCCCCATGCTTTTTAGGTGAACGCTGAAGAACTTGGTTATAAGATGTTGGCCAGAGAATTTAATGTACACTCTAAGATCATGGAGGCATAAAAGACAGCCATTAGTTTAGAAACAGAGTTAGCCAACGGCGACAAATGACTGACTCCCCACACAAAGACAAAAACACAAAGACAAAAGCACATGCATATCGTTAGCCTCATAACAGAAGAAGCCGTTATCCCAGGAGTAGAAAACAAATTAACATCAACCAAAGGCCAGATTCAAGCACAAAATTCTGATGTAAATTTGTCAAACATTCAAGGAGAATCTTGCGTGTTGAACCTTTAAGTAAAAATTAAGTTTATCATCAGGACCAAGACAATGAATCATTTATTGTTGGAAAAACCTCAGTTTTGCTACCAACAGCAGAGGCAGAAGGAGGTGGTTGAGTAAGATCTGTTACATATCAGAGTGAAGACCTGAAGTCCATGAACATATGAACAGTAGTCCATTCAGTTTCCACTTCCCCGAGGACTTTTTTCTCAGAAGCTGTGGAAAAGTCAGTCTCCGTGTTGTGGTGGATTCATTGTCAACAACCCTCTCCCCTGGCTGATTACATTAGGAGCAGAACAAAAGCTTCTGGTTGAAGCGCCCAGAGCCACATGGATGGTTTGGACGACACCGGAGTGTTTCTGGTCAACAGCGGCTGAATGGGAATGCAAATGCACTTCCTGTACATGCAGGAGCCTTTGGTAGCGCTGATGTTGGCAGAGATGCTGCGGAAGCCGGCGATCGCATAGTTGGCATTCAGATCAGGCCTGTGGTTCATGTAAAGACCATTGTTGTCGCGCTCCGCTTGGAATGCCGCTTTTATGGCAACAAACGTCTGTCAGTGAGAGAAGATCTGGTGACTGTTTGACAGAGTTGGGACTGGAGCTCATGAATGATTAACAGCTCAGATCTGACGCCGACCTCCCCCTTTAACCCTTTAACCCCTGACATGTCTGTGGTGAGCGTTCTGAATGTATGATTTATTTGAAATATTCGTAAAAATTCAACCGTTTGCTCAATCAGAAACATTTATAGAATACACCTTGTTTGTTCTTGTCGTTTCTTGTTTATTCTGTTTGCAGTGTTATGATATTGCTTAATTTATATATTTTTTACTATGTTTTTATCAGAGTTTTGACCGTGTTACTGCTTTTTGGAGTTCAACCACGTGTCAAAAAGCAGCTGAACTGATTTAGAAAAAAAGGGCCAAAAAATAAAAACTACTGGACCCAGATTCAAATCTTTGTAGTTCTTTGTGTTCCAGTTCATGTTCACCCCCTAAATCTCTTATTGATGTACATTCCTGTACATGCCTTATTTAGTCCAAACCTGCCAAACTTCAATTCCTCTCTTTATCTTTTTCTGATATTCCACCTGTTTTGACCTTAAAACACAGAGTAAATCAAAACCACTGAAGTAAAGGAGCACAAGCACATCCTCACAGCAGCTTTTATGAACCTGAAACAGACGACAGTTCACAGCAGCACCTTTACCTGGATTCATGGCTCAGGGGTTAAAGGGTTAACACTGTTATTACTTTAGTGTCAGGGTGTGGAGACACCAGGACTTCTAAAATAATGGGATTAGCTACTGGGCGTCTGCTCGGGCCAACAAATTCCACATGACATCAGCTGGCAGGAGGATCTTTATTGTCAATAATGAAGTAAATAATGAAGCTTAAAAGTCATTCTGTGAAGATTAGAGCGGTGGAAACAACGTAACCTCAAATCCCTGCTCTGCTATTCCTTCAGGGAAACATGTCACTGTTCATTTCTTTTGGCTCTGTTCTCAGAGCATGTGGAAGAAATGCAAATCAAACACGATATCCAATATAGCAGCTATTTTAAGAGCAAGTCTTCAAAGTTATTATCCCCACTTTATCACTTAAAGCCTTGATAATGACAATCCAAACAGCCTGAGAACATGTTTGCAAAGCCACAAAGAATTCAATTAAACTTCATGTGTATTTTATCTCAGTCTTTAAAAATAGACCAGTACTTCAGCAGTACTACATGCCCATGAAAGAATCCCTCCACCAAATATTAACTTCTGAAGTCTTGCTATGGTAGAGTATTAGCCTTGTGTTCTTGGATTATGGTCTGGTTTACAGTACTTGAACTTGTCATTTCCTGCAAATAAATGCTTCTAAATGACAATGTTTTTCTTTAGGATTTGGGAAAAATTTTGTGTCTACTTTCTATAACTGTCAAAAATGGTAATTTTAAACCTAAAAAATACCAATAAAACATTCTTTTCCAGAGCGGAAGAGAATGAAAGGAAGTTACTATCATAATGTGCTGTGCAATTTTAATGTCCCTTGGCCAAATAGAGTGTAAGATTCTGTTGAAAGTTACCGCTCTATAATTTAGATTAGATTGTCTGTGTAAAACTTCTTGAGATAATGCAATTATGTCATTAAATGGACAGATGACAAAACAATTATAATTCCCCTTCAGCCATTTCTGGCTGAGGGATAAAAAACTACTCTTAAATATAAAGTGTTTTGAGATTTTCCGATTTATGTAGATTTTACTCACCATTGATGACCGGAGTGAACACCGCCATACCCTCAAAGTCTGGATTACTCACCGTCTTATCCAAAATCAAACCCCCGATACTGGAAAAACAATCAGTAGAATTTCAAAGCTTTTACTTCAATATATTCTGCTTCTGTAAATGGATGTTCACTATTTATACTTAAGTATTTTAATTTTCTGCAGCCTTATACTTATTGGTTATAATGTTTGTTTGTTTGTATTTATTTGTCTGAGGTAGTTTCACCTGCTGATGGACATGGCCAAGATGACTGGCTGCCAGCCGGACTTCAGCACCTCTCTGATTGGTGGAGAGCGGCGTGCGATAGCGACCCAGGCCGGGATGAGGAGGAGGAAGAATCCACACACAACAGGAGGCAGGTACCACATGTCTGCAGAGTAACACACAGTATGTACAGTAATACATGTGAACTATGAAATGTGTTTTTGAACCCGCAGCCAATAGTGATAGAAAAAAAGATGTGCAGCGCACACCATTTAAAAAAGAATATATAAATGTATATATTCCTAAAAAAAAAAGAGCTCTACAAACAATTTACATTATTCCAGATGTGGATAAGGTGCATATAATGACATGTCATATTCTTTAAAGATAAGGTTTGGCTTTGTCAGTGTATTTAGGTTGAAACTGTAAAAGAGTGGACACCTGGTTTAAAAAAACTAAATAAATAACAGTAGCTTCACAGATCCTGAATATTCATGCTGCAGACTTAAATGAAGAGCTGCTGCCCTCTTGTGGTTGAAACATTCCTTCATCAAATTCAAGTGCTTTTTAAAAATTATTATTATTATTATTATTATTATATACTGTTTGTCTTTTGCACATTTTTATGCTACACATTTTTTCTTAAACTTTATTCTGGTGCTGCCTTGACTATTGAATTTCCCCATTATGGGATCAATAAATTCTAGTCTAATCTAATCTAATTAATTTTTTTTTATCTGATGGAATTTGTCCAACCCTTTTTAAATAACACCCACGTGTCCCTGCATCCCACAGTGATGCTTGACCTCTGACCTCTGTAACAGAAGAAGAGGCTGCTGACCCCAGCGAGCAAAGACAGGGTGATGAGATCACCGAGGCTTGCGGCGATGGGTGTGGCCACATTGTCGGGGTTGACACCCACTTTCCTGGAGCCGATGATCACCGCCACCATCACCAGACCTGTGGATGCAGCAGCAGTGTGTTAACGGTGCATTCTCAGCGGTCTACTCCTTCACAGGGAGGCGGGGTTTATGTTGTTGTCAGACCTAGAGACAGAGCGGCGATGAAGGCAGTGGTGACGCTGCTGGCGCACAGAACCGCAGCTTCGACCACGTCCACTCGACCCCGGGTCAGACCACCCAGACCCACGGCTGCCACGGCCGCCAGGAAGCCCACCACTGTGGCCTGGACCTGAGGACGGAGGACACAACAATGGAATTTAACAGAACCAGAATACTTTATTAATCCCAGCTGGAAGTTACTGTGTGTTACAGTTGCTCCACTCAACTATAATGAAAACTAGCAGGAAAGAAATGATC
>JAPTYQ010000023.1:32786317-32798901 GCA_029814465.1 Ostorhinchus cyanosoma
TTCTTCCATTTTTTTTATGAACATACACACACAGCACAGGGTACTTGCTCTTCATCCAAATAAAAATTCCAGACACTTTTAAAACTGTTATTTTCCCCCCAGACCTCGACTTGATGTACTTTTATACTTGTATGCCTACTTTTTTGGTTGAGATTGAACCTGTTGAGAAATGTTCACTTTAATAAATGTATGAATGAAGGACTGCATAATTCACAGAAAATTATGTTTTACTGGCAGAAAAGTTTTAAAGTTTCACTAGAGGACAACCACAAGTATAAAAGCATGAATGTATAGATGCATAAATGTATATTCAGTCTTTTCACTCACATCTTCCTTTCCATCCTTAACTTTATTCAAATGCACCAGTGCTGCCTCTCCCATGCTGATAATGTCAATGCTTTTAGCATAGAATCTGCAATTTGCTTCTGTGTTGGACTTAGGGTCCAGTTCTTAAACTTAGGGGGTTGTAGACATAAATTCGAAAACACACAATGACCCTTTTCTGCTGACATCAGTGGCTAGCTAAGTGTGTCATGTCAAACGCGGGAACAACAGACGATGTCATAAAGTTCACTGATCCTTGCACAGGAGTTTAGTAGGCTTTTTTTTTTTTAAATAGATCATATGTAAAAAATCTCATATGTATTATTACCATGAGGATTTCTGTGTGTTATTCCACCATTTCTTGAGAGTATTCTCTTCAAATCTCCACACTGCCCCCTGTGGTTCCCAGTGGTACTGCAACATGTTCTCTGGGTTCTCTGCTATTTTTAGCTTTCTTTGCTGAGTTTTCTTCCAAAGAGCTTGGGTGTCCTCTTTAAGTCAGCCATTGTAAGACCTCTGTGAACACGTTTATGCAAAGATATGCTAAGGTGCTTAAAGGGTAAACTCCGACATCATGAGTCCTGTTTTCAGCTTGTCTGCATTAGTGAAGTGTTCTCAATGACAAGACGATGTTATCAGCCAACCAAACCTTTCTGACGTCGATCGAACTATCTCAGAGCAAACCCACTGTGACAGACTCTTAATGGGATGTTGAATGTGCGGTGTCACCTGAATCAGAGCCAGATTACACACAACCATCCTCCACTGCTGCTGGGGCTCATCCATCTGCCCTGTGTTGGCCTGGGGACGCAAATGAGTTTATGTCAAAGCATTTTTCAATCACATAGCACCGAGAGTGGCTGTTCAATTATTACTGAGATGGAAACATTCAAGTGGAACAGCGGAAATTTGAAGATAAACAAGGAATTGGTTCAGGAATAAGAAAATGATGTGCAGTTTTACAAATAGGATCAGATTTCCACGTGCAGAGAAGAGAATTAACTTTCCATGTATTAAGCCTGTTTGCTTGACCATAAAAGACAAATAACTGTAAAACTCAGATCTGACACATTTACAAACACATTTACAAACACTAATCATAAACCCCGGTTTAGATGCTCCAGCCCATTATCGGATTTTTTTCGAAGTTTGATATAGGCAATAAAATTACCATAAACATATAGCAAGTAAAATGAATAAAAGTGAATAATATTAGTTTTTAAAAATTGAAGATTCTAGATGCAGTGAAACCCATGGAGTTTGATAACTGACAGTGGATGGTTTATATTCAGTTAATGATATATTTGACTGAAAAATTCACAAGTTTGCTCTGTTTTTGGCATAACAACCCTCAAATGTAACATGATCAGTAAATGAAATATAAGAAAATACCTGATTTTCACTGAAAAAATGCATGATAGAGAATTATATTTTGATAAATGGTGATAAATCACTTGAAGGTTAAATAGAGAGAAAAAATAATTTGAGAACTGAAACAAAAGTAGCACCGGGTCTTTATGGGTCAATCTGATTTCTCATAATCAGATTACTGTTGTTATCTGATAAAACTGACCAGATTATACTATTTAAATGATCAATAGCAATCTGATAACCAAGGTTATTATCGTTAACAAAAACTAACAAAATGACGAAAAACTACAATTGAAAAAAACTATTTCGTCACTTCTCATCACTTGTCTTCTCGTCCCCATTCTACCTGGCAACATGCAGACTAAAGTTGGGAAAAAGCAGTAGAGTCCTGTATGGGATTTAGTTGAATACGACGGCGAGGAAGATAAAAGATATGAAAAAAATAATACTGAAACTAAGCATTTAGAAAAAAACAAAAACTAAGAAAAACAAACCTGCTCTAGAAACTAATTCAAACTAACTGAATTAGAGAAAAAAAAGTAAAAACTAAATGGAACTAAACTATAATGAAAAATCCAAAACTATTATAACCTTGCTGATAACTCCAGAAACCAGATAATGATGGGAGTATTGTGTTGGTGTGGGTGTAAACAGGCTCATTGTCTTGTATGTGTGTGTGTGTGAACTGAGGCTGAAGCGTCCACTCACTGCTGTCGACAGTCTGGACGCCAATGTCATCTCCAGATTCCCCTTCAGCCCAACGAGAGCCGGCACCAAGATAAACACCTCGGAGATGTGTCTGAACACGTCCCAGTGCTGAAACACAACACGGAGGCCTTGAATGCACCGCAACCACAACCACAACCACACTTTACTATTCTAATAATGACCTGAGATGTTGAAAGCATCTGAACACCTTTCTACATAGTGTTATGAATTTGTCTGCGTAGATAATACACCGTTGAATTATCATGAAAACACACATTCAATGACCTGCACAAACCAAAAGGACAGGTGAACCCTATTTAAACAGGTCCAGTGTCTCCTGTGCTGAACCTGTCACATACGGTGGAAGGTTGAGACCATATCTGAGCACTAATTACTTCCATGAAACCGAACCTGCAGCCTCTTTATGCTTCAACAAGCCACCGACTGACCTGCTGTTAAATTCAGGCCGTCTGCCACGCTGCGTTAATAATAAATCCGATGTGTCTGACACCATTTCCCACTTCACTGCGCTAGTGTTTGTGCGCACGAGTAAGAGTGGAATATATCGACATTATCTGGGGAATTAACTGATATTAATCTAAGGTTCCTATAAAAAAATCATCCAAGCATTAAAATACTGTATCAGTGTAGCTGTGTTTCTATACATCTCACACAAAAATTATTATCAAGTTACAGAAATAATGAAAACAAGTGGTGCCAGGCAAAACAAACCCCACCCCTCACATTTATTTATTTTTTTTACAAACTTTGTAGATATTGCCCCAAAAATACATAAAAACTTGAAACGAATCGAACCAGTAGTTTTGTCAGAGAAGATGTTTGAAGAAATTGAAAACTCTGAGTGGTTATGAAATGTACCTTCCGTTTTTGTTTGTTTTTCAGTGACATGTCAGACTTTTGTGTTGCCCGTCCGTCCATGGCATCATGGCGCCGTATATCAGGTGGAAGCGCCACAGCCCCATTAGGGATTACTTTAAATCTGACCATGTCATAGATAAGAGCAAGTGGCCTGTAGAAGTCAAAGATAAAATACATGGAACACTCCTCAGGGGAAAAAATGCCCCTCCCACCTTACCCTCTTACACGTCAAAAGGCATCTAGTTTACCTCGACAGGCTAAGGAAGGACGCCTAACACCCAACTCCTCTAAAACGCAAACACTGAAACTTGAGAAAATTTTAATTAAGATCAAGCACAATACATGATTCTGCTGACGTGGAGTCTATATTGTTTTGGGGTATTATGGGATGTTCATTAACATTAGTGAACTCCAAGTGAACAGTAAACTAAATGCTGTTCTCAGAAGTGCAGTTCTGAGCACCTGTTACTGTCACATTTTGGATTTTCCACGAAGCAGAACGCATAAGTGTAATACTACTGATGGCTCCAAAACACTTAGACTGAACTTCTAACCAAAAATATTAAGACAGTACTTTTTTCCACTAATCTGGTGGTTGTTTTTCTACTGTAGATGAAAATTAGCTATACTAACAATATCAACAGATAGTTTTTAACATGTCCTCAAGTTAGGTTTAGCATTAGCATTAGCTTGCCCATTACCCATCATGCTCCAAGAGCTCAACTTGTAGCTCCACGAAGCAAAAGTAAAGTTTGTACTAGTCATATGAATAGCAGACTTCTCTTTATATTTCATGTTTCACCCTGGTATGGTTTCTGCCTGTCTTGTCTGCACTTTGTTTTTTTTGTATTTTGCTGCTGCTAACACTGACATTTTCCCACAGTGGAATCAATAAAGTCATATCTTATGCTAAAAATGTCAATTAAGGAAAATTTACAATAAAACAGCCCCTTCTTTTCCACAATCAATGGGATTTCAGACTCCAATTCACGTCGTTGACGTAGAAATTAACTAATTAATCCAAGGGTGGGAAAAATAAAGCTATTTTATTAAGGTATGACATGATTCATTGTCACTTTTCCACAATTTCCAATATGGAAAAAAAAAAAAACATATTGTACCTTTAAACTAAACTGCAAACCCTGAAATTGGAAAGAAAAAGATTAAATCAAAATAATTATATACTAAAATACAATATAACTACATACTAAAATAACTAATACAACTACAGAAGAGTATTGCATGACTTAATTGCACATAGTTCACAATGTGTAATAACTCTGCAAAATGTGAACAATGTACAATGAAGTCATGCAATAATCTTCTGTTCTGCAATAATAATGCAATACTTATTTAATATTTATCAAAATATACACACTATTTATATAGACTGGAGTTCATTGGTATACATATTGTTTCATAGATATACATACTATACTTTGTCTATTTTTTTATTCTACTTATCTCTATTCTTATCTTACTTTTGTAAAATGTTATATTCTATTGTCTTACCTTATTTTTAGCTTTAGAAATTTATATTTATTCTTTTCTTATTTTCTGAATTACTGGTGTTTTATTCATATTGTTGCACTGACTGGAGTAGCACAATGACAATAAAGATGATTCTATTTTATTCTATAGTATAACCTTGTCTCACACACATCCAAACTCTCTTTCCGTACTTGCACAATATCCATGACAATCCCCGCTGCCACCATGCCGAGGCCGGAGACCAGGTACGGCAGCAGGACCTGGGCCGCGATGATCCACGAGGTCTCTGGCAGGAAGCCGTGGGCCAAGCGGGTCAGTCTGCACGTGAAGCCCCTCAGCTTGTTCCCCTGAAAACGGAGCTCCAGGGCCAGATGGGTCACCACCACCATGCTGGCTGATCTCCTGTTAACCCATTCCTGCCTGGGAAGCCTGTGGTTGAGCTGCTGTACGAACACACAGCTCTTCTACGACACTCTCTGCTTTGTGTTGAATCAGTTAAAAGGATGTGAAAATGTACACATCCATTCCCACAGAGAGAAAAATAGTTCCTCAGTTGTTTCCCTGCTCCTCGCTGCAGTCACAGGTGCTGGTTTTCTGAAAACAGTCACTCCTTCATTGGTTTTTCCACCGATAAACTCCACAGAAGAGGACTCAGAACGATTATTTTGCTCTTCACCTGTCACTCAGGAAGGCAACACAAAGTACTTTTGCAAATGGTGGACTAGTAGACGGAGGAATGGAACCAGCTGCTCTATCCACTTGAATGGAGGACACACACATTAAGACACACACAGGTCCACTTGACAGCAGGTCTGCCAGGCCTCTGCTGACACTCTGCTGCTGACAGACCACCAAACACACTCACACACACTCATTTCAGACACACACACACTCACACACACTCATCATGCTTCACTCTTGAGGAGCCGGATGGCTGAGGTGGAACGCTGGAAGCCTGGGCGTTCGCGGGGCCTGAAGAAGGTCCAGGTCCTTTGGGACAAGGACATCCAGAAGGCCAGCAGCTTCTTCTCAGCCCTCCTGTGCTGCCGCTCTTTCTCCTCTTTCTCCTCCTTCTCCCTCCACACCTCCTCGTCTTTGTCTTCACTACTGCTGCCCGGACCACTCTGGATCCTCTTCTTCATTTTGGCAAAGGGGGGATGTCCCTGGAGGAGGATGGAGGAAGGCTGATCAACAGTTTACCATCGAAAGCTGGTCCGTCTGTCGCTGTCGGGGCTTCCCTCCGACTCCAGACGAATAAAACGAGTGATGACAGCACTCTATGGTGGAGGGAGGGACTACCGGAGGGACACGGAGTCTGTGTGTGTGTGAGAGGACTGATGATGCTGCAGACAAGGTGACTAAACTGCATCAGGACTCTTCTGTCTTCTTAAGCATCACAGGGTACTGCAGTCACATCAGCGCTCCCCCTCTTTAATAGCTCCTCCTCCTCCTCTGCTCTCCGATGTCCTCACTATAAGTGGGTGACGCACACTGAGCAGCAGCAGGTGATGTACCTGTCACAGACTGATGCTGATGGAAACAACACGTTTATCCTCCTTAATCGTGGGGAACACACACACCAGACTACAACCCCCAAACTGTCAATCCACAGGTCCTTTCAATCACATACTTTTGTTTGTTCACTCAAACACGTATATATGTTTGTATATTTAGAGCTTAATATATTTATTTTATATTGATCATTTCTTTCCTGCTACTTTTTATTGAACGAAGTGACTGTAACTCCCAATGATTTCCCCCTAGGATTAATAAAGTATTCTGATTAATCAGAAGACAAATTGTGACACCTCAAAGGCTTTGTTTCCTTTTTCCTCCACCTGCACAACTACAGCCATGTTCTTACACACAAGTCCTGACCACACAAACACCCCCACACAGTGGCTGTGACTCAGCTGAAAAGTGTCCTTGAGACATGGCTTTGAGTGGGTGCTTTTCTCTCTGCAGCTCCCCCTTCTGACTCAGGATGTAACTCACACCTTCAGGTACCAGTCTTCAAGTCCTCTCTGCTCAGTTCTACCTTTAGTGTTTTTAAACATACAGTACAAATATGTGACTTAAACTTTTTGACCTGGTTTGACTATCCTGGACCATCTGTCTCTTTTTCCATTATGCCTATCTTAATAAAGCAGAACAAAAATACAAAAAAAAAATGTTCTTGTGGGTATTGCTTTAAGGTCATGGGTCATCAACTTGCTCTGTAATTTTTCCTTGGCAGGTGCTGTGGGGCTTTTATTAAAGACATCATGTTTTAGGGCCATTTACTCTATTATTAACATCTTGTCTCTTTTATTAGTCTATATTACTTTGACCAGAGTAATAAAACATGGGAAGTCCATAAAGATGGCTCTAAGACCTCAACATAGACAGCAGTCCACTGAGGAGCAATGGCTGAAATAAAATGATTGAAATGTAATAGATGGATATGGTCCAGATCAGCAGGAAATATTAACTACATTTAATTGATTCTAGCAATATTTTAAAGCCTAATGTAAAGAGAAATGGATTTATTACATCTTTAGAACCTGTAGGCCTGGGCAAACATATTTAGGATGGGTAAATTGCCTCGGATACATTTTTTGTACATCTGAATTGGTGTTTATTTTAATATATAGGAAGAAATAGCCTACTATATAACCTATATATGCGGACCATAAAGCTTTTTAAAACAGATTTATCAATATTCTGTGGGCCAGATATGAAAACCACATCCTTCTGTACTGTTGTGTGCCTCATGTTTGTTCTCATTTTGCAAGCTTCATTTATCAGACCAACTAGGTCATTATGACACTGAAACCCAAACCACTCCTCAAACACCACTTTTAACTTGTACAGACAGATGCAGCAATATACATCATTATTTATGGACCATCCTGGTAAAACATGCCGTCTCTCACTCAAGACTGAAATACAATATATATCAGAACCATCCATGTCACCTTATTCTGGTGTGGACTGTATTCATCTGAAGGGTCACTGACCTGAGCCTGGTCCAGCATCATCCCGGCCGTCACCATCCCCAAACCGGCCAACAGGTACGACGGCAGCACCTGCAGGGAGATCACCATGGATGATTCTCTGCTGGAGATGTGGAGCTTCTCCTCCTCTTCCATCTTGTTTGAACTACGACTACTGCTGCTCATGTCTGTTGTGAAAAGCTGCCAACTCTTTACAAACGACTGCCAACAGCACTTTGACTTTCAATCTGTCAGCCTGACCTGCTCAGTCAAACCTCCTCAGTCACTAGTGTTTGACATGTCAACATCCAATTTTATCATCCGTTGTACAGTTCATGACTGATCTTAGCTCAGGGTTAATGAGTTTTACAATTTTTATAAAAAGTGACAACATGAAGTCATCTGTCACTATTCAGACCAAGTCACTTTAGCCCCTTTAGCTAATGCTAGCATGATTTTTGCACTTACTTTATTACAAAACTTTTACATTTTATTTACAGTAGCTAATGCTAATACATTTTCTGTTAGTCACATAGTTATGTTACTCTATATTTTCATCAGTTAATGATATCAGGAGGTTCTCGTTTAAAGTACCTCACCTGTGTGTATGGTGTTGGCTAATAAGGTTAATGGTGCAAGTAGCTAATTGTGTAAGCTTCTGGAGCTAACGTCATAAAATGTTAGTATTGGCTTTACTGTTATTTAGTTTTAATACCCGGCCTGTTAGCACAACTTAATTGTATCAGTTAATGTTATCAGCAGGTTTCCGTTTGTGTGTCTCACCCATCTGTATAGCTTAGCTACATTAAGTTTACTGTCAGTTATAATATACAGCCTTTTTAACACTAGTTAAAACTATATAAACAGATCATTATGTAAACATTAATCTCCTGCTTGTCTCATTAATGAAGGATTTGCAAAACCACAGACACTTATAAGGACTCACCTGTCAAAACTTCAAAATGGCAGTGACTTTGTTGTATGTTATTAAACAGCTTTTTACTTAAGTCCTCCAACCTGCTAATAAATAATTCTGAGATGGTGATGTGTAGAATCAAAGTCACTGCATCAGCATTGAGCTGGAGGTTTGACAAAGCTCTGGCCTTTACTCACCTGAGATGCTCCTGTGCTTTAACCTGCTGACTCTCCACATGGTGAATATGCTGAGTTTACAACATGAGTCAGACTGAAATGAAAGGAAAGTCAAAGAAGTCAGTGAAATAAATCAACTTAATTTGAATTCTGTTGCACTAGTTCTTTGTCTTTTTCATGCTGTCGTTATGTGAACACTTGGTGTGTATTAAATTTCTCATAGAAGAACAACAGAAATACAGATGACCTTTGAAAATGGAGTAGGGCAGGACCCTGGCTGACTGGACCTGGAGGGTCTGTTTTAATGCTGCATTACAAAGTGCTTGGAGTTTGAATATATCTCACTTGGAGTTCCCACCTCAAAGCATTCCAGACAATCCATGTTGAACATAAACAAAAAATATGGAGGACCACAGATTTAACTTCTATTTGCTTTGTTACTGAGGAGGCATTTTGACTGTCGACAGTACAGTGTTCTAAATGTACGCAAACAAGAGGGAAGAGGTGAAATGACAGATGAGCTAATTATACATTGTGAAGTTTCTTTTGATTGCAAACTCCCACGCTGTGTGCCACCATTGTTATGTTGATGTCATGTTGTAGTTCGGTGAGGTCGGGGTACTTCGATCTGGCCCCACTTTGCATCTAGGACCCCTGGCTTCAACAGGTGTTCCTAGTTGGACGTCGGAAACGTCCCACCTCCCAGTGCTTTAGAATGCACCACAAGTCTGTCATAAGGTCTGTGGGATCATGTTCTGTCCTTCAGTGTCAACATCCATAAAATCAGCCGACAGATCCAGTGAAGAGGCTCCATTATACGAGTGTCCAGTTTCTAAGAAATGACGATACACCTTTTAACATGGCCTTAAAGAACATGTTTGGGTTGTTCTTACAGTAGAATGAGTTTCTCTGATCAGAGTGCCTGAGTTTGTAATTGACTCTTTTCTCTGGACCATCTGCAGCCAGTTTATGTCAACTGTCAAATCTCAGAAAAACATAATAATCACAGATTCGAACAACAATAGAGGAAATAACTTATTTTAAACTTTGCCATCCATAAACCTTGAGCTCCTGTTTCATTAATAACAGAAGAGAATTTTGATCAAACACGATATCAGACTAAGGTCTGAGGCCTGAAATGCACAGATTCCGATTAAGGAACAGTTCAGGAAGCTTCATCAGCTTCTCCAAGAGGAAGAGGAGGCCAGGATTGGAACTCTGAAGGAGGAAGATGAAGGCTAAGGGATGAGATAGAAGCTGTGATCAAAATCAGACCAACAGAGAAACTGAAGTTATTTCATTCCTGCAGAAATACAACCAGTTTTCTTGCCTCAACTTCATCAAGTGATTGAGGATTAGTGCTTGAGTTTATAATTTTCTTAAGTAAAAAAATAAAAACGTACAGTATAGATGTATTTTGTAAAGCAGAATACTTTTTACTTGGGTCTTAGCATGTCCTGCTCGGTACTGAATGTATCTGGATACTTTGAGGCTGTTTTTGTGAAAGACCAACAAATGGATGATGGACACATATCTACTGCACATGTTTCACATAACTATTCCATAAATCTTGAATCCCTCAAGTCAACCCGGGAATGAAAAACCTTTAAAAAAAGACTAAAAATACAGGCCACAATCATGCGATTTCACTGTAATCATCCTGTTAATAATACAAATGTCAGTGCAGAGATGTGTCAAACATTCTGCCTATAATGAAACTAAAGGGTGCATAATGTAACGAGTGCATTCTGCAAATGAAAACAGTGTGACCGAGTTGGCCCAAGTTAACCTTGTGCACAGCTGGCTTTTCATGTCAGTGACGATAAACAAGCAGGAACAGCAGGCATCCTTCAGAACAGAGGGACGCAGCGTCCACTACCTACTATAAATATTCACTCTACACCACCCATCCCCAGTTAAGGTCTCATGTTATATGTCAAGGGCTGAGTGCCGAGGGTGTGAGACGTAGATTACAGTTTGTTTTCCACTTCTCGTTGTCATTAGAGTTCTCTCAGACCACACCATCTCCTGTTTGTGGTTTGCAGATGCTTATTTCACTGTCTTTTTGCTCATGATGTTGAGTTTGTTTGCTGTTTTTCTGAGTGTTGCTGGTATTTCCTGGCATAGGGAGGCTTCTGTCATCTTGTTGCAGTTGGGTTGAACTTTGCTGCTAGTCACGTCAATGCAAGAGGACAGCTGAAGAACAGAAGGCAAGAAATCCTGCTGTAAAGGTTTGGATCTCTTTAAACATGCTATTAAAATAATAAAATACTTGGTGCTTTGAATTGAACTTTGAGCCTAAACCAGTCTAAGGTACGTTTGGGTCATGTATTGATTTGTTTGTTTCTGAAGGTGTGTTAATGCAGCAAACATGGCTGAAGCTTGTCAGAAAGGGCAGCATAGAGGCTCAAGTGAGAAAAGAACCGGATCCAATAGTGTGCAAATGCCTCGAAACACCACCATCCGTCTTCGGGACATTTATGACCCCAAGCCGCAACCGCCCAAAGCCCCCGTCCGGATCCGTCCTCCAGCTCCGAGAACACCTTCGGTCAACCAACCCGAGTCACAGCCAAACCAGTCGATCAATCCCCCGACGAAGACCATCATGAGGAGACGAGCTCAGTCGCTTTCTTCGTCTGCAGAGAGGAAGAGGGAGTGCAGGAGTGTGCAGGTACGCTTTGTGGATGCATTGGGTCTTGAACTAGAGGAGGTGAAGTTCTTCCAAGTCAAAGAACACCCTCTAATACCCCAACACGTCATGTTCAGATTACTGATGAGCTCTGAAATGGCCTTTAGGAAATCACTGGAGCTGTCCCTTCCTTATTTCAAACCCTGCTTCCCCGAGAACATGAGAGCTCATCCAGACTTCCTGGGTCGTCTCTGCACTCAGAGCGTCAGTCTGGAGCAGGTTGTGTGTTCAGATCAGGGCATAACAGGCACCATACAAGTACTTAATTTAGCTTACGAGAAGGAGGTCACAGTGCACTACTCCTTCACCAACTGGAGAACGCACACAAATACAACAGCATCCTGGGTATCAAGTGGGGCCCGCTGGGACCGTGATGCTCCAGAAACAGATATGTTCCGATTCCATCTCCCAGTCCCACCTTTCATTCTGCAGCCAGGAGCCATGTTGGAATTCGCCATCTGCTACCGTGTAAAAGGATCCGATTATTGGGACAACAACAATGGGCAAAATTACAAGCTGTCGTGCCACAGCTACAAAGTGACTGTCCCGAGGGAGTGTGAGGAGAGCATGCTGCATTTTACCTGATCAGCCACAAGGGGGCGCTGTAACACAGATATTAATAAGCCAAAGGGAATTAAACTAAATTTTCTTTACATTATTATTATTACAGTGATAGAATGTACCTGATTATTACTGCTAATTATTACCACTAATTTACAACATATGAACAGTTTAATGTTTGTGCAAAAATACTTTACATTAGATATGATATAGAAAACAATATTTTGGTGATCATATTGCATTCTTACATCATTAACTCTTACACAAAATTTTATATCAAATGACTGAATGAATAATGGATCCAATGGAAGCGCTTTGAAATCTTAAATGTTTTGTGGTCTGTTCAATGCAAACAAACTGCAAAAAAGGAATTTCAGGGAAGTTAAAAGGCCTTATATAAACTAAATGAATCATTTTATACACACACACACACACACACACACACACACACACACACACACACACACACACACACACACCCACACACACACACA
>JAPTYQ010000023.1:32904504-32940197 GCA_029814465.1 Ostorhinchus cyanosoma
TTCAGTTAAGATATGTTTGTCTTTCCTTTTGTTTTTTCACAGTAAACCTGACCTGGCAGAAAATGCAAAACAGGGCCTTACCAAACTGTTGGCTAATGAAGTCCCTATCGAGATAAAGCCTGTCAGTCCCCCAACATTTTACAGATTTGCTGCGACTGAGCCCAAGATGGTATTCTGGGTGCGAGCACGAGGACATATTGGTAATTTAATCACATCACCTTAAAATACATATGTAAAAGCCTTTGAAAATTCATAGTTTTCTGCACAAATTGGTCCAAAAAATGTGATCTGATCAGTATCTATGTCAACAGTACATATAAACACAATGTTGTTAATCTAATTCTGATCAAATATTATATTAAATGTCTTAAGTCATGGATTTAGATTAGAGGCCACATACAGGCCAATTTGACCTCACACATGTCAGACCAGTAAAATAATAACGGAATAATTTAGAAATAATGACAACTCCAGCACTGATCAGCAGCTAAAGGAAGTGCATGGTTGGTTTTTACTGTCAAAAGAGGTTCAAGCAGGTATTAAATCCTGGGATTCGCTCACTTTTTTTTTTTCAGCAGCACAATGAGTTTTGAATACAAAAGTTCCATGAACACGTGAAATATTATAATTATCCTTTGGTATCAAGTTAACAACAGGGTCTTTATCTAAAGTTGTGACATAAAAGCAGGTCAGGTGACATTTTAATAACCAATTCTTGTTGAAAACTCAGAAATTTCAGTGTTTCCTCATGCTTTCTTTCCGCTGTATTGAATAATATTTAATGCTCCATACGTGGAACCTTCCCACCAAATTAGTTGTGGTTCTTGATCCGGTTCTGCTGAGGACCATTAGAACCTTGGTGCTATGTAGTGATCGTATTTTTGAATGGAACCATAATAGTAATCAGCAGTGGTCAATGGAGGGCACTGCAAAATAGAATAGCATTTTACCCCATCCAGCTTTTGGATAAATCTATTATTTTTGTCTTGTTAATTGGTTTTAAGTGTTAAAATATTTTATTGTTTTACCATTTCTTCCAACTCTTTCAACAGTTTGAGCTTGCATCTTTTTTTTTATTATTATTTATTTATTTTTTAATTTATTTTTTAATTTTTTTTAAATGCATCTTGCATCTTACCTGCTCTTCCATCTTTTACTGTATTTCATCGACAAACCACTTCAGTGTTTTTTCATCCCTTTGTTTCAAACTCTACAGGTTGAAAAGTTTAGATTGTGAAGACATTAACACTGTTGTTTTGTCTTCTCTGTCCATTATATAAAGATAAAACGAGCTCCAACATTATGTTTCAAAATTAGATGTGGGAATGGGAATAGCACTAGCTCCATATTTGTTGACGGTGTGTGAAGTTCAAGGTCAAGTTTATTTCTATAGCACATTTAAAACAACGCAAAGTGCTATACAAACTTGTCAATACTAATACAAGATATGCTAAAACTAGTAAAATTAGAATAAACACAAGATAAAGACTAGAAATGACTTGTATTAAAAGCCAGTGCAAATAGGTGCATATGTGGGTACAATGAAGCAGAATTATGTTTATTACATATACTTTGTGACTAGAAATCTCTTTTGTGAGGGAGACCAAGGTATCAGCCATACAAAGTCAGAACTATAGAATACACATCCATGATACACAATGATCAATAAAACTGGATAACATTTACTCAACCGTAATGGAAAAACAGTGACATTTGTCCTTCACAGCATTCAGTTTCATTTTAATTAAATAATTAAAAGAATTGTTTGTGTCTTTAGCCGTGTTCCTGCGCCCTATTTTCTTGAGCATTTTAAAAGGATTACATTACAAAAGGATCATGGAGATGGAAAAATATAATCACGTTCACTGAATGGAAAAGTTGTTACACAGCATACAGTGTGTGCAGTATTTGGTGATAGATGGTGTGTGTGTGTGTGTGTGTGTGTGTGCGTGCGTGTGTGTGTGCGCGTGCGTGCGTGCGTGTGTGTGTGTGTATTTTTGCAGGTGAAGGAAACATGAAGCTGCATTGCTGTGTGGCTGCTTACGTGTCAGACTATGCATTTCTGAGCACAGCGCTGATGCCTTATCCAAACTACAGAGCCCATTTCATGGCCTCTCTAGACCATTCCATGTGGTTCCACAGCACCTTCCGCAGCGATGAGTGGATGTTGTATGAGTGTGAGAGTCCATGGGCAGGTCAGTATTTCATCCACTTCCTATTGTTTTCATTTTGTTATACTTTATTGTTCTGACTTTAAGTTTTAAGTAATGTAGGGTCACATCTACTGCACCTGAAGTAATATTTATTCAAAATTTGCAGTTTTCTTCTGTATACCAACTTTTTTTATGCATTTCAGTTTAGTTTAATCTTATGTCTTTTACAACCAGTTTCCTAGACATGGATTAATCCTCGTCCAAGATTCTAAGAAACGTTTAATATTCAGTTCAAATCAGTTATATTTATAATGTAATCACATGCATAATTATAATCACCGCCTTGGAGTAATCATGTTTTTATTACTTCACAAAGTCAGAACAATTAAAAAGACTATACAGAGAGGAAACTGAACAACTCCTCCAGGAGGAAACCCAAAGTGACAGGAGAGAAGAAGAACTTTTAAAGAAGGAAAAATCTCAGACAGAACCAGGCTCTGGGTCGACCGGCTCACAGAAGTGTCTTAGTTGAAGTTTTCATTTCTGTCTTGCTGTAGAAGATGCTTTTGACATGTCTGCATTAAGGTTTCATGAATAGAATAGATCTTTATTGTCACTGTCACAGGAACAATGAACATTTTTTTGAGCAGCAAAAACAATTAGTGCAAAAAGGACTATGAAAAATATCACACAAAATACTGAAAAATGTATCCAAAATGTAGCTTGTGCATAAATATACGAAAGCTACCAGATAACAATTTAATATACATGTACTACTAAAATACTACAAAAACTACTGATCTAGAAAAAAAAGCTAACTCTATACCACAGCTGAGAAATGTGTACAAAAAATAAATACAATACACATATACAGGTATTATAGGATATACAGATAATATGGGATATATACAGGTAATATGGGATATATACAGGTATTATAGGATATATACAGGTATTATAGGATAGATACAGTTAATATAGGATATATACACATTATAGGATATATGCAGATGACAGGATATATACAGGTAATATAGGATAAATACGGGCAATATAGGATATTTACAAAGTAAGATTCAGAAAAAAGATGCACAAAGATGATTTTACGTTGTTGTAAGAAGTCCAGTGTTATTGTAACTTAAAGCTCTTTCATGTCTTTCATTAACTACATGTCATGGAGCTTGTCGTGCCACTGTCTATGTTGACGTTGTTTGTGTTCTATCTTGTAGGTGGCAGTCGTGGGCTGGTTCAAGGTCGGATGTGGAGGAGGGATGGGGTACTGGCTGTCTCATGTTCCCAGGAGGGCGTCCTTAGAGTGAAACCAGCCAAAAACCAAAGCAAACTATAAGCACTTTCCTGAGAGTTTATGTACTAATTGTTATAATAATGTATAATATATTGCTGCTGTATAAATTGTAATTTAATCATATTTTGTTTTCAATTTTCAGATAATCACTGGTAATATATTGAGTTTTTACTAATCTTTCACATAAGTCAATGCACCAAATGAATGATGTCGTCTGTTTTATTTTAACTTAAGTGTTTGCAAATGTCTGTCACTGACCACATCATTGGAAATATGATAAATGAGGGAAAGGTTTCCTCCAATTACAAAGCTGACAATGCTTCTTTGTACATGAATTCATGCATACAATTTCAATGTATAAAATGACCAAATAACTGCACAGATCTGACCACATGATACATATGATATCACTATTATACTGATCACTACTTCATTAAAACACTAAAGGGGAATTTAAGGAACTGGCATTAACACTACTATATACTCAGTTAAAAATGAGTGTAAAGGATAAAGTGGCTAAGGGTTTTTATGACTGGTACCTTCCAAAGGCCCAGTGACTGACCATATTTCTAATGTTGCTGTAGTTTTAGACAATTTTGTAATTTAGCCACAAGGTAGCGCTGTTGGTCTAGTCATTTAAGAGAAACAGATGGTTTCTGCATCACTTCACTTTAGGAATTGGCTGTAAATCTCAAGGCAAGTTTTGAGATGTCATCTTTGTCTAAAATCCACGGTCATATCAGATGGAACAGCTCACTGACACTAGGCTGATCACAGGAAGTTCACATATTTATTAAACTGATTTGGATGAAGGAGGTTGAATGTAACAGTCAAAGTAATTATACATTAAAATAATAAAAGCCAACCTCTGAGTTAAAATTTAAAGAGAAAAAAATGTTTTGTGAGCAGACTTAACATAAAAGAGGAATGTAATTGAACCCTCTTGTTTCACTTCCGATTCGGTGACACCTTGACCGGAAGTGAAAGTGCGGCATTTACTTGGCCTGTCTTCAACCTCAAGTTGCAAACCAACTTAGAAGGGATTAAAAATAGACGGATATGCCTCGGGTTTATGTCGGCAAACTTAGCTCCCATGTTCGAGAGAAAGACATTCAAAGGTTTTTCAGCGGGTACGGAAAATTACTAGAGGTCGACCTGAAAAATGGGTAAGATTAGCTCTTTCCTCCATCAGCTGAGCAAAGCTAACAGCTAAGCTAATGTCAACAGTTAACTATCGTTAAGTTAGTTGTATCAGTGTAATATTTACTCTAAACTACACTAGACTGCAGTCTTTCATTTCATTCTTGTATGAGTACAAATACTCTAAGTTGTTATCATGACTTAACGTGAACCCGACACTAGCAGTGTTTTTCTTGCTAATATTAGCTAGTTAATGTTAGCGTAATTTCCATTGCAATAGTAAAGCTCCGAGGCAATTAGACAAATTAATAAATGTGGCATTACTAAAGTTATTAATAAATAAGTACACTAATAACATATTTTAACAAAGCCTGTTCAAAGCTACCTGAGTATTTTCATTTGCACTGCTCTAAAATTCATAATTATTTTAGAATAATTCAGTTGTCTTGTATTTTTATGTTTATTTCTCATCACGGTGTCATATTAAGAGCCAATAAATGGGGCAGAACGGTAGTTCAGATTTAACCCATTCACACAGATTGATACTGCGCTTCTTATGGTTGTGAAAAGTCTAGCTACTGTACATGGAAGATTTGACTTTATCTAGCTATCTATCTGGGACAGTATACATCAATGAACATCTCTGTAAATGTGCTAGTGTTTGCAAAAAAAGCTATTTTTCAACTGTTGTCCCTGGGGAAGAAGTGAGGTTCCAGCATTCATACAATTTCTTTTTTGTCAGAACTGCCCAGATTCTCTAGTGGAGAGTAGATTTTGTTTTGATGATTTTGAGCTCCACTGTGCATTCATCCGAGATCATTTCTCACCATAATCATAATTAACAAATTCTGATCCAGATGTTTTCATTTCCAGTCAGTCTGTAGTTTTATCTTTTCTACTGTGAGAATCATTTCTTGTTGAAAACAACTGTAATTTGAATGACATTGCACTCCATGGTTATATCATCATTGGTGAAGTATTTGTTCTATCCTACCTTTTTTTTCTCTTGCAGGTATGGATTTGTGGAGTTTGAGGACATGCGGGATGCAGATGATGCTGTGTATGAACTGAATGGCAAGGAGCTGTGTGGAGAGAGAGTTGTCATTGAGCATGCCCGCGGGCCACGAAGGAATGGATACGGCTACAGTGGACGTAGTAAGTTCACCAGATCATGTTAGAACATATAACATAAAATAAGGGATATTCTAATCAATCTCTGCAAACTAGCTGGTATTATGATGACAATTGTCTGATTATTGAAATGTCAAGAAAGCATTGTGATTAAGGGATACCCTTTTATATTTTTCTGTCTATGTTCACAAATATGTCCACAGCCACCTACTGAATTAAACTCAGGTTCATTCTGTTTTGCAGCAGGGACAAACATATGTGTGTTAAAATCAATCCCTTAACTATAGCATAGATTTTAAAGAAGGTAAGACTTATGAAACTACGTTGTCTCAGTCTGAAGCCAACATTAACAAAGTGCTTGATGTCTCAATTTGAAAGAGTCCGCTGCGGGCTGAGTCCGATGTCCAGTGAGGGTTAAGATGACTGACTGCCTGACCTGTTTGGCGTGGGCTTGCCTCTTACAATGTGTGTGTGAGACGTTTGCCCTTTGACCATTGGTTGACATAACCGGAAGCCATGACGACAGCCTCCTTTTCCAATAGACCAGGGTGATGGATGATGAGGAATCCAGTTGGTTTTACTGTTGCCACACATGTTGCAGAGGAGCCGAGCCAACACCTGTTTCAGCCATTCATTTGGCTGCCAGTACTCTGTAGTAAAACAAAGAGTTTTTGGTAGGTGTCATCTCTGTCTTATTGAGTAAAAATGGATAATATTCGAGGAACTTTGTATTGTTTAATAAGATTTCATGCTCACTACAGCTGGGAGACATGACTGTAATTCACATATTGTTGTCCTCATAGCATAAATTGCCTAACTCATACACAAATGGACAAAAGTATATGAACATGTTGAATTCAGGTGTTTCTTTTCTAACGGGGATCTGGGATACAAAACGATAATGAAATATGTCATAATATAGTTTTATATTGGGATAAATATCATTGCATTGACTAGTTTGGTTTAAATTATCTTTGGTTCCAAAGTGATTCAGAGTTGTTTTTTATTTATTTTCTCTTTTTTTAATCCATGACTATGATTTTAAATATTCTACCTCACAATTTCTAAAATATTTTTCGTGCTCTGACTGTAAATAACTTTCCACCACAACTAACCATCTACTTTCTTCACATTTGACCGAGGAAGAAAAATCTCCCATTAAACTTTACGGAAATATTGATGTTTATAAACTATATGGACATAAATATTGGGACACATCATGTCTACATCTGTAAGATGCTCTGTTTATGATGATTTGACCTATAAACATCAATATCAATAATCAGTAGGATATTTATCCCAATATAAAACTATATTATGACATTTGTCATCATTGTTTTGTGTCCCAGAGTCCTGTAAGAAAAGAAACACCTGAATTCAACGTGTCCACATACTTTTGTCTATGAGTTAGGTAGTTATGCTATGAGGCTAATGATATTTAAAATGTGTTTCAATGATTATGCCACAGTTGTTTTTTTCTTCTTTTTGACAAACGTGCCTCAGTACCATGCCCCAGTTTTTCAAAACTGGTCACACAATGTGATTTACGAACACACACCTGAGCACATCAGTACACTTTTGGGTACAAAAAAAAAGTATGTCATACAAAGTCACTCAGGCTGCATTTACCCTTAACACTTGCTTTCAAAATCACCAGACATCTGGGCCAGTGGATCTAAATGTAGAAACTACTAGCTACCTGGTCACAGACTCATCTACTAACCTTGACAGAAACGAGCTGCAGTCAGCTGTGAATTTATGTAAAAAGATAAACTCAGCCATCCAGAGTGTTGCTGAATAGATTATTTATGTCCATAAAGTGGAATCCTCAGGTTTTAACACAGTTTGGGTGTAAGTTAATTTAAATTCCTTGTTTTTTTTTAAGGTAGCAGTTACAACAGCTGGAATCGCTCTGGCAGGGAAAAGTACGGCCCACCAGTCCGCACTGAACACCGCCTTATTGTGGAGAACTTGTCCACTAGGTGCAGCTGGCAGGATCTAAAGGTGAGACTGAATGTATAGAATTAAGTGTAGATCCAGCACAAATTGTTAAAATTTAATTGACTGACTTTGTAATTTAAAAAAAATGAAATTACATTTTAATACTTGGCTAGGTAGAAAAAAATTATACATTCTCTGTGTTGCTCAAAGATGGAATATTTCTGTGCCTGATGTTTATGATATGTTGCTGTTTTTGTTAAACCTGCTGACCAGTTGTGATTGGCTCTGAAAAACACGTTAAAGGCAGGTCTGACCAGAAGCAATGATACAATGTGCTGTTGTTGAAAACAGGAATGTAGATGTAAAACATGAAAACCGGTTACTTCATACTGCTTGAGATTAATAGGAAGCCTTTGTAGTATACATTACACAAAATTTTAGGGTTCAGGGTTTTTAGGAGTCATTTTATCAGTCCACATGAGGGTTAAGCAGTTCAGAAATTGAATGAATGAATGGATCTGTGCTGTATAAATTGGGAAACTTAATATCTGGCTTATTGTCAATGAATCTCTGTTGAATATAACTGGTCCTGATGGAAACTACAGGACAATTTGGTTTGGTTTGCTCCTCTGAAAATGATGCATTTGTTACATTCTAGGATTTTATGAGGCAAGCAGGTGAGGTCACCTATGCTGATGCTCATAAAGGACGGGCCAACGAGGGGGTCATTGAATTCCGATCCAAGGCTGACCTGAAACGAGCTGTGGACAAGCTGGATGGAACTGATATCAATGGGAGGAAGATTCGTTTGGTGGAAGACAAACCTCGGCGTCGGCGTTCTTATTCTGGAAGCAGATCCAGGTCAAGTCTGGTCTTAAATTAAACTGGTGGTCTTGTGTATGTTTGCCTTTTTTTTTTTTTTTTAAACTTTCACTGATTGTATTAAATATTCTATATTGATATTTTGTTTTCAAGCTTTATATTTATAATGTATTTTTGTAATGTAACTGCACTCTGCTGCCATAACTCATGACATTGCACTAGCCAATTAAAACAGACTTAACACTAGTCATTACAGTCACATGTATATTATACATATTGCCTCTATATTCTGCATATTTGACACTGGACTCACTTTTGTTTTTGTATGTGTGTGCACACCATTTTGTTTACTTGACTGTTTTATACTTGGATTTTTATTCTTTACTGTATAATTGATGTACAGAATGTAAAACCAAATTTAGTTGCACTGCACAATGGTATTTTGCAATGACAATAAAGCTTATTCTATTCTATTCTATTCTATTCTATTCTATTCTATTCTATTCTATTCTATTCTATTCTATTCTATATTTGACCCACAGGTCTCATAGCAGGCAAAGATCTCACAGTCGACGAAGCAGAAGCTATCGTAGCCGTTCCAGGTCCCGTTCACAGTAAGTGCAGCGAGGGTGTAAAATATACAAATTCATAGGATAAACAGCTATTACAAATGTATTTGTTCTTTTTTGCAGATCTCGATCTCGCAGCAAACTCCAGTCACACTACAAGTCAGGACGAAGGTCACGTTCTACATCAAAGAGAAAGTCCAAATCCAACAAGAAGTTTAGTGTTCGCAAGTCTCACAGCACTTCCAAGAGCAAAAAGTCTCGGTCTCGCTCAGACACTCACAAATCACGCTCCAAGAGCTCATCAAAACTCAAAACAAAGCAGCAATCTCGAAGTGACTCCCAGGAGAAGGCGTCCAGTAAGAGGTCTCGTAGCCGATCTCGGTCTGACAGCAGAAATGAAAAACGTGCCTCAAAATCTCCAGACCGTAGATATTCAAAGTCCCCAGTCAAGACCTCTGCATCCAGGTCCAGATCCCGGTCTCACTCTCGATCATCCTCACAAGATTGACAGTTTCTGTCAAAACGAGAATGGTTTAAATCAGATCCGTGATTACATCTGAGAAGAAATGTCCTGTTTACAACTGACTGGGGGTTCTGCTATCTATACTGTTATGGATGGTCTGTTACTGTTATTTTTTTGTGAATACATTATCAAAAAATGTTCAGTTGATAGTACTGATCCATTTAAAGCTCTGGGTATATGTTTGTTTTTTGAAAATCCAAATGTTTCAATCCAGAAGCCACGGGTGAAAGCAACTCCAGTCTTTGATAAAAAAAAAAAATCTCAGTATAAAGTATTTGCATTAGCTACTACATTTTAAATAATCCATATTCCTCATTTTGAAACCATCTCTATCAGATTTCTATGTGTCATCTTATTGTAATAAAATAACACTAACTCTCAACAGTTTTTGCCTCTTCCATCAAAGTTGTCACAGTCCACACTGTTAGGTGATAGATTTTTATTAGTAAAATGTGAAGTGGTTGAATGTATTTTTCACTCTTGGATAACCAAACATGGTGGAAGTTCTTACAGAATATAATGAAGCAGACGTTTTTCGGTCTGTCCTGTCAACTATTAATAATTTGTTGGCATATAACGTCCTGAATGCTTCATCAATATGCCAAAGTTAGCAAGCTAGCTAGATCATGCTACTGGTCTGAAATGAAAAATGTGAAGCTTCCTGAGCAACTACGAGGCAAAAATGTTACTACATACTAGGACTGACCTAAATAATAGGTCTCCGGTCCCATTTATCAATTAAAACCGTGAAGCGCAGCTGAAAACTCCGTTAAACCCACTAGACCGGATTTAGGCTAACATCCCTTGGTTGCTACGTGGTTAGCGCCCATAGTAACCATTACTTCCCACAATGCATCACTAGAGAGGGGCGCTTTCTTGGAGGTAAACGCTGATCAAACTAATGATACTGCAAAGATTAACAAGAAATGGTTTGGGTATTATTGCGAAATAGTGATGTTAGTTCTTAAATAACATGCAGATAAGTGCGACATTGTTGGCAAGAATTAAAGGCTAATGTGAAGCAAAACCAAGGTGTTAGCTACATGGCTAATCATTATGCTAACATTTGTTTACTGTTTACTATGCTGTCGATGCTAAAGGAACGGCTGTATGAATATACACATACTTACATCTCTGGTTGATAGTAATAATTGACACATGAGCCTAACCAAAAATATTTACACTTTAGCCTATACTTAAGCTTGTTAAAGTAATGATGTCGCTGTATTATAGTCGATGTATGACATGGGGTTTGATGTGTTTGTAGATCATGGACACACGTTAAGATAACTGACAACTCAAAAATGGACAAGGATCAACATAATACCGTGGTGTTTAATGCTTCCAAAAGGGAGTTGTTCACCACGAGCAACGGCTACAAATCACTGCAGAAAAGACTACGAGCTCAATGGAAAATCCAAAGGTGAACTCTGCAAAGAGCATGGCCACATACTTTTTGTCAAATTGCTAAAAATCTGAATATTTGGTGGGAGAAAGTAACTCCCAAATTTCGAAATATATGTCTGCTTCCTGCAGCATGAAAGAAGAGCTGACTATGGAGAAGCTTAAAGGTGTCAAGTTGTGGATAACAGCAGGTCCAAGGGAGAAATTCACAGCAACTGAGGTGAGTTGTCAATTCAGCAAGGTAACTGAGTATATAACCAGCTTCTATTTCATGTATAAGATAATGTATTGCTACTTAATTTAGAGGTTGAACAGTGGGATTTTAAAAGCTGATTTGAGAATAGTCAAAATAACTGTCATCACCGATTATAACTTGACATTTGCAAATTAACTACTTTTTACTTCATTAGGCACCAGGTAACTGTTGAAGTAAACATCCAAGTCAAAGAACTGCCAACATGTATCAATGCATAAATCTTAATCAGTGAAAATCAGACTTTAAGTCATGAACAAATAAATCTGGGTCTGATAATCAACCTAACAAATCAATCAGTCAGAAATAAAGGTTATTCTACGTGTAGTTTCTATTTCGTTTCCACCTAAGACAGTTATTCCAGGAATACTTCATAAACCACCCAAACTAACTGATCTGCACTGATAGCTTGTGTCTGTCTATATCTACTTTAATTATGCATCCAAGCTTTAATGTAATCACACATTGTTGTCCCTTTTAATGTCAGATGGAATTACTGAAGCACTACCTCGATGGGGGAGGAAATATGCTTGTCATGCTCGGTGAAGGAGGAGAAATGAAATATGATACAAACATCAACTTTCTGCTGGAGGAATATGGAATAATGGTCAATAATGGTATGTAATTAAGTGTTTTCATCTCACACAATCTCTGTATTTAGAGGTGTTTTAATGCTGTTGTGTTTAGTGTCTGTTTTATCCTTTTCAATAATTCTGTAGATGCGGTTGTGAGGAATGTGTATTACAAGTACTTCCATCCAAAGGAGGCGCTTGTGTCCAATGGTGTCTTAAACAGGTTTGTATATGTGTGTGTGTGTATATATATATATATATATATATATAAAAAATAAATCAGTATTCACATATCTTTAAGTGGAACATATACTGTATATAATGTAGTAATGCAGTCTTAAACAAGCCTTTTTCTTGTTTAGAGAGATCAGTCGGGCTGCTGGTAAAGTGGTCACAGGGATCACTGAGGATGAAAACGTTGGAAACAATGCACAGTAAATTTTAATTTTGTACATTCAGTACCACATTTAGTGTTCATGTTAAGGGGCTTGTTTGGAATGCAAGCTGTTGTGTTTTTTTGTTTGTTTGTTTCTTGTAGGGCCCTCACATTTGTTTACCCTTATGGTGCCACCCTGAGTGTCATGAAACCTGCTGTGGCTGTTCTTTCAACCGGCTCAGTCTGCTTCCCCCTCAACAGACCTGTCCTGGCCTTCTACCAAGGAAAGGTCAGAGTCACAGCATAATTCACACATACGCACTCAATATATTTTGTAAGTAAGACACTGAACAATATTTTTGGGGGTTTTTTTCCAATGAAGGAGGCTGGAAAACTGGCAGTGTTGGATTCCTGCCACATGTTCAGTGACCAGTGCAAAGAGAACGTTCAAACAGAATTTAATGGAACATGTTCTGTCTGTCCTCCTGTCTACCCTAAATTATTAGTTAGCATATGAGTGCTTCATCAATATGCATGCCAAATTTAGCAAGCTAGCTAGATGATGCTACTAGTCTGATGGGATAAAAACATGAAATGTGTGCAATTTTCTCATCAACTACGAGCCTAAAATGTTATGAGATACCAGGTTGACCCAAATAATAACTTCCCGGCCTCACTTGTCCATAAAAACCATGAAGCACAGCTGAAAACTCCTTTAAACCCATCACGCTAACGTCCTTTGTTTGCTGTGGAGTTAGCATCCACAGTAACCATTCTTTCCCATAATGCATCACTAGAGAGGAGAGCTTGAAGATAAACGCTGATCAAACTTATGTTACTGCAAAGAGTAACAAGAGATTGTTTGGGTATTATTGTGAAATCGGGATGTTCGTTCTTAAATCACATATAGATAAGTACGCCAATGTTAGCAAGAATTTAAGGCTAATGTAGTGAAGGAAACGTCAGAGTCACAGTGTAAATCTCACACATATATATTCTATTAGTATGATGTGGAACAATGTTTTTGTTTTTGTCTACTGAAGGAGGCTGGAAAGCTGGCAGTGTTGGGTTCCTGCCACATGTTCAGTGACCAGTACATAGAAAAAGAGGAGAACAGTAAAATCATGGTAAGTACAGTTGGCAGTGAATGTTTTAATGTTGAATTTGAATAAAGTTTTGTTCTAAAGTCTTTTATCATGTATGTTTCCAGGATGTTGTACTGCAATGGCTCATGACTGACACGATTCAGCTGAATCAGATTGATGCAGAAGATCCAGAGGTGAGGAAGTTCACAGGAGGAGGATATTAGCATCTCAGTCCTCAGACTGGAAACTGGAAACTATATATTTCCACATTGAGTTCTCACAACTGAAATTGTGTTGTGGCTTATTGTGTTGTGTTGCTGTTTTTGTATTGCTGTGACAATTCTGGGCCACCGAACACTTCTCTCTCCCTTTCCTTGACAACTACTATGGTATATGTTCAAAAATGTACCGGTATGTGTTGATTGGCTGAAGAGGAGTCCTGTTTTATCTGCGTTCAGTTGCTCTACCTCAACTACCCGGATGTCTGTCACAGTAAAGTAACTGTGAGAACTGAATGAGAAAATATATAGAGTTGAATTTTCACTGAGGATAAAATATAGTTTCAGAGAAACTGAAGTCAATTTTATAATCTTACATTCAGTTTTAAGTTTGTTGGACTTAAGTTCAAAATAAATAAATTCAGTTTCAAATTATATAATTCAGACTCAGTTTTCATTATTTGGATTCAATTTCTGGTGGCCCACACAAAAAGCCCCAAAGAAGAAAATGACGAGGGAAATGTTTCAAATTTACAAACTCATCAACTAATTGAGATCAGAACAAACTATCTCTAGGTGTGAAACCCTCTTATGTTGACTTGTATATTATATTATTTGTCCTCTAGATTACAGATTACACCATGTTACCAGACACTGGGTGCTTGTCAGAGCAGCTGCGAGTGTGTTTACAAGAGGGCGATGAAAACCCAAGGGACTTCACATCACTGTTTGACATGTCTCTGGTCAACCTGTCAACCGACACTTTACCCCAAGTCATCAGGTGAGGTTTGAACCTGAACTGTATCGGTTCTTCAGATCAGTGTTTTTAAAGCTGACTGTCTTTCCAGCGCCTACAAACAGCTAAACGTCAAATCTGAGCCACTTCAGTTGATCACGCCTCAGTTTGAGACGCCTCTGCCACAGCTTCAGCCTGCAGTGAGTTTCATTCCCTATTTTTCTACATTTAGTTTTAGTGTAATCTGCAGTTTAGTTGTATTAGAAAAGCTTTGAGTCTGACAGTGTTTTATCTTTCAGGTTTTTCCACCTGCCTTAAGTGATTTGCCTCCACCGATGCTAGACCTGTTTGATCTGGATGAAACTTTCTCCTCTGAGAAAGTCCGTTTAGCACAACTCACCAACAAATGTAAGTTTAGCACTGAAACTCAAGGTGATAAAGGTGTATCGAATTAATCTTCTGACAAAAGATTAAAGAAGCAGCTCATGTTTTAGAATTGCCTTGAGACATACAATACACACAAACATAATGTGGTTTGGAAAAAGCAGATTAAAAAATTATTTCTGTTTGGTTGAAAATAACAAACATCCCTGAAATAAAAAAGAACTAATTTAATTTTAACAACTTCAGTTGATTCTTAAGATGTAAGAGGAGGTTTATTATTTGGAAAAGCTGATTTAGGCAAAACTAGATGAAACACCAGCACTTATAAAATTGTCTCATAGCGCCACCTGCTGTAGAGTACAAACAGTGGAAAGATTAATTTATTTTTGCCATTTTTTAATAGTTATGAAGTATTGTTTCTGAAGCATGATTTTTATTTTTGTTTTTAATTTTGAGTTGTTTTTTTTTATCAGATGCATTAGTTCAGTAATCATATTGTGTTTACTCATCAGTCAGAGGGTGTATGTTGATAGCCTCATAGCATAACTGCCTAACTCATACACTATGTAGAAAAGGATGTGGACACGTTGAATGCAGGTGTTTCTATTCTACCAGGGGTCTGGGATACAAAACAGTAATGACTATTTAAACCAAACTAACCAATGCAATGATATTTATCCTAATATAAAACTACACTGACAGTCATTGTTTTGTATCCCAGACCCCTGTTAGAAAAGAAACGCCTGAATTCAATGTGTCCACATACTTTTGTCCATTTGTGTATGAGTTAGGCAATTATGCTATGAACATAATGTTAAACACATTGTTCTTTTTGGTAGGATATTGGTTCAATGAAAGGCATTTAGTTTTGATATGTTTCCATGTATAAACCTTTGAACATTCCTGTCTCCAGGTACAGAGGATGATCTTGAGTTTTATGTACGGAAATGTGGTGAAATTTTGGGAGTGACTGCGAATTTGGACAAAGATCAGAGAGATGCCAAGCACATCTTGGAGCATATCTTCTTCCAGGTTGTAGAGTTCAAGAAACTTAATCAGGTAAACGACAAAGCAAAATGTCCTACACTGAAGGTTTGTATTGGAAGCCGTGGCTAATAACATTTTTTTACCTCTCTGCAGGAGAACGACGTTGACGCAGAGGCGCCTTTCAATCCGTTGTGAGATCTACGCAGAATGTTTAATCCGACTGGACACTGTATAGCACACTTGTTTTTAGGTCATTGTTTTGCCACCAAATAAAATGTATTATTATAACTGCAGATTTTAAACCCTTACTATCCTTGTCAGTTTTTAAATTATGACCAGCCAGCTCTTGGTGTTTGGTGCAGTGAAAGCTGAGGTGATATGATCATGATACAATGAGTCTGGATGCTGTATATCATGTAATTTAATCCTGTTACTTATAACTTTGATATTTTGTGTAGCATTTTGATCATGTAAAGACTTTACAAATGAAGTTAAATCACTTTTATTCAAATATTTTTTAAAAGCATTTTGTTCCTGGAAAACAACAGCTGTTTACATGGACCCTGTAAAACTATTCATTGAAGAATCACTCATGACAAGGGCATAGCATGATACAGCCGATTACAAACACACCTTATCTTAATGTTAATCCATGCAATGTTTCAGACTCCTTAAATACATGGTCATAGCAGCAGATACAATGAAGCTCCAGAAATAAGTGTAAAACATGAAGACATCTGCACACAGTCTTCTTCCCTCCAGTCTTTGCCCCCCCCCAAAAAAAAAATCAGGGGGAAACCTCTGTTAGTGAACATGTGGACTGAGGCTTTGGACTCCATGTTGAATCCAAAGTGTTTGAATCCAGGCAAACCTTTGGACTCTCCGATTTGATCAGAGACACATCCCAGGAGATCTGAGAACCTACGAGGTCACAGTAGGACTGGTCACCGCCACTGGCCTGTTTATGTATTGGAAGGAACATCTGTGGAGTGGAGGAGTTTCCCTGCAAAGGCACGGCCAGATAACCAGCATCATTCTCTGGAGTGTTCATGTGGGCCATTGTGGGAGAAATGGGATCCACTTGTGTGCAAACAGAGGTCAAAATGGACAGTCTGGCATCAGAGACATCAGCGACTGCATCATTTGACAGTTGTGATGTTGATAGTTGTTCCGGTGATAAAGCTGACAGCTCAAAGAATTTCCTGTCCTGCTCAGTTGGTGATGAAATTTCAAAGCTCTTCAGATCTAAAAGGTAGAATGTTGTACACTATTTTAATTCATCCACATGTCCTGAAATTAAAGTGCTCAGAAAAAAACTGTTCTCTTACCCTTGATGACAAAAGCTTTCTCCATGGTTTCCATGAGCTAGTGAACAACCACTGAGCTCCAGGTGGATTTTAAACAGCTGAAGGTGTTTGGTAATTGACTCAGGTGGAGGTTAAACAGTCATCAGTCTGGAAGAGGCGGTTGTTGTTGTTGTTTTTCATGGGGCAAAAAAAATTTCTAATCAGCTAAATGAAGTGGTCCCACCCTTCACTTAGCAATACCCCCCCCAATATAATTCTTCCAAATAAAAAATGGACAGTTTATGATTCTAAAGATTTGATTTGATTCAAATTGTGTTATGAATCTGGAAATGAGTCAGAATAATCACAAAAACTGAGAAATGCGATTCATACATTCATATTTATAATTCACATTTCTATTCATACTGTACTGCCACCCTTCATTCCCATGTATTTGTATTTGTATACAGTACTGTTAACTGTTTTTTTTTTTTATCCTGGGCACTTTACAGAGGAAAAAAAAAAAAAATCTCATTGCAATGTAAAACTTGTGTCTTCTAGTGACAATAAACCTGATTCTGATGCGAGTCTCAGTCATAGTCAATGAGAGGGATTTTGGATTACAATATATGAACAGAAGGAGCTCATTTATTCAAGAATTTCCAATAATAATGAGAATAATAAAAAATTACTTCAATTTACCTTGATAATTCAATTCAATTTTATTTATAGGGCCCTATGTCACAACAAGGCTGCCTCACAGGGCTTCATAGAATTGGATATGAAAACACTGTCTGAAAACAATCTAAAGATTAGTCAGATAAAACTTAAGATAAAATATTATTTTGATAATTTTGATTTTAATAATTTAAGTATAGCTAATATAATTTGAATTTATTCATCGTATCTCTTCTTTTATTTTATTTTCACTTTATTATATTGCGTGTTTGTTGTAAGTGTGTTATAAAGTCAACCCACAGGTCAGTCTAAAAATATTATTTTGAAAGTCCAGCCGGAAGTCTTAAATGACTCTCTGTGGACTAACGCGCACCTGTACTGCGCAACTACGTCACGGTGTAGTTTGTACTCTACAGAAGGGCGCGAGATAGAAACGGAGGAGCGCGGATAACCGGGCGGACCGCTCCAGCTGGTCTGAGCTGCGACATTTTAACCCCAAAGACAACTGCACCGGGTCTCCGGTAATACCACGGACTGTTTTATATTCACAATAAAGTCGAGGAATTCAACTTTACAATCCCGAGGTTTATATGTACGTGACGTGCAGCGGCAGCGGGACAAACCTCCGCCTGATCGTCAACAGAAACCGAGGGAAATGTCCTGGTGGTCCCGAGGGTATGATGTTTATGTTTGTTTCCTAAAGTAACCCCAGCGCTGACTTTACTTAATTTATACAAATAAATACTACATATAATGTGTGTTTTTGTGGTTAAGGGAAATAATTGTGTCTCAAGCCTTAGTTTGTCAGTTAAAACGTGGTGAGTTCACGGTCTCATGTCTGTGCCGCCCTTTTCCGGATAATCACCATCTTCAGGGTTTGGTCAATATTTAATGCAGGACATGGTTTCTACTGTCCTACATATGGGACCCCCCCCCCACCCCCAATTAGAACCATTAGATTCAGCCCACACGTTGGTAATGTGGCATGAACGTGGAGAGCATCAGAATGACCTAAATGTCTCTTTTCCTCCATCTGATGGTTTCACCTGTCCCCAGTGGACATCTGAGGGACTTTTGTCCTGAAGCTTTTTGGATTCTCTAATCCAGGGGTGTCAAACTTTAATTATAATCCAGACACCACACACAGCCCATTATCATCTTAAGTGTATAATAATAACAGTGGAAGAAGTAAAATGACATTGTGTAAATGTTTACATCTACAGAGTATCCTTCAAAAACCTGAAATTTCTAATTTAAAAAAAGTGCAATTTTAACAATATTATACCTCCACTTATTGTTTACACATGTGTAGCTATTACAACTTACAGATCACAGTGTATCTGCAAATACACAAAGCATTTATTAACAGACAGAATATCTGTAAAATTACACTTGTTTCTCTTAAGACATTTCATCTTGTTCATATTTGTTCAGGTTATTCTGTGAAAGAATAGTTTGTAATTGTAAACATTTTCATAAAGTTTTACTTTCATTTAAATTCTAAAGAGACAAGCTTGGAGTTATTTGTGTGTTATAGTATTTTACTGGTCTGACCCACTTAAGGTCATATTGTTCTGTATGTTGAACCTGAACTAAATTGATTTTAATATCCTTGATGGTTAATATCTCCATGTATTTCATTTTGGCTTTATGTTAACTCAAAACGAAGACAGTGGGTTTGTATGTGAGAAAATGAAATTGACTTTACAAATATATTTTTTTGTGGTTTTAGGTCAAAGCATGATGAGTACTTGTGAGGCAGAGGCACATTTGGAGATATAATTTTCATATTCCAGTTTGTTATATTTAGTAGAACAAAATTGAAATATTTTATGTCTTAGGTGAAAAGAAATACTGAAAACAAAAGGGAAAATATGTATCAGCATAATTATGTATAACATTTTATATTTTGATTAATTTCATAGTTTTATTGCCCAATGTTGTGTGTGCTGATGGAAATGCTGAAACTTAGGCTGCACCTGAACCTTCTAACAGCTCTGTTACAAGAATAAAATGAACATGAACTTGCTTATACCGCAATACCAGGATAGTTTTAGCTTCAGGAGTGTGTAGAGAGCTTAAAGTCATGAAAATAAACCTCATAATCCTGTCGTCCTGCACTGAGGCTGGACAGTGTTTAGGGTTAGAGCTAGGTTTAGTGTCTTTGTGTTGCACATCACAGCTGTTTGTTGTTCAGTGAGGATGGAGAGGAGGCCATGCATCAAGACACCGACTCAGACGTGGCAGAGCAGAGAGAAGGTGGAAAAGTCAAAGTGAAGTGGACACAAGACGAGGTGATTGTCATGTCTCAGCCTGGTGATTTTCATGTCCAGTGTCTTAAATGAAGAGAGACATAAACTGATGTGTTTACAGGATGACAAGCTCAAGGCCCTGGTGCAAAAACTGGGGACGAATGACTGGAAATACATCGCCAGCTACATACCAGTGAGTTCCATTTCCCCAGTAACAGGAATATGACGCCCCTCCTGGCTATGTTTAAAGGTTTAAGGTCTATGTTTGAGGCTTTTTCTGGTTTTTATTGTGGTTTGTTTAGAATCACACAGAGCACCAGTGTCAGCACCGCTGGTTTAAGGTCTTGGACCCAGAACTGGTTAAAGGTCCCTGGACCAAAGAAGAGGATGAGAAGGTGCGTGGACAATAGATGTGTGAATTTTGACTGGCCTCATCGTTTGTTTCCAACTAGCACTGGTTACTGTTAAAAATACCATTACCATGACTAGAATATTGTTTCTTTTGGTAAATATTGATTCCTCCTAAAAAATATGAATAGATACAATCTTAACAATATGTATATCTATGAATTTAAGTCTGTATAAAAATAGTTCCTTTATGTTTTGATAAATATTGAATAAAGCATTGTTAGTGCAAGAACAGAAGATTATTGCATTACTTATTGTACATAATTCACATAATTCATAATGTAGTATAATGTGTGTTTCTGACCTCTTGGCCAAGGTCACCTTTGTAAATTAAATCTTGATCTCACCTGATTAAAAGAAGATTAAATACATAAAACAAATAAAATGTTCAATATGGAATTAGTTAAAATTAATTATAATTTCATAAAATACTGACTTTATTTTCCTCTGCAGGTAATTGAGCTTGTAAATCTCTATGGGAACAAACAGTGGGCAGTAGTAGCTAAACATCTAAAGGGCCGATTGGGGAAACAGTGCAGGGAACGCTGGCACAACCACCTCAACCCCAACGTCAAAAAGTCATCATGGACCGCTGAGGAGGACCTCATCATCTACAAAGCCCACTGCTTGCTGGGAAATCGCTGGGCTGAGATTGCCAAGCTGCTTCCTGGAAGGTAACTCAGTGTATTTTTTTATTCGTAGATAATTTTCTTCACATCTACAAATTTAAAGCCTTGTTACTTTCTTTGATCACAGGACAGACAATGCAGTGAAGAATCATTGGAACTCCACCATCAAACGCAAGTTAGAAATGGGCTTCTACGCTGGGGAAGTCTTCAAACCCAATGAACTGGAAGTGCTGTTGGCCCGCGTTAATAAAGACGTGCAGGTGGGTTATTATGTTGTATACCTCTCATCAGTGACACAGTTTTAATTAGTGCACTGTCACAATTGAAGATGATTGAAGCTACTGTTGTTTTTATAGCATTACAGTAGTTTTTCTATATATATTTTGAAGGGGGTGGTATTGATCATGCATGTTAAAAAAATAACTCATCTGTTACTTTACTGTTGCACCTTTATTGTATATTTATTTTCTCCTCAACCCCCTGCTGTTTATAGTTATATTCAATGTTTCTAGTTATATTCTGTTTCTAGTAATATTCTGTGTTTATAGTTAGATTCTATGTTTATCGTGATATTCTATATTTATAGTTATATTCTGCTTATAGCTTTATGCCATGTTTATAGTTTATTCTTTTTACAGTTATATTCTCTGTTTATCGTTATATTCTACATTTATAGTTATATTTTATTCTATTTTTCAAATATTTTTTCTTCAGTGTTCATTGTTGCCCCGTGGGGCCTTAGAGTTGGGGTTTGTTTTGTAATTTCAGCTTTCTGTATGTGACGTACATAAGGAAAAGCTGACTTTGACTAAAAAGTCAAAACCCTTTCATCATGGAACCCAAATCTAAGCTCATGCACTGTAATACAGGTGTGGGATAATGTAGAATTCCTTCTTTTAGATATTGTAGTGTGTTTTCATTTTGTGTGTTGTTTACTCTTCTATCCTCATTTTACCTGAAAGAACGTAGCATTCTCTCATAAAAATATCTGCCTCTCGACATGGTAACTAAAATAATTTCTCTTAAGGTTACTTCCATCTGTCATAGTTAAATAAACTCTCCTCTCTGATCACAGGTGCCCAGTACTTCTCAAGAAGCAACCGAAAAAGACCAAGAACAGAATGTACATCCTTCAGTAAGCACTCTGTCACATTTAATTCAGATTAGACCAGTTATATGAACCGAAACACTGTTAATAAGAATGTAATCAGTGTCAACACAACTGTTCTCATCGGGTGTTTTCTTTTCCCTCCATTTGCAGGAATCTTCAGCCTCAGTTAAAGCCAAACATGTTGACAGTGGTCCTTCAAAGTCTGTCGTCTCGCCCAAGGACGACTTAAGCCCCAGGACAGACGTTGACGCCTCAGGAGAAATGAACGTGACCAGCTGGGTGGTGGACAGCTCAGGGTTTCTGTCTCCAACAGGTCCTGCCCTGAAGGAAGTTCTGGACATGGTAGACGGGGTATGTGTCCACATTTAGATGAACGTTTAGAGCGATTCAGAACCGCAGCTGCATATAAAGGGGTTCTGTGAGAGGTAAGGCACATGTGTCACTGATAAACTGAGAGAGAATATTGTTAAAATTGCACTTATTTTTCTTAAGACATTTCAGGTTGTTAATATTATTCACATTTGTTAAAGGATAGTTTGTCAATGCAAACATTTTCATAAAGTTTTTTTTTCCACTCTAAAACATACAGAAAAGTTTGTAGTTGTCTTTATAGATTATTATGGTTATTATTTTACATCTTATTGAACTGTATTTGGAACATGAACTAAAATGAGTCTGACTTCCCTCTTTTAAAAGTTCTGTAACTCTTTGAAACCTACAAAAACCCTGATGTAGATCTGACTGAGTCGTATGTTTCAGGATCTTGATGGATGGTGCAACTTGGCAGCTTTTGACCTCCCTGACGACAGCCCCAGCCCAGAGCGCCACCAGTTTCGTCTCGAGGGCAGCGCTTTGCAGGAACTGAGCAAAGGCAGCAAGGGGGAGCTGATCCCCATCTCCCCCGGGGGCGTGACGCCGCCCTCTATACTGAACCGCAGGAGCCGTAGACGCATCGCCTTGTCTCCTGATGCCAATAACTCCATGACTCCCAAGAGCACTCCTGTCAAAATCCTGCCCTTTTCGCCTTCACAGGTAAAACCCTGCTCTTAGTCTTGTAACACTAACATGGATTCTACTCATCATGTTGCATTAACCCTGAGTCAGAATGACCCATGAAAAGTTGATATTATTTTATATTACAGATATTCCTCAAAAACATGTTATTGACATCATGCCATTAAAAATTTTAACTTACCTTTTTATAGATTTTATGTCATTGTAGTTTTTTTTTTTTTTTTCTTCCCCAAGCTTCCATAGATTCATTACAATATGATTATATCTGAACCTTCAACAGCAAAACCAAAGGACTCACCCACTAAATGGATGTTGACTTTGTTCTATTGCTGTTATGTACTATATATTAAATACTATATATACTTTGCTTTTCAAATTTTCAAAATGTTAGCATTCATGCATTAAACTCATTTTCTTTCAGGTTCCACATTCAGCTCAATTTGATCTCCAGTAAAATACTAGTAATAATAGTGTATAATTAATGACAATTTAAAAATTTTCTCTTTATTTTAGTGCAAAAATAGTAATGTTAGATTATGAAAAGATTTACATTTAAAAACTATCCAAACCAAAAAACTGTGAATAACCTGGAAAAAAAAAAAAATTCTTCAGAAAATTAAGTGCAATTTTAACAATATTCTATCTGTTATTAAATGTTTTGTGTCTTTGTAGATCTGATCTGTAATGAACATGTATGAATGATAAGTTGGTGGTCATTATTTATAGGTTATTATGCAATCATTTTACTTGAGATTATATTGGTCTGAATGTGGAACCTAAACTAAAATCAGTTCAACACCTTTAACTGTTTATATCTTCAGTCTAATTTTTGCATTTTGCTAATTCATCCCATGAGCCAGATCGGGCCATTTGGTGGGCCAGTTTTGGCCCATGGGCCTTATGTTTGACACCTGAGCTAAGGGTTAAATAAATGTGTTGTTTCAGTTCCTCAACATGTGGACGAAGCAGGACTCTCACGACCTGGAGAATCCGTCCCTGACTTCGACGCCCGTGTGCAGCCAGAAGGCCATCGTGACGACGCCTCTGCAGCGCGATAAGACCCCACTGACTCAGAAGGACCCATCTGTGTAGGTTTACCTCTGCTCCTACAGTATCGGGGTCAGTAGGTTTTATTTTTAACCTCCAATTTTCACGCTTTGTCTCCACACAGATTTGTTACACCCAACCACAAGTCTGAGCTCTGCACGACGCCGCGAACTCCGACTCCGTTCAAGAATGCAATGGAAAAGTACGGCCCTCTGCAGCCACTGGTGAGGATTTACATTTAACCCTGAAGGAACGTCATCATGTGTGTATCGACTCTGTATTTACTGTGTTTTCTGCTTCAGCCTCAGACTCCAAACCTGGAGGACGACATAAATGAAGTCATCCTCAGAGACGCTGGGATCAACCTGGTTGTTGTGCATTCAACTCCTCCTGAACAGAGACGCAAAATGATGGTGAATGCAGTATAATTTATACACATACACAATATTTCATACATATTTAATCCTTTTGACACTAACATTTCAATAACAGAAGGCTGAAGTAACGTCCTGAAACTTTGCGTGTTGTATACAGTCCAGATATATGTGTAACTCTTTTTGTACAATATATTTGACTACTAACATTATACAAACACATCACACATAAATACACACACACACACACACACACACACACACACACACACACATTTAACTTGCACCACAATAAACGTGTGCAAATGATAAACTAAAGCAGAGTATTAGTAAATTTGCACCTATTTTTCTTAAGAAAGTTCACGTTCATGTTATTCACATTTTTTAGAGGATAGTTTGTAAATGTAAACATTTTCATTATGTAAGTTTAATTTATGACACTAATTTCACTGTTATTTTAATTTTCTGGCCCATTTGAGATCATATTGGGCTGAATGTGGCCCCTGAACTAAAATGAGTTTGACACCCCTGACCTACATTATTGGGTGTTACAGTCGCTCCATTCAAATAGAATAAAAAGTGGTTGGAAAGAAATCATCAATACAACAGAAAAAGAAGAGGGAAAAAATATGTTGTGTAATTTTAAATTATTTTGTTATAAGGTGGAGTTAAACAGTCTGATGGCCATGGGCTGGAATGATTTCCTGCCATTCAGTGGTGCATTTAGGTGGTATCAGTCTGTCACTGAATGTGTTTAACTACTTTATACATATCTACATTTGTTTTGATGTGGTGTAGCATCAACAGCTAACGTTATTTTATATCATTTTGAAGGTTTTACATTTTAAAGAGCAGCAAACATGTCAGCTGGTCTGCGCTGCTGTATCACTGTTAAACAAGCCCAAACATTGCACTGACTGTTTGCTTCTTGTCGTTCACATAATCACACCTCAGCGCTATACATTACAATCACAGAGTTCCATTGTTAGTTAGCATCTGCAGCTGACTGTGAAATCCCTTTCTCAGTCATTTCCTCCACACAGATGTTTGTCAGATGCTAATGAAGAACAGGAACTAGTTTTCACCTTAAGATCCATCTAGAAGTGTTTGGACAGTGACACAAAAGGTGGAGTTTAGCATCTATTACACAACCACAGTGGATCTGAAATAAAGCAAATACAGATGTGTGGATGTTCAGCTTTAACTCAAAGGGTTTCATAAAAATATTGCTGCTTATTATTATTATTATTATTATTATTAATGTAGTACAATTATCATTATATTAACTATTTGGGAATTAAAACTATTTTAATCTAGGATTGTTATAAATATGATGGTTGTTTTTGATCCTTGGATGTAAACCCTTTGCCTGATACCTGGAATTTATGGATATCGACAAACACTGAGTTTCTCACCCGTAGATCAGTGTCGAACATATGGCCCGCGGCCCAAAACCGGGCTGCCAAAGATTTCAATCTGACCCGTGGGATGAATTTGTGAAGTGCAAAAATTACACTGAAAATATTAACAGTCCATGGGGTCAAACACATTTTAGTTCCAAACTCCAAAATTGTAAAAATATTCTGCCTGTTATTAAATGTTTTGTGCCTTTGTAGATCCACTGTAATGCACATGTATAAATGATAACTGAAGGCATAATATTGTTAAAATTGCACTTATTTTTCTTAAGAAATTTCAGGTTTTTCAGGTTATTCACATTTTGTGTTTGGATAGTTTATGAACGTAAACCTTTTCATTTTACTTTTTTCCATTAAAAGAAAGATAAACATTTGGAATACTCTTTATTATAGGCTATTATGTTATTATTTTACTGGTCTGGTACATTTGAGATCATATTAGGCTGAATGTGGAACCTGAACTAAAATGGGTTTGGACATTCCTTCTGTAGATCATTTTCTAGACCTTTACTAAAGTCTCCTTCAGTTGCTGCTTGTTTGTGGGTCTTTGTGCCCTCAGTTTAGTCTTCAGGAACTGAAAGGTGACGGATTCGACCACTGAAGACCATTTCTTTACCTTCTAAAACCGTTGGGCTGTTTTTTTACTGTATGTTTTGGGTGATTATCCCTCTAAAACATGAAGCGCCATCTTGTTGTACAAATGCTTATGGACCTCACTGTGATAAAATACAGGATAGGTACTCCTTCTTTGTCTGGACACATATAGTCACTGAAGCTTTTTCTTAAACCATGGTGTTTTTTGTGTTTTCTTCCCAGCACCGCCCTCCCATGAAGAAGGTGCGTAAATCATTGGCTCTTGATGTCATGGACTCCCAGGTGATCCCTGCATCCAAAAGCAAAACCATGAAAACTGACTCTAAATCCAGCATCAAGGTAAAGCCACGCATCCATGTGTTATTAACCTTCCTGTGCTTTTTCACACTCTCTAACTCTTATTTTTCTGGTTTGATCACAGGAAGACTCCGTAGTGGTTAACATGAACACCTCGTCATTTTGCAGTAAAGGACATGAAAATATTCTGGATCAGGGCTTCCTGTTGGGACCGAGTGACAGCGCCATCATTTCCAGCGCAGTTCCCCCCACTCCAGTGAGTTTAACCTTTAACCACAGAAGAATGTAAAGCAGGAGTGTCAAACATATACGACCCATGGGCCAAACCTGCCCGCTAAAGGGTCCAATGGGGTGATTTGTGAAATGAAAAAATTACACTGAAGATATTAACCATCATTTTAGTTCAGGTTGCACATTCAGACAAGTAAAATATTATCATAATGACAACTCAAAATTCTTCTCTTTGGTTTAGTGTAAAAAAGGAATATTACTTGAAAATTTTTATATGAATATGAATAACATGAACAAATATGAACAAACTGAAACATCTTAACAGAAGTAAGTCTAATTTTACCAATATTCTGCCCGTTACTAAACTTGTAGCTCCACTGTGATGTGTATGTTATAATGTACATGTGTAAATGATAAACGGACATAATTTTTTAAATTGCATTTATTTTTCCAAAAACGAAGTTTTTTTTTGTGGTTCATGTTATTCACATTTTTAAAGGATAGTTTATAGACGTAAACATTCTCATAATATAATTTTATTTTTTACTCTAAAACAGAGAAAAGTTTGGAGTAGACATTATAGGCAATTATTTTACTGATCTGATCCACTTCAGATCATATTGACTTGTGTGTGGAGCCTGAACTATAATGAGTTTGACATCCCTGTTTTAAAAGGTCTTTATCTTGACGAACAAAAACCCTGATGTAGATCTGACCAAGTCATATGTGTCAGAATCTTGACAGATGATGCCATTTGGCAGCTTTTGAAAAAAAAGTTTGGAGTAGACATTATTTATAGTTTATTATATTAATATTTTACTGATCTGATCCATTTGAGATCATATTTGTCTCTATGGGGAACCTGAAGTAAAACAGGGTGCTTGTGCAGGTCTTGAAAGTCTTAAGAAGTATGGAATTTTGAAACACTGTTTTCCAGACCTTGAAAAGTCTGGGATTTTGTGTGAAAGTCTAACTAAAGTATGGGAAAAAATGTCTCTCATGGTTGAATTTTAGAGTCTGCTCAAAGGCACATAATCTTGTAAGATAAGAAATGCTTGAGGAAGGCATATAAGAAACGTATCTGATTTCATTAGCAGGTTGGTACTGGAATGACTAGTAAAACTTGTTTGTGATATCGATGCACCTTTGTGATTTTTATGTGTTTTGAAAAAAAATTCTGTCACTAAATCATAATTTACTGTGAATTATGCATTCATTCATACACTTATTAAAATGAACTACACACTCTACTGCACACAACAGGTACAATCTCAACCAAAAAAGTAGTTATAAAAGTACAGAAAGTCAAGGTCTTGAGGAAAAAACAGTGGTTTCGTAAAAGTCTGGAATTTTTATTTGGATAAAGAGCAAACATCCTGTAAAATGAGTTTGCCTTCCCTGAGTTAAAGCGTCACATGTCTCTTTAAAGGAGCAATATTTTGCCCTTGTAAATGGAATTATGCATTTTAAAACATTTCCCTGTGGTCTACATAAACTGTAAATGCTACACTAGGGTCTGAATTCTTCATTAATTCAACTCTACAGGTCCATCTCTAACCCTGTTTGTGAGTAATGACACCAGAAAGGTCGTTCTCAGTGCTTGGTTAGGGTTAATTGCTGGCCCTTTAAATGCAAATGCCCCGCCTCCAGGTGGTTGACCATGCTCCTCTGTCCCCTTCAGCCACTTGTGTTTGCTAATACAACCAACAGCTGAACATTTTAGGTAATCGGCTCTAAGTTCTGACATATTTTCAGTATGGGCTGCAACTGCTGCTGCTGACAAACAATTATGTCGTACTCGGAGAAATATTCATCGGAAGTCTTGACCTTATATGTGCAAATGTTGTGACATAACTAGTTATAGATGTGACAAATTAAGAAGGAATTAAACCGTTTTGTAGAAATCCACTCAATTTTTGCCAAAATGAATATAAAGATAGTTTTGCAGCAACTGGAGGGTTCAAATTCAAACTGTATGAACTATTAGGGTCCAAATACACAAATAAATGAACCAAAGACTAATAAAATTGGGTTTAGCAAAATATGACCCCGTTTGCCTCTGTTTTATTGAGCTGTGATGCTTTTTTTCTCCTCAGATGTCTAAAGAATGGGAGACGGTCGTATGTGGACAAACTAAAGACCAGCTCATAATGACAGAGAAAGCACGACGCTACCTTCGCTCGCTGAAATCCCACACTCCCAGCCGAGCTCTGATTCTGTCCTGAAGCCTCACTCACTCAACATGTTACAACATACGCAAACCTTTTTTTGTCACAGATGTTGTTTTGTTCCTGTTGTAATATGTGGCTTAACAAAAAGAACACACCTTGTGTAGGTTTAGTACCATTTTTGATCTTAGTCATTAGCAGTCAAACCTTTTAAGCACAACTATGAATAACCTGAGCAGGGATCATCTGACAGAAACAGTGGTTTTAGATGTAGTGTTACTTTACAGACCTCAACCAAGTCCTGAAAAAAAAAACTGAATAATTTTTATTGTATTCTTGTCAATGCAACATTTGTAGAAGAAAATAATGGATATATGTCTGCTGTCCGTGGAAGACAGATTTACATTGTATAATGTCTGTGTAATTTAACAGTTGTTTAAAAGGGGGAAGGTCCAAACACTCAGGTTGCTCTTCCACACCTACACGTCCTTTCCATTACTGCTGAATGTGCAGTAAATGAGACGGGATGTTTGATAATGCAAGTTGAGAAAAGGGGATTGATGTTGAAGATGCTAAATGTACATTGTCCTGTTTATTGTGAGATCCTGTAATGTTTGTTCTTCAGTGATGTACGCGACAATGGACTAACCTCATACTGAATCACAACGGGGCATCTGAGTTGAAAATGTTTCGGCAGCGCACGTCGATGATCAACAGTCTGAGTCTGAAAACCCGAATAATAGAGACCTGAGTATTTTTATAGGATGTAGTAGCTGAGATGTGACGCTTGCAGACATGGAGGACGTATCATTGACCATGAACATAAGTATTATGTTATTTGTCTCTGTATGTAAATAGTGTCGTATGTTTTTAATCATATGACAGTTAATGAGGTTGAATAAAACATTTACCCTGTTTGTCTAATTCAGTTTTCTCGTTGATATATGATATAATAGAAATGTAATTTCTACTGCTTTACATTTACTGTAAACCAACCTCAGAGACAGGATGTTGTAATAGATCCTCCTGGAAAATTGGCTTAATTAAAACATGAGCCTTACTTTGGCAGCCCTGTCTGCATTTTAAAGTATAACTCAGTTTATTTGTCTTATCAATCATTTGTAGCATATTGTAGCCCATTTCAGCAGAGGGTAAAAGTTAACTTAAAAATAAATAGTCTTTAACATCTTGAAATATATTTAAAATATGGGGGATTGTAAGTGAGGTATGCATTTATAAATGATCACATTATTTGGAATAAGAAACAGAATCGGCAATTGGAAAGATGGGACTATTTAAAACAAAAGGAAAACTTTCACAAACTAATATTGTTTGGTTGAGAAGAATTATGCAGAAACAAAGTGATATAAAATAAGCACTAAAATAGAAATACCTTAATTTACCATTGACCAAAATACATTTGTTTTTCATGTATATTAAATTTTCATTCTGCAGTTTCAGCTTTCTGTATGGAACGCCTGAAATTAATTCAAAACAAAGGAATCTCAGCATTTAAAACAAGAAACAAGCTTGGACATGATAACAAAAACAGTTGTGCTTTTATTCCCGACAAAATATTCCTGACAAACAGAATATGCTGAAATCACACCTCAGATTATAATTATCAAATAAATGTCAGTTTCACTTATAGTATAATATTTTAACGTAGTTACAATAAAACTGTAGAATTAAAGCACCGAGACAACTGTACTGAACGATTAATTATTAATTAATTTGTTTGATTTTCATTTATCTACTTTTTCTTTGGGACTTCTCATTCCTTTTTGACCATTTGCTTTTTTTTGCCTGCTTTGATGACGACGACAACTACTAACAACAACAACAACAACAATAATAGAAGTAGTAGTAATATTAATCATTGATCAATTTGAAAATATGCTCTTATTTTGACATTTAATATGACCAACCGGAAATCATACTTCATTTGACGTAGCGTGTCTCGAGACACCGGAAGCAAACGTCGGTTTTGGTGACGCTGCATTAGACTGAAGACATGGACCGGTCCAGTGAGTGAATTTATCAGTGAAATGTCTAACATAATGCTTTAAATGTATAGTATTTATTCACATAATTGCGCATTATATGTTACTACGTAACTGCTTATTTTATAAATTGCGAGCGCGTGTTACACGGTGCATGAAATGCGCTTCTTCCTACTGACGTTAGCTAGCAGCCTCGTAGCTAATGAACGAATGACTGCTGATACAATGAATGAATGTGCACAGTAAAGCAAAAAACAACACCGGATTCTAAAATATTGAATGTCTTTGGAGTTAAATACACTCTTCGTTGAACTCCTGTTGGTTCTGTGTCTGCAGGGTTGCTCGGGTTCTTCCTCCTCAGCCTGACTCTTTCGGGGGTTCAGGCGCTCACACCGGCGCATTACCTTTCCCTGTCGGATGTGGCCCGGCTCCAGAACCTTCTGGGCCAACAGTTCTCCAGTCTGGAGTCTGCATACTACTCCGTTGTTGGTTTGACCAAGCTCGGAGCAAATGTTCCTGATCACAATGTAATAAAACATGTTCAAATATAGGTCATACCATGTCAAGTTCTTAAAGCTGTGCTGCCTTTTATGCTGTAAAGTGTGTAAATGTGTCATGTTTTCATAGTGTCTCCTCTCTGATAACCTAATGTGATGTATCTGTAGGATGTATGCCAGTTCCTTAAATCCCAGCTCGATCCCACTAGTGTTGACTCTCTCTTCTTTGCTGCTGAGACCAGTCAGGCCATTTCAGGATGTGAGGTATGAGACACACCTGCCTTTTCTGTTGGTTTATCTTTGTTTAGTGCATGCAGTTGTAACCCTTCACAATTAACTCAATCACAATGTCAGCATGAAAGGGTGCAATTCATAGGTCCAGATTTAGGGTAATACAATTACCAGAAATGGGCAAAATAACACAGAATTTGTTATAAAGTTGAGTATTTTAGCAGACAGAGGTCCAACATTAAACATGCTAAATGAAAGCCCCAATATTTTTTTTATCAAAAAATGTTTTTTATCTTTTCTTCTAACCTGTCCTGTTCAGCAGTTTGACCTCCAGTATACATGTGTACTGGTGCTATGAGTTGCTTGATCCAAGAGGGTTTTGAACCTTAGACCAATGCCCCCTATAGGTTGGATTTAATTGTTTTATTACTGTACGAATGTTACCTGATGGGAGAACAGGACAAGGTTATACACAAACACTATACAGACCCTGAAAGGGAAATAAACAACAGGCAAAAACAAAACTGTAACAACAATAGAAGAACATCACTAAATTGAAGAACAGAATAGATTTCAAAATAACCAGTAGTAAACAAGAAAAAAATGAAACAAAAACAGCAACAGAACATTTTTGTATTTTTTTTTAATGATAGTTTAATTTTGTACATTTCACTTGACATTTCTAATTAAGTAACCTGTGAATTTTCCTTGACAACTAAGCAAGTTGAGTCAAATCACAATATTGCCTGCATGATTACATTCTGTCTTTCACTAAGTCGTTTTGTCATTTAAATAATTTTGTTTACATCAGGCCGTGGAATCATCAAAAATGTCTCAGCTGCACTAATCACGCAATGTCAGAATCACCAGAATCAGAATACTTTATTAATCCCAGGTGGAAATTATTAGATGTTACAGTTGCTTCATTCAAGTAAAAAGTAGCAGGAACGAAATTAGTAATACATCCGAAAAAATCTCTATTAATGCACAAAATTGGAACAGCAACTTGTACAGTATGTACTACACAATATATTAGCAATATGATAATTAAAGATATATACACAAGTGTGCAAAAATATCTCTGTGTGTAATTTTAATTTTGTGATTATAAGGTGGAGTTGAACAGTCTGATGACCACAGGCTGGAATGATTTCCGGTTATGTTATTTTTTAATCATTTTATGTGTTACCTATTCATACATTCTGTGAACAGCAAAGCAAAAGTGTCATTGTACAGGGAACATGTTTCTTTATGCGCATATGACAATAACTACTGTTTTGAATGTCAGCTACCAAATACTCAATATAATATTTTGTGTTACACCATAGATCCCCGTGTCCAACGAAACCCGCGACATCCTCCTGGCAGCAGTTAGTGAAGATTCAACCATGACCCAGATCCATCGGGCTGTGAGTGCGCTCAGCTCTCTGGGGCTTCCACTAACATCGCAGGAAGTTGTAGGTGCTTTGACAGCTCGCATCAACAAGGAGGATAATGTCATGGCGTAAGTCGGGTTCTTGGGAGGTGCATTAATATTCTGTTTGGTGAGTCCTGCTGCGCTCATGAATTTTTAAGGCTCATATGTTGTGTCTTTGCACAGCATCACCTTGGCTTTACAGACGGCAGCCCGTCTCTCCCAACAAGCAGAACTTGGAGGAATATTGGAGGAGATAGAGGTGAGCACTTTAACGTCCACCAGGTGGTGCTGTGTCCATGTCTTCTCTTTTATAGATGGTAAATTCTTTTGCAGACAGATGGGTTTCTTCTTTATATTTTGAAGTTTTTCAGAATGATGTGATGGTGATACATAATGATACTGATGGTTTAATTTCTGACCAAAACCATTCAAGACACATTCTGGTTTTGCACACACAGGTATGATTCTTTGTTTACAGATGTTTCAAAAGTGCATTATTTATAATATTGACACGTAAATAAAATTACATCTTGAATATTGGCCAAAACAACCATTGCATAATTAGACATTTGTGAATAATAAACAATACGTGACTCAAATTGATCTAAAAAAATTTGTGTAAGTAGAGCCATAGTTCACATGACTTCAACAGGTAGAAGGAAAACTAGTCTCAGGACACTGATGGTGGATTCAGTTGCTTTTTTCTGTTTTCTATTTTGATGATAAAACACACATTTGCTATAAATTACCAAGTTTAGATATTGACCCTTTAATATGACTGTCAGTCCTAGAACAGGAAAGGTTGGATGTTGATATTTCAGCATCGAGTGCGCTTACATGCACACTAATACTCTGCTCATTATCGGATTTCTGGAGTTATCAGATTATTATTGATCATATAAACAATATAATCTGATCTGTTTTATCAGATAACAGCACTAATCTCAAATCCCATAATAGACTGTAGCGTCTAAATCAGGGTTTATTGATTATCACATTTCTGAATGCCTCAGATCTGATTATTACAATTATCTGATTACTCCCAGTTATTGTAGTTTTATGTTCATGTAAACAGACTCACTCATCCACATCATTGTTCTTTGTTTCCTCAGGATCTGACTGCTCGTTTAGATGATCTCGGCGGTATCTACCTCCAGTTTGAGGAGGGACTCGAGGTCACTGCCATGTTTGTGACCGCTGCCTACGCTCTGTCCGATCATGTGGATATGGAGCCCCCTCTTAAGGAGGTACGAACTATATTGGTCACAGGATTTCAGGATTTGCAGCTGTTAGTACCAATAATAGAAACCTCTACCATCTATGTAACTATATAATAAACACTATCACAACTATATAGATAAATGAATAATGATGATGGAGGAGGAGAGAATAAGAGTAGAGAGGAGGTCAGACAGGAGGTCCAGCGATGGTCCAGGGAAAACCTGTGAGGACATAAAACACAGACTCCAGGGAAGAAGGAGAGTCAGTAACATGTACAATCGGGGGAAAAATGATTAGACCATCAAAAGTCATCAAAAACAATGGTTATGCAATCACATACTAACTCCTGTGTGTATCATGTGACTAAAACAGACAGAAAAGAAAACATGGAATGCCTAAAAGCACTGTTTTTGTCAGTACAATGACATAGATATTAATGTAAGAGCGTAAGAGAGTTTGGTTATTATCAGGAAAACATGGAAAATGGATAGATATAAGCTCTGAAATTAAACTCTTAAGAGCTATTTTTGTTTTTGTTATATTTTTTCAAAAAAATGTACCTTTAGTTGTACCAGACATTAAAATGAACAAGAAATTGAAGAAAACAAGGGTGGTCTAACAATTTTTTTCCACAACTGTATATACCTGGGTGTGAATAGAGAAGAGGATCTGAAGTATATTTGTACATGTGTTTGTGACTGTGTGTGTGATGGAGGACACTCTCTGCTCCCTCAGGATCAAGTCATCCAGCTGGTGAACTCCATCTTCAGTAAGAAGTCCTGGGACTCCCTGGCCGAGGCCTTCAGCGTGGCGAGTGCCGCCGCCGCTCTCTCCAGCAACCGCTTCCACGTTCCAGTGGTTGTGAGTGCTCAGGGTCCGGCCACAGTGTCCCACAGCCAGCCGACTCTGCAGGTACAGATAAGGGATATAAACTAGGACTGGGAATCTTATTTGTAAGGCCGTTATGATACGCATCTCGATACAGCATCTACGATCCGATATATTAAAGATACATGTGTGGCACCTCACGATGCGGTACGATACAATTCACACCCAAATCACAATACAGAGCGATTAAGCACATTCTGATTCAATACATTCATTCTGGTATAAAAAAAAAAAAGAATAAATAATAAAATGATATGAGTGAAATTCAATGAGCTGGATTATTTATTTATCAAATAAGTCCATGACTTTTCACAAAGTGTCTTTTGTGC
>JAPTYQ010000023.1:32940297-32950604 GCA_029814465.1 Ostorhinchus cyanosoma
TGAGCTGGATTATTTATTTATCAAATAAGTCCATGACTTTTCACAAAGTGTCTTTTGTGCAATTTCTGAACATGTGCTTCACATACCGTCAGTGAAAAAGTCAGAACTTTGTTTCCAAAGTCATTTCTCTACATGTTTCTCACACTCAACTTCTTGCTTCCTCAACAAATCAATTTGTAATGTAATATTTTTATTATGTAGGTAAAACAGAAAAAGGTTCTGTCACTTTAAGAGACTCCTGCGGAAGGTATTCGGGGATGCGCTGTTAGATATGTGACTGTTTAATGAAGTACCTCCAGTATGTACGGCATATTCAGTACAGCTGATATAGTTAAAAAGTACCCGTTCATAAACCACATATGGTCTCCTCCTTCTATGTCTGTCAGATTCACACACACTTTACAGTATTCATCCACGGCGCTCGGGCCTCAGTGCATCCACAGAGCTCATACTGTCCTGTACAGTGTACACATCCACCAATCTGCAGTGCACCTTAACAAGGGTCTGTAGAAAAGGAAAACTTTACTCAAATAAAGAGAAACACAATTTAAAATGCAAGTAAAACTATGTCCTATTAAACAGATCAAATTTTATTTATGCAAACATTGAGGAACCAATGTATCGTGATATCATTCCAAACTTTACATTCACTTGCAGCTTCTCTACCGGTGTACTCGGCTCGTGCACGCACATGTTGGCGTATTGATACGTATCGGATAATCTTCCCATCCCTAATATAAACCCACTCACCATCCTCAGTAAAGGATTGACCAGCCTCGTTGTAACACTGTTTTTGTCTGATTCACAGCTCCTTGTTACTGATGTCATGTCTCAACCCCTGGCCTCAGCGAATGTTTTGGTGGAGTCTGCATACGCTGTGGCCTCCAAAAGCGTCATTCTCAGCCAGGCACCTTTCACTCTTAATGAGTACGTATTATCACAGTCAGAATACTTAATAAGCCCAGGGGGAAATTAGTGGGTTTTACAGTTGCTCCATTCAAGTAGAATAAAAAGTAGCAGGAAAGAAATTATCAATGCAACAACAAGCAAAATATATATACATATATAAACCTGCAAATATATATATATATATATATCTGTGTGTATGAATGTATGTATCTGTTACATTATTATTATTATTATCATATACATTTTATCACTAAAGGCACAATTCATAACCTGTATCTATATTTAGACTGACATCCGTAACAGTTTGTTTGATGCTTCTGTTCTCTTTAACACTGGTGGGTTTACGTTTGCCTTCTTTCGTCAGACATGGAGAGCTGTAGGTAAAAATAAAACTTGTCTCTGTTCCTATTGGTCAACGTTGGACAAGTGTCTGAACCCGTCAAGTACAATTCAGACATGCTAATCTTTCTGTCAGGACGTCAGGAGGCGTCCCAGATCCGCCGCTCGTTGTTGTCCACTATGTCACACTACATGAGATAAAACAATCGACTGTCCTTTCCAACATCCATTTGCTGTTTCCAACATGAAAAGGCACACGATGTCAGCTGGTTCTGGCCAGAATCAGGCTGATTTCATGTAGTCGGACCACGGCCTTATTATCTCTGAGTCTGAAACAGAACAGGAAAAAGCATGGATGTGTCGTTGGCAGTCTGTCATCATCTAAAATGGATGAGATGAGGGGATATTTGTGCACCTTCTGTTTTCATTTTGGGTTTTCTAGTATTAGAATAATCTGGTAACTCTGTCTCTGCGCTGGTGATATATTCTAACACAGGATTTTCATCCTCTGTAACAGACAAGATGCTCAGCACAGGTGCATGTGTATTAATGTCAAATTACAACATGTTTTTTATGTACATTTTGGATATAGATAGATCTTATTTTGTATACACTGTTTCCATAATTCTTGATTTTTACTGAATGATTCTCATCTTTCCTGTGTTTCAGTGGTGTCTTTGAACTGAACTTCATGTCTAACCAGCCCGCCAGTGGATATTATCAGTTCACCGTTGCAGTGACTGGGGACAGCCGACTGGTTGCTAATCATGTTGAGGTAGGTTTTGGTGTTTTTGGAGCCAAAGTTGAAACAGAGTGACACAGTCATCTTGTATGCTTTACCCATATTAAACATTAGCAGAATATGTTCCACTATAATTGCCATGGAAAATGTGTGGATGCTGTCTATCCTAAACCCCCTTCGGTTAGTCCATATAACCTGTTGTGTTGTGATTCCTGCAGCTGAAGGTGAAGGTGTCGACTGAGGTGGCCGTCACCAACATGGACCTGGCTGTAGTGGATAAGGACCAGAGCATTGGGACTAAGACCACCACCAGGTGAAGACACAAGTTTGACAAGGCCTATACTTTTTTCAGCCTCTTGAAAATCTTGGCAGAAGAATATTAATGTTTTTTTCCCTGTAAATGATGCAGAGTGGACTATCCTTCTAAAGCCAAGAGCTCCTTCACAGCCGACAGCCACCTGAACTTTGCGATGTCCTTCCAGCTGGTTGACGTCAACACTGGAGTGGAGCTAACGCCTCACCAGGTTTGTTATCAGAGCTGGAGAAGAGTTCATGTTTCTTAACCGAGGTGTTTCAGCATCCATTTACTGTGTTACTGAGCCAAATAAAACGACCTTTCAATCAGGCCAACTTCATCCAAATTTGTCTGAATCTCTTAGATGCTACTGTGTCTGAAAAAAAATTCTTTGTTTTATAAAAATGTCACAAGTAGTGTTCATTGAAATGCTGAAAAGTTCTATGTTTTGTCGTTATTGAACAGATATTTTTATTGATATAGCTGCGATACAGTGTAAAATACTTTTAAATGTAGTTATTTATTATTATTTTGTAGTTATTTTTATTTATTAAAGAGGGAGGGTAGGGAAATAAATAAAATGATATACTATGCTATAATATAGTACATACTATACTAAATAAATAAAATGCCCGGAATTCCATCCGTTTTTGTGTTTTTTATCTTCTGCAGACTTTTGTCCGCCTGCATAACCAGAAAACCGGCCAGGAGGTTGTTTTTGTGGCCGAGCCCGACAGTAAGAACCTGTACAAGTTTGAGTTGGACACAGCAGAGCGAAAGTCTGAGTTTGACTCCATCTCTGGGACATACTCTCTTTACTTGATCGTCGGTGACGCCACCTTGGAGAATCCCATCCTGTGGAATGTGGTGAGTGTCGTGAACGTCACCGAGTCGTGTTTAAACAGTGTGAGGTTTAGACTGACTTCTTGTCTGTTGAAAGGCGGACGTTGTTCTGAAGTTTGTGGATGAAGAGGCTCCAGCGATGGTTCAGCCCAAGACTCTGTACGTTCCCAAACCGGAAATCCAGGTAATTATAAGAGTCTCTGTTTGACTTGTTTTAATATATGAACAGTGTCAGTGGGAGAAGAATTCAGATCCTTTACTCACCAGACGTACTGTGGAACTCATCCTCTATATCAGAGCTGTCAAACATTCAGCCTGAGGGCCAAAACCGGCCCACTAAAGGGTCCAATTTGGTATGTGGGATGAATTTATGAAATGCAAAAATTACATTGAAGATATTAACAATCACTGATGTCAAATCCAGTTTAGTTCAGGTTCCACATACAGACAAATATAACCTAAAGTAAAATCTATATCATAATACTGGAAGGTCTCAGAGCGTGTGTGTCTGTGCGGTTCTGACAAAGTGAGATGTTTTTAACTGACCCGTTTGGTACCTACAGTTGAGGAATAGTTCCATCTCCACATTAAATATCTCAGCAAGTTGAGGAGACATTAGTAATTTTGGAATACTGTAGCCTTGCAGTCGCGTTGCTATGCCCATGACGTTTGACGGGGAGTGCAGTACCACACTGCATGATGGGAAATGAAGTTAAAACAGGAACTACGCATTTAATACTAGTAGTAGTTTAGTCCCTAGATATCAGTAGGGATATTAGGGACTACTCTCATTATTTTTAGGTTTTTATGCTAGTATTTTACTATTCTGATCCACTCAAGATTAAATTGGTCTGAATGTGGCCCCTGAACTAAAATGAGTTTGTCACCCTTGGACTCTCCATTAAAAACAGTAATTTTATCTTTGTTTATGAACACATTAATTTAAATCCAAACTAACAAACAGTTCTATGAAATAAAATGACTGTTTTTATGAATAGATTCTTATGGCCTTGAACAGAGTTAAAGCACAGAGGCACCGCTTTAATCCCTCAGTTTATCACAAACGCTCTAATCAGTACATCTGGACATAATTAGTTTTCAGTGGAGAAGACAGAAACCAGAGCAGCAGACAAATGTACTCAGTTCAGCTTTTATCGGTATGCACAAAAAACCACCTCAACAGGACTTTAGTCACAGTCTCTGTTAAAGCTTTGAAACTAAAGTGTGTGTCTTTGCAGCATTTATTCAGAGAACCAGAGAAGAAACCTCCCACTGTGGTTTCCAACACCTTCACTGCACTCATCCTCTCTCCATTCCTGCTCCTGCTCATCCTGGTAAGAATATCTTCTGTGGAAATAATGTCTGTTTTCATATTTGCACTAACTGACCTGTTTACCAGGAAAACTGCGTATTCAAGGGTAAAGTCCTTTCAGTTTATTCCGAATATGCAACAAAACAAACAAAATAAGTCCCCTTTACTGCACAGAAATAAATCAGATTTCAGAAAAACATGAAAACTTATATGGAAATGTAATTTATTGAATCCACCCCTTCTCCACACAACAGTTCATCATTTATCTTATTAGCATAAGGCTGCACAAAAAAAGCCTAAAAATTAAAAATATACATACGTCTGAGTTTTATGGTTTTATCTATAGTTGCAGTGTGTACTGTTGCTGGTAAAGACCACCTGTAATTTCATTGCGCATTCTGTGTAATGGCAATAAAGTCTGTTCTATTCTACTGACATACAAAAAATAAATATATGCATAGATCTTTGACAGCAACACAAAATGAATGAACAACAAAAAATGTTTAAAGTCTACAAAAAGGGCAACCAGAAACACAACAATAGAATAGAATACTAAAAAATAAAATGATAAAATAGAATCTAAAATTGATCTAAAGTGAGAATAAAACTAAAGTAGAATAAAATAACAAAAAGACCAAATATGAATTGACACAATATTGTGTCAATATATATATATATATATATAATAGCAGCTTTACGAGTATTTCTATGAATATTAAATTCAATATTAAATGTATGTATATCTATGAAAATCTATAAAAGTAGCGAAGAAACTCTTTGAAACAAACAAATGACCAACGAGTAAACACAGTAAAGTCCCGTTTTCTACTGTCGATAAACCGTGTTGTTTTATGTCTTTTTAAACTGGCTGATATTTGGACATTCTCTGAGCTCCACCTTCAGTCAAACCTACAGTCATGTTGTTCATTCTGAGCCACAGTCGACTGTATATTTTTTTCATGGAACAGCTCTTCACTACAGTATATGAGGCTCCAGTGTTACGTGATTACAATGACTGTTTTAATTCCGAACCACAAAAGATGTACGCTGCATTTTGTTTTCGTGGCATTTGCAGAGCTGAGTAATAGTTATTGTGGCGGTGGACTCATCAGAGCATTGTGTGTTTGACGGTAAACAGTTTTTCAGGCCTTTTGTTCCGAGCTCTTGCAGGGGATGAAAATAACATTGTCTTTTATTTGGCCTCTCCTGTGTAGTGGTTGAAGCTAGGAGCCAACATCTCCAACTTCAGCTTCTCGCCGAGCACCATTCTGTTCCATGTAGGACACGCAGGTGAGTGTGAGTCTGCACATGTGCAGATCAGATGATTATTTATGTTCACAGCCTCTTGGGTTATTCATCTGCTGTTGAAGTGATTCACTGTAATGACTGAAGGTGACATAATTAAACTCATTTCCATTGATGCATTATTCATGAAATTCCACATAAACCATCTTTATATGAAAGGTTTCTTTTGTCGGATTTCTTTTTAATTTAATTTACCAACATCCGGTGCCGATCAACTCGACAAACTCCATTTGATCTGACAAAGACGAACTGATGTCGTTTTTGTTTTTATTATTTTTCAATGATGTATGAACAGGCAGATAGAACAAATATCAGACCCATAAAAATTGAACTCACATGGCGTCGCACATATAAACTGAAAAAAGGAAAGAAAGAAACTTAGAAAATTTAAAATAAATAAATCTTTGAACATATGATTGCACTTACATTTATTTTAATTTATTGTCTGATTTTGTCAATAATGTGTGAATGTCTTGCTTATTTTTTTTGTGTGGGGATGCAAAGTAAATAAACTCTTTGTTGGAAAATAACCTCATAAAATAAAAGACAAACAGATTTTTACATTTAGTTTCATCATTAGTGTCAGATTTATTCATGACCAATACAGATTTATGTATTTATTTAGACATTTATTACTTCAACTTTATCAGAAGCTGGAAAACTGTTGGACTGAACGTGAGTCAAAGGTCTTTCTGGGAGATTGAGTTCATTCATTCATTAAATCATGCTATTGGCCTTTCCTACTCTTAAGTTCTTCTTATAGAATAGAATAGAATAGAATAGAATAGAATAGAATAGAATAGAATAGAATAGAATAGAACAGAACAGCCTGAAATAGAATATAACATTTTAAAAAGATAAGAATAGAGCTGGGTAGTATGAAAATAAATAAAATATGAATAGACACAATATTAACAATATTAATAGTATATCTATGAACCTAAGTCTATACAAGAACAGTGCATTTATATTTTGGCAAATATTGCATTGTTTTTGCAGAACAGAAGATTTTTGTATGACTTATTGCACATAATTCACCTTTTCAGGGTTAAAAAGCCGCTCCGTTTTGGATAAGCCTCATATTTTCTTGTCAAAATCTCCCTCAAACTCAAAGCAAATGTTGAACTGAATATGCTTAGATTGTACAGAATACACTTCCTGCTTTCTCTCACTAACACAGTAAAAATAATAATCCGTATAATAATAACAATCCTCAGATTATCAGCCTTCATGTGTCTATAATCTGTTAAATGCAGGTTCTTTATTACATTAAATTACTTCTGGTCGTCTCAGATGGGTCTTGTAATCTCCCTGTGTTTCCCTTCAGCCATGCTCGGCCTCATGTACGTCTACTGGACCCACCTGAACATGTTCCAGACCCTCAAATATCTGGCCATTGTCGGCGGCGTCACCTTCCTGGCCGGGAACCGCATGTTGGCCCAGAAAGCAGTGAAGAGGTATGTGTCCTGATGGTCACCGGCTCAGACACTTTCCTCAAGAGTCCTAGACCATCCTGGCCCTTCCCCAGATGATGAGGCCCCTCTGTAGATCTATAGAAGCCGGCTGTTAATGTGTAGCTCGTCCTCGGGTCCCCAGAGGGCCGATAAGGAGAACTGGGGCCTCCTCGGATCAGGAGACAAACTCCTGTACGATCCGTAAGAGCGACGACGAGTGGACAATTTCTTCACACCATCAACATGTAGAGCTCTCACGGAGCTATTTGGAGTCACCCACAGAAGACATCCATTTGTAGTCGTTCACTTTTCCCTCTCAGTAACCGATGAGTCTTCTTATTCTTACGCAGAATGTTGCAATTAACCCTTTAACCCCCGAGACGTTGTTTCAATGAAACGGGCTGTAGGAGTGTCAGAAAAGCTGCTTGTGTTTCTTTACTTCAGGAATCCTTCTACTTTCAGGATCTGTTCACTTCTGTTTACTTTACTGTGTGTTTTTAGGTGTCAAAACTGGGTGGAATTCCAGAAAAAATAATATTAGAATAGAATAGATCTTTGTCACTGTCACAGGAACAAAGAAAATTGGTTTAGTAGCAAAAACAATGAGTGCATAAAAAGACTGTAGAAAAACATCACACAAAATACTGAAAAATGTAAGCAGTGTGCGAAAGCTACAAGATAAAAATTAAATATACATATATTACTAAAGTACTACAAAACTACTAATATTTACAAAAAGCTAACTATACTACAGAGAAGACACATCAATAAGAGATTTAGGATGTTGAACATGAGCTGTGAACTGGAACACACCGAACAGCAACAAGGATTTGAATTTAAGCCCAGGATGGTTTTTTTTGGTTTGGGCTTTTTTTTTTTTTTTTTAAATCAGTCCAGCTGCTTTTTGACACCTGGTTGAATTCCAAAAAGCAGTTACATGTCAAAACTCATTAAAAAACACAGTTGGGAAAAAAAAGAAAGAAAAGAAAGGAAAATCACCACAACACTGCAAACAACAGTTTAAAAAAAAACCTGTTAAAAAAAAAAAAAAAGCCCAGTGAGTTGGTCTCACTCACTGCTCTATGTTTCACCCCCCCATTCCACAAGCGGTGGGGGGTGCACTGAGCATGCTCAGATGTCTATGGAAAGAACAAGGTCTATTCTATTATTTTTCCTATTTAACCATCAGTTAAATTTTTTGAATATTTCAAATAAATCCTACATCAGAACTCTCACCACAGACACTTCAGGGGTTAAAGGGTTAATGACTGTTAGAGCTGATTTTCTTCTGAGGACTTTGTTTCCTTCTCCTCCTGCTTGTCGACTCTGTTTAACCCCTCTATCTCCTTTACTCTTTACTCCTCTTTCAGGATTGCCGCAGAGCAAAGTAGTAGGTTGGCAAAGTATAGGAGCCTCCGATAAGCCCCCGTTGTTTGTAAGAGTTGAGTGGTTGGTGCTTCCAGGCTGAAGTAAGGCCCCGTCCTCATTAGACTGCATCCACAGTTGCATTTCCATAACGGTGGCTTGCAGAATGCATGGCTCATTCTAACTCCGAGTGTTCCGTCGTACCTGCCGCCCCCTCCCCTCTGGTTTGCCTCTCACTCATCCCACCACGGTCATTTCCAGCCACAGCCATAGCAGCCCCTTGGTAATCCAATCCCTCCATTGTGTTTCTGGTCGTACCATAACGTTCTATGTCCAGTGTGCATTATCCGAATCTTCAGCCTTGTTTCCAGATAACATTGTGTTTCTTGTGGAAGGATACACATACGTTTAAATGCATGATCAGCATTTTCTATGGCTTGAGTGATCTGATCTGCTACTACAGGGTTTCTGTGGGTCCTTAAAGAACCTCATATCCAGTAATATAAGGTTATATCACAATCATGGATGTAATGAAAGAACTGGACACGGTGCTGCCACTCAGAAAACTCCCATCCCTCTATTGACCACTTTCAATGGGGAAAAAAAAAATCCAGTTTTACAGTAGAGCAGGAGTGTCAAACTCGTACCCCAGACCCGTTAGAAAAGAAACACCGGAATTCAGCATGTCCCGATACTTTTGTCCATATAGTGTAGGTTCTATGTACCCGACTGCGCCAATAAAACACGCAAATGAGGAACTCTGGGTATAAAAGTGTACGATTTGCACTGGAAGTCAGAACATAAAGCAGACGAAAAGTGATGGCGTCACCCGGTCTTGATGTTTTTACATCAAGAATTTCCTCAAAATCTGTCCCCAGTGTGACTAGGTGGTCTGAAGGTCTTAAAAAGGCTTAAGTCTTAAATGCTTAAAAAGGCTTAAAGTCTTAAAAAGGATTGTCTTAAACAGGCTTAAAGGTCTTAAAAAGGCTTAAAGTCTTAAAAGGGCTTAAAAGTTTTATGAAGTCTTAAAGGCTTTAAATTTTTAAAAGGCTTAAAATCTTGAAAAGCCTTAAAAGTCTTAAAAAGGCTTAAGAATTTTTTAAAAGGCTTGAAGTCTTAAAAAGTCTATAAAAGTCCCAAAGTCTTCAAAAGTCTTAGTTGATGTTGTTGAAACCTGCAGAAACCCTGTATTGAAACTCGTGACTGTTGAATCTAATCAACTCTTCTGTTTCTTCCACAGAAATGAGAAAAAATAAGGACAAGAAATGTGAAGAAGACACTGAAGAAGATCCATTTTTATTTTTATTTTTTTGTGTCCAAGGAGTCACTCTACCATACATTAAACCAGACTGAGGGGAAAAAAATGACACAGCGACTTCATGAACCCAATTGACCGTTGAAACAGTTTGTCTGCGTCGCCAAATGGAAGAAACCTCCAGATGGTCCTGAGGCTGGAAAGCTACTGATCATTGCACTTCATCGTCCTGTGAGATTCGATTTCTGATCGTCCATCGTACCGCGGTTTTCTAACTAGGATTTTTATTTGTGGTTTTTTGATGGAGTTTGGGTAATCTGTGTTTGTTTTTGTACATTCCTCTTTGTTTTGGCCCATTTCACCTTGTGACAGAAGATAATGGGCTTTTATCGGTAATAAACCACTGACAGTAGCACTGACACGTTTGTGATTTACTGTTGGTTTAATGCATCCGGAGCCAGAATCTCCTTTTTGATACCAACTTCACC
>JAPTYQ010000023.1:33204119-33224746 GCA_029814465.1 Ostorhinchus cyanosoma
TCTATCTATCTATCTATCTATCTATCTATCTATCTATCTATCTATCTATCTATCTATCTATCTATCTATCTATCGGATCTATTGTGGACCACCTCGTGCCTTTCCTGAAAATTTCATGGAAATTCATCCAGTAATTTTTGTGTAAAGTTGCTGACAAACAAAGAGACAAATCAAAAACCCAAACCAAAAACAATACCCTCGACTCCACTTTGGGGGTCGCGGTAATAAAATGGAGTAAAAAAAGGACTAAAACATGTAAATGCAAAATGAAATGTAGGATAAGAGATCCTGGAAAAACGGTTCGAGCAAGCTACAATTTGAAAATACACAATTCTAAAGTCCAAACCCCTTTCTCCAGACCCCCCCTCTTTTTCAGTGAGAGATTATCATCAATCAGTTTTACTTATATAGCACCAAATCATAACAAAAGTGATCTCATGACACTTTTTTTTTTAGAGCTGGTCAAAACCAGACTCTCAAACCAATTTCTAGAAACGAACAGAATCCTCCATGAGCAAAATGGAGAAAATATTCTACTTAAAATCATACATGTGGGTCTGGAATAGCCCTATAATTACTATTTGTGTCATGAAATCATTAAAAGAGAGAAAATATTTGACTTCAAAACACACAAGTGAACATGTGACAGTATGTGATAAGTCATTTATGAAATGAAACAATTAAAACGGAGAAATTATGTCACTAAAAACACAGCTGCCATCTGGAGAGAAAATAGTGCCGCCAATTAAACCAGTTTTCTAACTATTTCTTTTCATTTTTAATTGGTGTATATTATCACCTGCTAGCTTAAATTTAGTTATTTTGACAAACAAATTGGCAAAGACTTAAATAAGTAGACTAAATTAAAAATTTAATAATAGGAAAACAAAGTAAGGAATCATAATTAAATAATGGGGAAATAAAATAATTACGGGCAGCTCGGTTTTCATTGTTTATTGGATCTAATTTCCTTTTAATTAGCGTCACTATATTGATGTATAGAAATACTTTTCAGTGTTAAATAAACTGAGGTAACTGTGTCAAGTAAAAATAACAGCAGAAGGTGAATATTTGATGCATTGACTGTCGCCTCTGTGCACTTACAGACACAACAGGAGTCCGACTGGCATTTGGACTCACCAGCAATTAGCCAGGTGCATTTTGCTCCTAGAGTAGCATCTCCCCAAAGCAATTATAAACCACATAAAGGACACAATCCTGCTTCCACAGGACTCCAGCCAGCAGCGGGGCTCACATTGTACCATTTACTGAGACGTACTCTATGATGCATAGCCCAGAATAAAAAAAAAAAAGAGGAAACACTATAAAAGAAAATACACTTTTAACCTATGAATTTGCATCACATTGCCATATATCCAACCTGCTTTAGATGGATGACCTTTTGGACTGTCTTTACTAAAAAGAGTTGCCATGTGGGCGTTCGACCGAACCTCTGAAACGTCCATCAGAGCTTTGGAGACGAAGAAGGACGGCGGACTGTATGCATGATAATGAGAGCAAACAGTGTCTGTTAAGCTAATATTTCCTATAACCAAGGGTAAAGCAGTGCCCCCACGGTTTAAGAGACAGAAAACTCATACCCTGTTTATTCTAAAATATTTCAATATTCACAGTATGAAATGTAAAGGTTGTCAGGACGTTGAAATTTGACTTAATGATTAACTGCACATACCATCACAATGTCCTGTCTCAATTTTATGATTCCATTGTATAAGTCTAATAATGATTTTAAATGGGTTCTGTGTAGTATTTATAGTCAAAACTCTCATACAAGAACATATTTAGGACTAAAACCATCAATACATCAACCTTATGTTTCCACAGACTGCATCAGACACTGAATTTGATATAAAGCTCATTGTTTACACACATCTGTTTTATGGTATCATCAACTTTTCTTCTTCAAACTAAAACTCATAGACGCTCAGTTTAACAGTCGGTCAAAATAACACTGTGTCTTATAACGTCGACGTACTGCATCAGCTGATAGTTTACATTATAGCTCTGTTAGCTAAGCAGCTGTAACATTTTTTTGCTTTACTTGGATTATAAGGGATTATCCAAAACAAGGAGCAACTTTATATGGAAATAAATATTGGAATAGCGATCAATTAAAGTTCGCTCTCTGACGGGAAATTACTGTGTTTTGACTCATATATAAATTGGGGGTGGGGACTTATGTTAAGAGGGATAATAAAAATGTACACACTGTATGATGCATCTATGTTACGATGTTGAAAATCCACAAATCAAATTCTTAAATAAATAAATAAATAAGTTGTTCACCACGAGGGAAGTGATTCACGTGCATAAACATGGAAAGACTAATACATTAGTGATAATTAGGATATCACTGGGGTTTGACACATTTAAAAAAAAAGTGTGATGAAAGTCATGTGCTGCTTTAAAACTCTTGAACTCCTCTCTTCATGTTGTAACCCCCCCTCCCCACACACACACACACACACACACACACACACACACACACCCACACACACACACAAACCTGTGGGGTGTTAGCAGAGGATTTGAGGAGAAAAAAAAACAGCAACGGAGGAGCTGAGGCAACGTTTAACAAAAATGACAAATTGTCACTTCTGAGCTGTCATTTAAAATACATGCTGATAAAATATGATGTGTGGAACAGCTGCATTGTCGCTGTATTTTATGATCTGTCAGATGAGCACAGCAGTGTTTAGGTCAACTTATAATTGACTTTTAATTTAATTCACAATGGGCGTAACGTGTCGACTTGGCTGTGTCGGGGTGTCACATGTAGTCTAATCAACACCATGTTCGCTTGCATCATGCATTTGTTCATTTTAAATAGTACCTAAAACGTCTCCTGAAGGAGGAGAAGTTTGGTGTGTGAAGCCCTGCTGGTGCTGTGCTTTGTCTAATCTCATGGTCTATCCTGGATTACAGCCTCTTACAGCCTCCTTGATGTTCGTCCTTAAATGTGGTGGGATCACATCGAAGCAGGAGAAAAAAAAAAAAAAAAACAGGAATGAGAAGCACCTATACGTCCTAAAAGATGGTTTGTTGATGAGATAGATAAATAGATAGATAGATAGATAGATAGATAGATAGATAGATAGATAGATAGATAGATAGATAGATATTTTTGCATTTTTGTCGTATTGATAATGTTTTTCATACTATTTTTTTTGTATCATATTTGATTGAAGCGACTGTAACACTATATGATTTTTTTTTTTTTACCAACCTTTGTTTATTTTGTTTTGCAGAGTTTTGCAGAAATCGGGGTACACAAAAACTGTATCATATATGACAAAACACCTGGAAATGAATTGTTGCACACTCTCCATTTTTTTTAAAAACATATATACAAAAACAAAACAAACCCAAGAACAACTACACCAACCCTCTCCATTACCCCCCCCCTTCTGATTCTGATGCTTATTTCACTGGTCCGACCCACTTCAGATCATATGTTGCTGTATGTTTCCCCTGATCTCAAACCACTTCGACACCCCTGGTCTCTAACACCCTTTTCTTTCCAGATCTGGGTTCCTGCTGATCTGCCTCCACGGTGCAGCCACAGAACCTCGCCACTGCATCAGAGCACCGTGAAAACAAAAGCTCTGGATTTGTCGTAGCCACACCCAAAGCACTTTAATGCTTCCCTTCAGGGGTAAACACCTTCTTCAAAGGACTGAAGGATCCAGCACAAATATTTGCATGACTGCCAAAGCCGATAGAGATAAATACTCAAGGACTTTAAAAGATGGAGTTTAATGCAGGAAGGAGCAACGCTGGGACACGTCAGCACATCCTGCGGCAGCTGAGCGGACAGCTGATTGAGTGTGTCTGCTGTGAGGGGCCTAACAAACTTCATTTCTTCTTGCTACTGACATATTGAAATGTGCATGTTTTTTTTTTTTTTTTTTAAAGGCGGCTCTTCCACGGCTGACATGGCCCACTTACACACTCATCAGCAAAGACCTGCTCTGCTCTGCGCTCTCAGCTGCTTTGTTCCAGCTGATGTCATCTAAACCTCGTCCCTGCAGGGTTGTCTGGGGTAGATAAGACATCCCCTCCCTCTACTGGTCTCCTGCAGGAAAAGAAAAGGGGGGTGTGGGTGGGGTGGGGTCCTGGAAACTNNNNGGCTGCTGCTATGAAGATGGATTACCCAGCTGGTGACACCAGTTCCCTTTCTGCTGAAGCCACTGTGGAGTACTAACGCAATTAAGGCAATTAATCTTCAACAAAAGGGGTTCACAGCTACCCTCTTATGATTTTTCACCTTTTTGTACAGGTGCATAACCGAACAGACCTGCTCAGACATGCATGCGTACACACATTCAACCTGGATACAACAATAAAAAGCCAAATATGCACAAAAAACCCCCAACAGAAACTGAACAAAAACACATATGTCACTTGTGTTTGTCACCAGTTTGCTGTTTGTTCTTCATTTGCATCGGTGGCCTGCTTTCACTTAAGTCTACCAGGCCTGATTTGTGCAGTCGATCCATTAGCAAACACTGGGTTGTGACCCACAGGTGGATCACAGGAGATTTTATTTGGGTCGCCATATAAATTTGCATTTTGAGCATTTAACAAACAAAAAGCATATTGTTAATGGAACTGCATGACAGCACAAGGCTAGTGTGCATTAAGTGTGTATTCACCCCTGGAAAGTCCTTTAGTCCGCTTATTTGATTCGGAACAATCTGTACTTTTTTTGTGTTTGGGTCGGATCGCATTCTCATCGCACTTTTTGCTAGCGGACCAAAATGTGTAAATAGAAGCATGCATTTGACAAACTGCGCTGGCATTGGACAGAAAAGTCGGGGGCGGGGTTAATCAGAGACGGCAGATGTTGATGAAAACAAACATGGAGGTCCTATGTGCAGTTATCATTTCAGGAATGTGTATTTTATTTTTACTGACACAGGTTTAAGAAAATAACGCTAACTGCCAAGAACAGCTCATTCGGAGCCAGTTTGGTAACATGGACATCTGATCAACTGTCAATGAGACATTCAGTCTCCTCATTGGTCCACGGCTCATGGCTGCTGTTATTAGCTCTGACTACCCATGAGGCTCGGCTTCTTCCAGCGGTTACGGTGGCTTGTTAAGCACAAAAAGGTGCATCGTTTCTTGGTTTGTTTTGTCTTGAGAGTGATTATATTCATACCAGAAGTGAACCAGCCCAGGGTCCACTTGGAAGCGGGCCAAACCTGTTATAGGTGGTCTTGGTCTGTTTGTTTGTTCATTCATTCATTTCCTGAACCAGATTTATCCTCACTAGGGTCACAGGGGTCACTGGAGCCGATCCCAGTTACTTATGTGTGAAGGTGGGGTTCACCCTGGACATGTCACCAGTTCACCGCAGGGCTGACATGTAGAGATGAACAGTCACTGGACAATTTAGATTAACCAATTAATCCAGGGGTGGGCAATCCTGGTCCTCGGGGGTCGGTGTCCTGCATGTTTTACATATTTCCCTCTTCCATCACACCTGGAAGCCATTACAGTGTTATCAGGCTTCTGTAGAACTGGATGATGAGCTGATCATTAACTGAATCAGGTGTGACGGAAGAGGGGAACATCTAAAACATGCAGGATACCGGCCCCCGAGGACCAGGATTGCCCACCCCTGGATTAATTGGTTAATCTAAATTATCCATAGGTGTGAATGGGAGAGTGACTGTTATTTTCTTTAGTATAAACTATCTGACGTGTGCATTTGTTTTGATCAAGGGACAAACACCTTGGCTCGAAAATGAAACCAATGCAGAAGTATCTTAAAGTCGTAATACCACTAATAGCCACTAGATGCTGCTCTAAAAGACCCCAGGGCCCCTTCAACATACACTGAACTTCTCTGTAAATATAGTGAGTCGGTCATTTTCTTGCAGCAGTCATTCATTTTTACTTGGAACCTCTAATTAGTGATCTGGTCCGTCTCCAATTTCTTCATCGGCTCGTTTTTAGTTCAAATAGAAAGTTTAATGTGTAAAGAGTTGGATGTTCAGGGTTTCTTTTAAAGTAGTAAGACACATTTCTGCAGGTTTTTCCTTGACAAACAGCTTGATTGTAGTTCTGTTAACGCATTGCATCAACAAGACTATACTATAAAATGACTTTATTAGGCAGAGCTTGTTCAAATAAACCATTTTTCCCAGTCAGTAAGCTAGCATTTAGCATTAGCTTACCCCATGGGCTCCTATAGTTCTGCCCCTTTTGTCCACATATGGCCACTTGGAGCTTCAAAAAGCCAACATGATGACGACCAAGTCATGGCTCCTCTGTCCACTAATTATATTAACTCCATGGTTTCGATAACATACTTTTGTTATTGAAACTACTACTGTTAAATCCAAGTCCTGCAGCTTTACACATCAGAGGATATGGAAAACCACCTAAAGTCTACCTGATGTTATGGACGTTCTTGCACCGCTGTATCAATGCAGTTTTTTGAAATTGATAAAAATGCAAATAAAGTGGTAAAAAAAATTAGCAATAGGTATATATTGAAGATGAGTTACTTTATTCCCATTTAGCCCAGTTGATATTGAAGCTGAATGCTCTAAATTCTATGATCATGTGTGGGTGCGAATGTTTTTACCATTAAATTCACTCTTTTCTCATGATTTATGGGTGAGGCTACTTATGAACTGGGCTACAAACGTTTGTCAACTTTACAAAATGACTCCAGAGGAAAAAAAACCAAACAAACAGGTTGTGAACTCGTGCTGTAACTGACCTCCAGGCAGGACGACTGTTATGTGGGCAGCTGTTTAAAAGACAACTTTAGTAATGATTACCACAACAGATGCTAAACATTTTTATAGTGAGCTCACAACCGCGATGAGAGAAAAGAGAGTTTATAACAGCGAGTAAACGGGGAGCTGTAATGTGGGTTTGAAGTGCCATAAAAAGTTACCTTGGCAATACAGTCCAGCATCATAGAAAAAAAAACCAAAAACCTCCCTTTAATGTAATGCAGCTGGGACGGCTGAATTTTAATATCAAATCTGCGCCTCTTTCTTTCTTGTTAATTTGGAAGCAACAGCACAGGTGGTCTGAGCCAGATAAAGACATTAAAACCTCCAGCTAAACATCAAACGGACTTGGAATGACCACAATAAAGACAGTGGAGGAGTTTATCTGCTTATTATCAGGATGATCTTCTGTCCCTTTATCTGCCGTTTCAGAGCCGGGGTCTGGTCTGAAACCAGGATTTTCTGCTTCGACACAACTGGGAAACTGGTTCCACAGCAGAAACAGCACTGGTCAGGGTCTAGAGGAGGAACCACCATGACTGATAAGACCGACTAAACCTTTAAGACTGGGGGTCTGTCCTGGTTTACATGTTTTTCCAGTAAAATCAACAGGAACAAAAGGTTTGTATACTGTCAATATTTTTCAGTATAATTTTGTGGGATATTTTTTACAGAGATTTTTTTCTGCTAAACTGATGTTCTTTGTTCCTGTAACAGTGACAATACAGATCTATTCTATTCTATTCTATTCTATTCTATTCTATTCTATTCTATTCTATTCTATTCTATTCTATTCTATTCTGTTCTGTTCTGTTCTGTTCTATTCTATAAAAGTTGTTCATTTTGTGATTTATGGTTAAAGTCGCACTCAGACTCAGACTTTCTATCTCACTGTTTCTGAAATATCTTGGTTTAAAATAATGGCAGCTGGAGTCTCATGGAGACGTGTGGACGCATATGATAAAAAATAATAAAATAATCAAAAACTAACGAGAGAATCCAAGGAAACAAAGCATGTATGTAACACTGACACGAACACTGCAGCTTCATTTATCATAATAATCTCAGTTTAAACTCAGAAACCCTGACGTCAGATTCAATTCAATCAGATTAGATTAGATCAGATTATAAATACCACAAGAAAAAAGGCAAAACGATAACTATAAAAACAGAAGTGAAATAATTGCAAAGTAGAAAGTACTAGTAGAAATAAGTGGCAAAGTAGTGATAACAGTAAGTATCTTATACTATCAATTTGATATTATATGTTATAATATCATAGTATGCATAATATGTATATGTAGATATATAGCTTAATATACAAGAATAAAAATTATAATAAAGTGAAAATAGTAGTAGATATACAAGTAATATAAGTATGTAAGTATTAACAGCAATAATAATAATAATAATAATAATAATATAAGCAGTGGTCGTTCCAGGTGCTGTGAGGTTGAAGGTGTGATGGAGGAGCCTCAGGGCGCCTGAAGGGCACCGGGAGCGAAACCACTATGCAAATTCCCTGCCACTTTGTTTGACAAGCAATAACACTGCTTTGTATATATGCAAAGCCCGGCGCGAGCGTGTGCACACAGGGCTGCTGTCAGGGACGGGAGTCATGCTACAGTGGTGACACCCGGCGGGTGACCCCTGTCTGAAACCAGGCTCCGGGGCCACACTTCACACTTCACTCCGACAGACACGCAAAGACAACGACACAGGAGGAATGCATCAGGTGTAGCTCGCGTCACGTCTCCGAGGTGGAACATGGCAGCTCACCCTCTGCTCCGCCAAAACTTAAAAAGGTGTCAGAAGAGAAATAATTTGATTTGTGGAGTCTTATAATCCCCACTGAGGTGAAAAGTACTTGATTAGCACTTTGAATTTACCCAGCAGCACGTCTGTTTGGCCACCAGTGGAAAGCTGGCGATAAAACCCAGTAAATCCCATTAACCAGTGTGCTGTTGGGTTTCCTGCTGGTTTCAGTCTGAGTTCAACACCACCGGTGGACGAACTCCATGAACATATGTCACAGTCGCCTGGAAACTGTCCACTACATCGGTTTAAACTAAAACGAAAAAGTCCCATTTTCATACAGAGCTGTGCCTGAATTAGCATTAACAGAAAGTTTAACATTTATGGTCAAATCAAGAGTCTTACATGAATGTGATTATTACGATTATTAAACTGTATATAGATGGATAGATGGTCCTCTGGGTATTTGAGGATTTCATTTTAGGAAAGTTTCAGCACAATACTTACAACATATGCACCTAGTTTTCATAATCTCACCTGTATATGTCCCATATTACCTGTATCTATCCTATATTACCCATATATAATACGTATATATCCTGTACATGTATATATCTTATATTACCCATATATATCCTATAGTACTTGTATATATACTATATTCCCCGTATATATAATATAATACCTCTATATATCCAATTTTACCTGCATATATCCTAAATGACCTGTATATATATATATATATATATATATATATATGTATCCCACAGAGATACTTCAAACAAAATATTGTTATATTAAATATCTGTTAGTGTGAACAGAGTATTAATGTATTTGTTACTATGTAAACATGTTATACTTTTTAATTAGACCTTTTTTTGATGTCTTGTTTTTTGTTTTCCTTTTTTTTTTTACAGCAAATTCAAACAAGATAAACCTGAATTGACACCTTGATAAGTATTATTTCTATATCTCCACGTCATAGTATAGTTTTTTTTTTAACGACTGTGGATGTTTTAGCTCCATGTTCAACCTTGTGGGAGTATTTTTTTTTTTTGTGTGTGTGTGTGTTTGGATTTTTTTCTTGCTTTTATTCTTCCTATTATTTTATGTTGTTTGTTTTATTGTTATGATTTTATGATTGATGTCCAACCCTTTCTTTCTACAGTGGTTGTTCTTAAAGCGCTTTATAAATAAAGTTGAGTTGAGAAAAGAGAGTCAGAGTTTTTCGAAATCAGAGCTTTTCCGCATTTTGATTTAACAACAGGTAGAAACGTTATCACTTACACTTTGTTAGCATCATATGTGCGATTTAAACAACACCGCGCTGAAGATTACACCTGATTGAACTGCGAAAAAATCCAGGTGCAAACAATATCATGCATCTGAGGGACTGTTAGCAAAACCTGCACCTGGTTCAGAGTGGAGGAGAAAGTTCAAACCAGGCTCACAGCCGCTTCAACAGGTACGAAAACATGTAAATATTTCCTCACCTGTTACTTCCTCGAAGCGGTTCACTTCCCTTCCTCCAGGAGATCACACCCCAAGGCGACATCTTGGGTTTGCATTCGATGAGCGCGTCTCCTCCAACCTTCACCAGCGTCTGGCTCCTCAGTTGGTTGTGAGAAAAATCTGGAGCAACAGCTGAGACAGAAACAGCATATTGAAAAAAATCCCAAAAACAACAACCCAAAAACCTGACATTTCACATTTGTTTTACTGCAAACGAGCTCAGAAAATTCATTTAACCTTGTTTTTCACCGTCATTCAAACTACTGTACCTCTTAAATCATTCAGGCTATTGACAAAATTCAAACAGCATCTAAAAGCTGAGATCAGGCGCTTTCGATTGATATATAACACAGTAGGGTAGAGCATTGACTGAGGGGGAGGGCTGAAATTGGGCAGAGCCAAGAGCAGCAGGGTGCAGTCGGTGAGAGAGAGATGGTAGATTTTTATTACTGTTAGCAGCATTTTAGTGAGGTTTTAGGTGTGTTTTAGTAGTGATTTCTCGTAAATAATATATAATCATGATAGTGCTGTTTTGGAGGGTTCTACTACTGTTCTGTCTGCATTTCAACTCTTTTCATGCATTAGTCTAATACTTGTAGAAATATATTAGACTGTCAGAAAGAAAAGAATGTCTACTGTCTGTTAAACATAACTTTCTCCAAAAAAAAAAGGAAATATTTTCACATTTGTTTGCAGAACTATTATATCGATGCATTCTTAATGACCCAAAGATAAATTTAGAGGAAATCTCATTTAGAACAACGACAAAAGTACCAAATAAAAGGGCTGAAATAGGCAGTTCCATGGCCTTCTCTAACATGTGTTATGGATAAATTAGTCATCAGTTCCATTGAGCATCAGGCTAATTCTGGAGGAATGATTAAAAGGAGGAAGTGGTTTCATCCATTCAACGTCAGGACACGCCGACGCCCTCAGACATTAACTCAAAAATGGGGAATCCACTTTAACAATTTTGGTTTTTCGCATAAACAGTTTTTGGCTTCCATTTTCTCCTGCTCAATGGTGTTACTTTTTTGAAAATGTTTTTTTTCTCTTGCTGTTTATGATGTGCAGATAAATAAATAGAAAATTTTACACCGTTCCAATCATTGAGGACATGGAGGAGGACGTTACTGGAACTCCTGAACCCTTATTAACACGCAACTGACAAAAACCAAACATCATCTTTGAGCTGAGATTGGGTTCTTTCTATTGGTCTATAACACATTAGGGTAGAGGTTTGCATGGGCCGAGGGGGAGGGGTGGAAGTGGGCGGGGCTTACATCCGCAGAGTGCAGTCAGTGAGCGAGAGATGGAAGATTTTTAATACTTTTAGCAGCGTTTTAGAGGTGAATTCTTGTAAATAGTTGTATACAATAGTGATAGTGCTGTTTTGGAGTGTTCTACTAGTGTGATTTGCTATGTTTTTATCAAGTTTCACAGTTTTGGTTTTTTTCACAGTTTTTATCAGTACATTTCTGGTTTGTATAGTTCATGGATAGTTGCTGTAAATGTATGTATATTTACATACTGTATATGTAAATTTACCTGCAGAGTCACTTAAGGCGTAAAGAGATGCAGTGTCTGTATTTGAATCACATGATGGATGTGTTTGTCTGTGAAATGAGGGGCTTTGTCTAAAACTAGACAAAAAGTGAACACAGACTATCCCACAGGATCCAAAGGACTAGAAAGAACATGGACACACAATGATCTAGACCAGGAGTCACCAACCCTGGTCCTCCAGATCTCCTGTCCAACATGTTTTAGATGTTTCCCTCTTCCAACACACCTGATTTAAATGATAAGCCCATAATCCAGCTCTGCAGAAGCCTGATAAAAACCGTCAGTGTTGGAAGAGGGGAGCATTTAAAACATGCAGGATAGGAGATCTGGAGGACCAGGGTTGGTGGCATCTGGTCTAGACAAACTACAATGTTTGAGCACATGGAAAACAGTTTAGAAGTTTATTTCTGTAATCTCATAAAGTTTCCTTCTGAACAATTACAGTTGTTTTTCATAATAAATATTCATTCTTTCATCATCTGAAGCTGCTTTATCCTCACTAGAGTTGCTGGAGAACATCCCAGCTACACATGGGCAAAAGTGTTTTTTATTTTTTCATAATAAATATGATTTTTAAAATTCAATCTGTTTTTTATTTGTATTTTTTCTATAACACATTGCCATATTTTAAGGATTTATAACATCTAATAATAATAATTAATGGACAGATATTGAAAGTTAAGTTCTTCCTGAAAAAAGGTGCAAAAGAATTGGAGAAAAAAATACTTTTATTGCAAAAACAACATAAATAAATCTAGGCAGCCCTTTATAATGGTAATCCTTATAGGGTTCTGTTTTTTAAAAATCTGAAATTGGGTCCATAAATGTACCTAATTATTCTTTGTGATTTACTAAAAGATAATCACAAAGCACAACAGCGCCCAAAAGGCATTTAATCACTTTCAATTCACTGCTATTGTCACTCAGGGTGCGTGTGATTTTTGGCCACATTTTTTTATCATCGAGAGAGAAATGTCAAGTGCTTTTGCCTTTCGCCAGCTGATTGTTAAACACATGATAATTTTCCGCAGCAGGTGAACCACTTAAAAAACAACACACACCCTGTTCGCACAGAGTGTACCTGTCTGGTTCTGTCTGTGGTTTTGGAGTCCACTTTGGCTTTGCCTCGTGAGTCTGGAGTCTGGTTCCATTCAGCGGCTGATCGGGATGTGAGGCGTTCAAGGCTGAATAGTGAGTGAGCGAAGTGATTGACAGGCCGGACGGAGCAGAGGGCGGGGCCGGCGAACGGAGCGGTGGCGGCGTACATCACTGTCAGCCGCGTGATTCATCTTATAATTAATGCTTTTCAATTAGTGGCCAATGAGCGAGAGGTCAGAGGTCATCGACAGTATCGAACAGAGGAAGGAGACTGGGGGGGGGGGCAAACTTCAAAACAAATATGTATGAATGTGCACTGGTCGCCATGGCAACGAGGATACTGTATGATTCCACAACTGCTTGAGCCAAAGCATAATATTGACATTTGTCCAAGTGTGTGGTGATTATAGGGAGCTTAGTTTGAACTTTTTTTCACGGTCAGATCAATATTAAGATAAGATAAGATAAGATAAGATAAGATAAGAGAAGAGAAGAGAAGAGAAGAGAAGAGAAGAGAAGAGAAGAGAAGAGAAGAGAAGAGAAGAGAAGAGAAGAGAAGTATCTCTGTCTTTTAGATATTATCTTCAACTATGCTGAAACTAAATTTTGGAGTAAAACAGTGAAAAGTCTCTGTTTTATTGACATGAGAATGCAGTGACGCGTGGACAGGTTGCCATAGTAACACGTACAGTAGACAACTCTTTACCATTGCATGCATCAGCCAAAATGTATCAGAAGATCATTAGTTCCTGAAAGCTTCACTCAAAAATCTGAATTATAAGTAACTTGAAAATTAAAAATTGGTATTTTTGTATTAACACGTGGAACAACTCACAAATGTTCAAACAATAATATTCACAAAACAATGACAATTTTAAATGTGAAACTGAACAATCGTCCATATAATCAATAGATTGAATACATTTTCTAGTTGTAATTTTCAGCATCAAATTCAAGCTATGGCTATAGTGAAAAAAGAATTTTTTTTTTCTATAAGTGTTTTTTTTTAAAAGGATAACAGCTCCATAGAATACAGTTCTTTAGCTAAAATATTAACTCACTTGATAAATAATGTGTGCTTTTTCATGTTTCGCTTGATCAGACCCTATAGCAGAATATAAAGTGTCCATCGATATGAAGTCACTAAAGCGAATTTGTGATGAGTACGCTTCATGAATCAAACATCAATAACATCCTGATTCTACACGTGATGACACGTACCAAACCCCTCCCACATCACCCTTCTATGTGGTCTTACCTATAACTCTGAGCTCTGCGTTGGAGTAGACTTCGCCGTGCTTGTTCCCGGCGACACACTGGTACATCCCAGTGTCGGACAGGGTCAGGCGGCTGATTGACAACGCACCATTGGCGACTTGTATGCGCTCCTGTGGACAAAACACACACACACACGCACACACACGCGGCTTTAATATGCCTTATTCCCGGTGCTCATCTACATAAAAACAGCCAGCCACTGGGCCAGTGAATTATGGTCTGCATGTGACAGACGTGGCAATAAATCTAGGTTTTCATCACTAATGGAGGGAAAGGCTTGGGTGGATGGAGGCAGGCTAGCAGAAAATGACCCTAATCAATCTGCATGTTTATGAGAGTGAAATAAAACCATGGCCTATTTATATCTGCGCCTGAACCACGGGGCCTGTTTCCCCTTCAGCAGGAGGGGAAGGGAAATGGTAACATCTGAGCAGGACTGCATTGTGAAAATTGCTTTTCGGATAGGTAGTATGGCCCGCACATACTAAGTGTTATGTACGTGGTCATGCTGTACGTCCTCGTCTGTTCGGGGCTATCGTTTTGCGCCCGGGGAAGTCTTCCTCGTCACTGAGCCATCAAATTAAGATCTATTTAAAGACGGCCAGGCCTGACGAAGTTAAAAAAAAATTGACTTTTTTTTTTTTCCCACAGTTGTACCACTCTCAGACCCTTTAGGAGACAGTCTGTCCAATGTGGAATGACCACTTTGAATTTTTCATTTTTCTTATGCAAGAGTTAGGGGTGGAGGCGATAAAGCCAGCTACCTTCCACTGCCGTATCAGCATGGGGCCGAGGGTCGGAAGAGGTGCCCCCCCACCCTGGCCTTGCAAATGTAATATTACCTATGATAGTAGTCGTGTGATGAGATCGATCCTTTCGCTGCAGTTTCTCTTCTATACGTCGGCTGGAGGCTGGCACTACTGACTTCATTTTCACAAATATCTACATGGAATGGAAGGGTTTTTTCTTCTGTGTTGTTTATATTTATTACTACATTATTGCTTTTGTTTACTTATTTTGCCCAACTGACTTTGTTACTTCATTGCTGACTTTATTTTTTAACAAATATAGACATACACATGTAGACTTTGTTGTCATTCAAGCATACACCAGAATGAAATGTGTCTTTTAATGCACGGCATCAAACAGCAGCAACTCGGGTCACGCTCTGCAGTCAGAAGTTACAGCGCACTACATACATAAATAATGCGAGCACATACATGACGTTTGCCACGCACCATGTTGGGATTTTTTTCCAATGTATATAATAGGGTTGACATGCGGGGGGGGCAGACTGAATGAGTTAGTTTAGGGAGGGAGGTGTATCTGTACATGTGTGTCTGCATGTAATGGAAAATATTTTTTGTTGTGTTGTTGACATTTTTATATTTATATTTTTGATACATTCTTGTTTTTTTTGTTATTTTGTCCTAGTAACTTTTTCTTGAACTGTGTGTAGTAAAAGGTAAAAGGGGGGGTTATTATATTATTTTTATATCGTTAAATTGTTTTATAATGTAGTTAGCTAATACAAAAAAAATACATGTTTATTTATCTAAAATCTTTTTCCTGTGTTTTAACATGAACATAATGAATTAACTAAAGGCAAAGTTATTCAATGATCAGGACATTTCAAGTAAAAAGTATCGGTATTGGTATCAGTGGTATTAGTACTGTATTTACTTGGTATCGGATTGATACCAAAATTCCCATTATCGTCCACCTTTAATGAACATCTACATGATCTGTAAATTCAATAAATCCGAAAATACACGCTTTTACATTGAAAAAAAAAAAAGCCAAATACAGAGGATGATCTTATAATACATGTTGCGAAATCACTTAAGAAAGGTTAAATATAGAGGGAAAATTCATTTCGGAACTGCCATAAAAGCAGCACTGGGTCTTTAAGGGTTAATTTAGGCTGTGCTCCGTAATTGTCGGCAGTGAGGGGTTATCTTTCCGAGTTCAGGTTCTCACTCAGTGACTTCGGCGCCGTATTAAATCCTTGAGCACTTTTTCCTCCGTCTCCATGTCACGTTGTGCCTCCTCGTGCCCTTCATCTCCCTGTGTTTTCCTCAGGCTCACCCATAATGTCATTAAAAACTATTTCCATAGGGGTGTGTGAACGGGCCTGAACTCCAGTCACGGGGGATTAAGGTACTGTCACATAAAAAGAGAGACTGTCCTCGCCCAAAAAGATCACAAACTAATCCTGTGTTAGAGCAGGTTGTGCCTCCATTTCCATAACGCTCAGCGGCTCCGGATGTGCAGGGGCGAATATCCCTGCTGGCAAGGGAGGCAAATGGTGGCGTATATCAGTCTGTGCATGGAAAGCACTCCCGTTTATGGCTGCTATTAATTAAGCATGACGTTACTCTCAAATCAGCAGTTTTTCATGCAGGGACCTGGGGGGACCATCTGTACGCCTTATGCTGAAGGAAAATGATTGGCAATGTCATTAGGCAACAACACTGGGTCGAATCGATTGATATAAACGACAAAAAAAAAAAAAAAAAGAAACGTGTGAAAGAATAGATGTCGTGAAGGAATGTTAAGCCTCTGGAATGTGGATTTAACCTGCAGCTACAGAAACACTGATGCCAACGAGAACGTTTGCTCGAAACAGGACATAAAAACTACATTTTAATGCAGTGGTTTCCAACCTTTTTTGGCTCATGACCCCATTTTAACATCATATATTTCCTTCAAAATGGAAACTTTTTTTTTTTTTGCTAAAATTAATTTCTTTTGGATCATGTCGTAGTTTGCTATACTATACTGCAAAAAAAAAAGTTAATTTTAGAAGACATACTGCAACAATCTACATCTTACCAAGTGTATTTGTCTCATTTTGAGTCCAAATATCTCATCACACTTAAAATAAGACAGAATCACCTGAGGAGTAGCTTTTCAGTGAGATATAAGAACTGATTTGTACTTGTTCCATTGGCAGCAAAAAAAAAATCTTGAATTAAGCAAAAAAAATCTGCCTGCTGCTAAAAGTAATACAATTGTACCATCTTTCTCTCACCGACAGCACAGTGCTGCTCTCGGCTCCGCCCACTCCCACTCCTCCCCCTCGACCAATGCAGACCATTTAAGCTCAACAGTAACTAAACGTCCTTCTGGTGAAAGTGAGTATAATCCTAACCTCTTCCAGCAGGTTCTAGAGTCGACTGGTTCTAATTCTATTTATCGGTGAAATTCGTAAACATTCGCTGCCCGACAGAAACGACCCTGTTCTCGGTACACTAAGACATCGGTGAGGCGCTCCTCTAAATGGACTCAATCCTGTTTCATGGTGGAGTCTGTCTTTAATTGCGCAGACACTTAATCCTGCAGCTATTGTCAATAAAGAAGCAGAGTGAGGTCCTCCAGATTAAAAAAAAGAAAAAAAAAACACGAGAAAAGAGGGATTCCAATAAGCCACCGCTCTCATCGAACAGGACGCCGACACAAAGCAGTAATATTTCAAGTGTCATTCTTTGTGAAAGCAGCCGAAAAAGTGAAACACGGCAGCATTAAGCGGTCGTCCAATGAGGAGACGTGTAATCATGATGCTAAATTAGGAGTAACGAAGGGTGAAATACTGAGAAAAGAGGCAGATTCTGTTTTCTGTCACGTATTAAGTAAAGTCTAAACACAAAACTGCACATGCAGAGTCAAAGGGGCTGATTTAAGGGAGGTTTACTCGTGTAAAAACGTGTGCAAACTCGACTGCGCACGCAAAAAACACTGAAGTTTATCTATATAGAGGAGGCCATAGCATAGCATAGCATAGCATAGCATATGAATTAAGCAAAAAAAGTTTTTCGTGTTTCAATATAACCTTCGACTTTACTTTTATCTTTTATGAACATCTACATAATCAGTCAGTTAAACATATGAAAATAGCTGATTTTACTGGCCAAAAATGCTAAATTCAGAGGATAATATAATAAATGATGATAAATCACTAAGGAAAGATTAAATAGAGAGAAAAATTCATTTGGGAATTGGCACAAAAGTCACTCTGGGTATTTATGGGTTAAAATTAAAAAAAAAAAAATCACTCATTCATTCAAATGAGTTCAGTGTTGTTTTTATAAATCCATGCTTTGGGCCGGATTGGAACCTTTGTGGGGCCGGTTTTCACCCACGGGCCGCGTTTTTGACACCCCTGCTGTAAAAGTTTCCAAAAAGTGGGTTAAATTCAGCCTGATGACTCAGTGGGTTTATAAATTGATCTTTCTGTTTGTGTTCATCCAAAGTTAGATACGTGTCAGCAGAAATATCCCTGTGAACTATGTAATCAGAAAGGTCTCGATTGATTCACGGTAATAAATAAGGACAAATGGTGCATGGTCTTCCCACTGCTGCTTACATCATTGACCTTTCCCTTTTCCACTCATTAAGCCTCTGTGGTTAATGGTGGCATTTCAAACAATGCAACACCTTTGCTGATTAATCCCTCCACCCATGCATTCTGAATATAACCATTTATTACATCTACATCGAGGAAATCAGCCAAAAATAAAAAACAAAAACAAAAAAAAAACCCACCAACAACAACAAAAAAAAGTCACTGCAACCTTTAATCACGTATCCCAGAAGGCCGAGCGTGGCGATGTGTGCCAGTTAGATCGCATTCATTACCTCTGAGGATTACTATTTAAACCCGTTTGCCTATTTTATTAAATCAGCTCTACTAATATTTACTGTCTCATGCAAAACCCATTAATTACGACGATAAAAGGGGCATTTTTTTTTCTCCTCGTATTAAAAAAACAGATGGGCTAAACAAACGAACCAACCAACAAACAAACACAAAAGCCAAGTTTCATAAAGGTTTTGATAAACATGTTAGCCACTGGCGAAACAGATTGTTGATTATTCTTCCCTGAAAACAAGCCCAAATCTGTTTTTTTTTTTTTTTAAAAGACAAAAACAGGGAAGCTTTGCTGTGAGTTTTTGCCTCAAGTAAAACAACGACAGCCTGGTTTTATTCCAAACATGCGTAATGTTCAAGTACTGATCGATATCCTCTGCTGTGTTTGTTTTTTTTTTTTTCTTGGATAATGAAGAAAATTAACATAATGTCTGTTTATTTATAAGGTGTAAGCTCTGCTGTGTCCGCTCAGGCTCCTCCGACATCCAGGATGAAACGGAACAACACAAAATAATGAAGGGTCGGACAGTACTGAGCACAAGTCGGATCCAATCAGAAAGAAATATGTGCACAGCCTTAAAAAAACAACAAAAAAAAGCAGAATTCAGTGGGTTGAAGTCACTATTTAACGTGACCTCTGACCCCATGACGAGGAGCAGCACAAACTATTAGAAACGTCAGACGTGTGTTGAATTAAATCACGTAGAAAACTCAACTTTGGGTCATTTTTGTTCAAGTTGTCGATCGTTTTGTTTTTGTATTTGATAATTTTTTTCCCATGAAGCTTGTTATTTTATTGATTTTTGTTCAGTTTCTTGATCATTTTGGTCTTTTAATTGATCATTTTGTTCTTGTAGTTGATCATTTTTGGTAATGTTTACTCACGTTGCTTGTTATTTTACTAATTTCTGTTAATTTCTTGACCATTTTGCCAATTTTTGTTCATTTTGTTGATCATTTTTGCTTATTTTCACTCATTATGCTGAATATTTTTTTTTATCTCGTTCATTTTTTCTTCACATTGACTCATGATTCAGTTAATTAATACCATAAATCTATTATTTTCTGAACTTAACGGTTAAAGACATGTTAAGGTCAAACGGGGGTCAGAATACATACGACCACTTTGGTTCAAAGAAGCAGTTTTTACCCTGAAACTGTAGTTTTTCCTGCTGTTCATTCTTCACATATATCAGATTAGATCTAAATACAGAGACAAATGCATATTTGTGAACATTAGAACTATAATAAACCAACAAACAGAAGGATGGAGCAGGACTTTTGCAGAGTTCTGTAAATATGTACTTGCATTTGTCCTGACCTTTGTCTTTTCTAAACATTACTCTCACTTTATACATCATCTCTGACTTTTCCCTTCCTCTTTTTACTGTAATAAACCGTAGACTTTTGCGCAGTACTGTATATTTTGGAGTTGTGTTTCAGTTTCAGCAGCTCATCGTAGTTCCAGTTTAATGAGAATTCAGAGGGCGCAGGGAGCCAAACACAAACTAGGATATACAGAGTTTATATAAAGAATGTGACTTTTTCCACCTTGGTGGCGCAGGATTAATAACTGCACTCAGCAAAGGGAGATTTAACAGACGATTAGGGCGGCTCTTACATCACTGTGCATCCCAGACTGGTATGAAAAACCAAGGCCTGTTTACAGCTCAGTGTTTGAGCTCAGAAAAGCACAGGACACACACTCTAATTACACTAAAACAAAGGCAGTTGTGCAGAAGTGTGTAGTTCATGTTGTGCAGTGTTTATTGTATCCGATGTGCAATGTCAGTTTGTTGCTGTCATTTTTTTTTTAATTATTATATATTATTATTACTTAAATGTTTATATGACTTATTTCATATATATTGTTGTTACGGTTACTATTACTACTATCACTTTATAATCATTTTTATCCAGATAGATAGATAGATAGATAGATAGATAGATAGATAGATAGATAGATAGATAGATAGATAGATAGATAGATA
>JAPTYQ010000023.1:33276865-33288122 GCA_029814465.1 Ostorhinchus cyanosoma
ATGTTATTGATTTAATGTGGCTGTTAAAGTTTAGGTCTGAGTCCATTATTACCCTGAGATTTCTAACCTGATTTTTAGCTTTTAACGTAAGTGATTCCAGATGACTGATGACACTTTCTCTGTTTTTTTTTTTTTTTTTTTCCAACTAAAGACAATGACTTCAGTCTTGTCTGAGTTTAGTTGTAGAAAGTCGTTTTGCATCCACACAGTGATCTGTCGGAGGCAGTGACAGAGTGAGTCCAAGGGCCCGTGTTCACCTCTTATCAGGGTAAGATTAGTTTGTTTATACCACAGTGGAGAAAATGAAGTGTCATAGCAGCATTCACAGTAAAGTGAGTGAAACAAATATTAGAAAACACAATTGGACAACAATTAAGAGCTGGAGTCATTACTGCAAATAATGTTGCTTTAATTACAGATTGAATAACTGTCCAGTGCAGTAATGTCATGCATGAAAGAGTTCAACAACTCCGCAAGAGTAGAATTTAGCAACAGAGTCCAAGAAAAAAATAGTTTCAGGGGAATATTTGTCTACAGAGGAGTTAAATGTGGTATTAAAATGAAAATGGCAGATATCTTATGGTCAAATCTCTTCATTTTTAGTGCACAGTTGTCGCTCAGAGGCTGTTGTTGTTCTATTTTGCAGCAAAATGGACTCTGGAAAACTGCAACACAAGGCTAGCAGAAGGTAAGTGGATGGGGAAGTAGTCATTAAATAGTAATAAAGCGCTAACAACACTGTGGCATCGTCTTTTAACCAATAAACACCCAAACATCCACTGTCGACCAAAAGCACCTTCTCATCTAAAATACACCACTAATCCTGTCATTACATGTAAATAATTGGTGTAAAATACAGTTTGTCATCTTTTCACGGTCATCACATGTGACCACGTTCAAAGGCTCTGTAGTTACCGTGGAAACACCATCATCTTCTACAACATTCATTCACCAGTAAAACCCATGGAGTTGGATCAATGACAGTGGATTGAGACACTAGTTTTTACGCTCAATGAATGATATATTTTGCTGAAAAAGTCATATTCTCTTTATTTTTCTCAGTTTTTGATCTAATCACCCTCAACTGTACTCTCAGCTTTTATGAACATCTACATTATCGATAAATTAAATATCGGAAAACACGTGACTTTTACAAAAAAAACGCAAAATACAGAGGATAATATTATAATAAATGGTGATGAATCACTTAATAAAGGTTAGATATAGAGAAAAATCCTTTGGGAGCTGCCACAGAAGTAGCTGTGGGTGTTTATGGGTTAAAGTGTTGTACATGTGCAGGTCTGAACTGAACTGTCGCAGCTTTCAAGTGTGAAGGCGAGCTGGTTACGAAGCGATATGGAAGGAAGTTAACTCTGCGGCTCAGAGCCAGATGCGGCGGACAAAGCTGTCATGTTTTCAACCATTGTTATTTTCCCCTCACACAGCAGGTGACGGCGCATTTCTTGTGGGATGAAATCCCCGCAGGAGCCGAGGGATTTGTGTTTATGTAGCGACGGCGACAGCCAGAGGACATGACGTGTGACTGTCGCCCAGCAGGAGCGACGGAGGCGCTTCCACCGCCGCTGTACAGTAAAAGGACACGGACACGCCGAACAACAAGGCTTCACGTGGACGGGTTGAGAGACGCTGAAGTCCACTTAAGTCCAGTCCACATTCAGCCCAAGATGAACTCAGAGCAGAAAAATAAGAACAGAATAACCTTTAAATAATGACGACTCCAAACGTTTCGCTTTGTTTTAGTGCAAAAAAAAAATAAAAAAATTATATGAAATTATGAAAATATTTACATTTACGTACAAACTATCTCTTAACAATAAAATGTGAATAACTTGAGCGAATATGAACACGAAATGTGTGAAGTAAATAAAGTGTAATTTCACCGATATTCTGTCTGTTACTAAATGTTTTATGCCTTTGTAGATCCACTGTGATATATATGTAGCATGTATCTCGTCACGCTGATATGAATATCTCAAAGGATGTACATTTTTTTGGCCCACCCTGTATTTTTCTCGTAGTCATAGTAGTTTCTATTTTTATGCTCATTCTGTTTTGCATCCCAGTTTGTTTTCATTTCTTCGTTAAAAAAAAATTCTATTTCTATTTTATACATCTTAAATTCTCTTGGCATTCAATGGCTACGTTTACATGATGTTTTTTTAATTCTGAATGATTTTTTTCTGAATAAAATAATTCGAAATTAAAGCAATTTCCTTGGAGTTTCCATGGAAATGCTTCAGTTAGTTCCTCTTTCAGAGCTGGGGGTACAGAGTGTTCTGATTGGACAGAACGTGGACGTGACGTCGTGATGTCTACCGGAAAAAAACAATCAAATCCACTTCCTGTTTCTTTTCGTTTCAAGTAGAAACAGGAAGACCGGATACTACGTGTGATTTTTGAATTTATTTTTGTAATAATTATGAAGCAGCAGCTCGTTCGAATCGACAATTAGGTGTTTACACGGTCATCTTAAAGCGGAATTAATCTTTATTTGGAATTAAACTGGAATAAAAACTCTCATGTAAACAGGTCCAATGTGAATGCAAAATAAGATTTCTTTACACATGACAATAAAACAGCTAAAAAAAGAGACACATTTGCAGTTGTTATTATGTTATATTTCACGTGAGATCCTATTCTGTATGTGGAACCTGAACTTAAACGACTTCCATTGACTTAATATCTTCAGTGTGTTTTTTTGCTGTGAAGGGCCGGATCGGACCCTTTGGGGTGGACGGTTTTGGGGCCACGGACCGCACGTTTGCCTCCCCTGATTTGGATGAACATGTGGAAGTGTCAAGTCATGCTCCACGTACAGTACGTCGCAGTCATTTCCGTTATCGCGCTCGCTTCGTACGCGACAATAACAACAGTGAAGCGTAAACGTTAAGGAGCCTAAAGGGAGGTTTAGGAAGGATGTCACTCACACGCGTCTACTGGGAAACGCGATCGCACTGCGCCGAGAATCCTCTGCGACCTTTTCATACGTGATTAGACGCTCTAATCAAGTCGGAGTGTCACCCACTGAAAATACTGCAGATCCCATTTCATGCTGCTGTCATGTTGTTGGCTGGTTGTCACTGAAGTTTCTCTTCACGAAGGTAGCTGCGCGATATTATGTCAAAATTGCGACGGTTCAGAGAAAAGACTGGATGAGCTTTGGTGTGGATTGTGTGACAGTGACATGCGATATTATTTCAGAGCTGAAGTCACCAGACAGATGAAGAACAGCGGGGGGGGGGTATGACTATGACTGAATGCAGGATTGTGAGAGCAGATTACTCACGGAGATTGTGAAATGTGTCATCTGCTAATCAGATTAAGAGCTGAATAATCCCCGATGAAAAAAAAAAAAAAAAAAAAAAAAACCCTCTAAAATATGAGTCATGTGTGGTATCATTAACAAATAGCAGTGGAGTAAACACGTGTGGTATGATGGTGAAAAAGGTCAAATAAACTGACTCTCTCCAAAGTCAACACATTTTGCATTTGACGCTCAATGTCACCATTTGTGACACATTCAAACCCGTAAGGAGTCATTAAAAGACTGTTACCACGGCAACTGACGATGAAATGAAGGCTTTGTGGAGGGGGTCACTCAAAAATAGGGTGTTACCTTGTCTGTGGTGAGAGTTCTGAATATATGAGCAGAAGTTATATCCATATATTCATGCAAAAAAAAAAAAAAAAACAGATATAAAGCATACGACTAACAAGTGTTTCCAGGCACAACAAACTCCGCCTCTCACACGTATTGTAGCTTATTTTAGTATCGATCCAGCTGATGTCATCATGTCTGTGTGTTTGATGATGTCAGCATATCAATTGCTTCTATATATGTGCAACGTCTGAAGTAAATTGAAACAAAATGGATGTTTTTATAGACATTTGAAATTTTGTCCATTATAAATAAATGGGAGAAAAAAAGATTTAAAAAATTCCTAAAAAATGTTAACTTTGACGTACTTTTCCAGTAATGTAATGACATCTATTTGGGGTCACTGGCATTCTATAAACCCAATTTGGTATGAATTCAACCAAAAGTTTTGCTGCTAGAGTGTAAACAAGTAAAAAAAACAAAACAAACCGAACCGAAAACAATACTCCTTGCCTTCCCTTCAGGGGGCGGGGCAATAACAAACATATAAAACACCATCAAAGAATCAAAAGGTACTAAAATATAGTATAATCAACAACGTCCCCTAAAAGCATCTCAACACAGAACTCCATTTAATCAGTTCGACAAACATTTACATTCAGATTGATCCTTTTCCCTTTCATTTAGAATGACTTTGAATGTGTTTAACCCTTTAACCCCTAACGTGTCTGTGGTGAATGTTCTGAATATTTTTCAATATTCATAAAAATTAAATCATTTGCTCAATAGTTAAAATTTCCAAACGTGCTGATAGAATAGACCCAAAACTAAAACTACTGGACCCAAATACAAATCCTTGTTGTTGTTCAGTGTGTTCCAGTTCACAGTTCATGTTCAACATCCTAAATCTCTTATTGATGTACATTCTAGTGCCTTATTTAGTCCAAACCTGTCAAACTTCATCTCTTTTTCTTTTATTCCACCTGTTTTGACCCTAAAACACAGGGTTAATAAAGTGACTTGACATTTACCCACTGGAGTTTTAGTAAAATCACACTCAAATATACTGTAGGCTCATTCTATATCTTACAGGATAAATAAGTGAACGAGTGCTTTCATTTGCTCAAATATTGAAGGGAGGGTACAGTACAACCTCCAGGGCTGGAGAATGAAGCCAGTGTAGAACTGCCAAAAGCTGCAGTTCGTTGAATGGCTCCAAAAATGAGCCGATCCCAATAGACCGCCAGGTTCACAGCACAAATAAACAGACACGACATGACTCACCCATTTAACTCGTATTCAAACTTTAAGCTCTGGATCATTACCTGCTCTGATTGACATCTGCAACTTCTGTTTGTTGAATATGAAAGTTTTTCCTCCTATCTTTGTTGCAGTTATAGTGGAAAAAGGTTGTGCCAGTTTTCTTACTCCTATATCCTACATTACTGGCAGTAACGTTCACCTGAACTGAAAGGTCGCAGTCTCAAAATTCATGAACGTCCCCATGCACTGGAGTGCCATAAAAGGGGGGCATGATAAATTCATGGGGCCCAGGATGATGTGTGTCCAGTAGATACAGGTTAGAAGTTGTGAAAATGTTGCATACGATGCGCTGTATGATAGAGGAATAGAACCTGGGAGTCGGACGGTGAAAGTATATAAAGTTTCACTTTCATTTCACGCCAGCGTTAGTTACGTTAGTTATGGACCACACCCCCCACCCCCGCTCGAAAAAAAAAATAAATTGACGAATCGCACCCTGATGCTAATGACACACAATATTATACCATTCTCGTTACACAAATAATCGCTTAATTCCCTCTTCTTGTTGTGTTGTATATAAAAAAAGCCTAACTATTACTCGCTGCTTGGCTAATATCTGTTATCCGACTCTGGTGTCTTTCTTTTTTGGTTCCATACTGACAGACACAGAAAATACATTAAAAACATCCCCAGCTCAGCTCCGACTCTGACGGGTGTTCTCAGGTTGAGCAGCAGGTGTGGGCGCTTCCTCGAACACATTTTCACACTTCCATTCCCTTGAAATCTCTCCCTCTTTCAACATTCCCACCCATTTTCTCTGGCTCTTTCTTGTGTCTATGCACGTCTTTCTGCATGGACGAGCGTATGCCGCATGCATGGGGCAGGACAGCTGTCTGCCATGCATAATGTGTCCTCTGAGAGCCACCCCCCCCCAGCAGGTGGAAACCCACCAGAGCCTCCGGCGTACACCCAGGATCCCACCGCTATAGGCAGGTCTGCAAACATATGGTGCAGAAAAGGGATGATGTGCAGAGGTTTTCCTTGGATGTGCCTCCTACATACTGAACTTGATTAAAATGGAATGAGGTCCTTGTGAGGCATTGGCGGTGGCTTCGGTGGTCATTATCGCCTTGTTATTCGCTGTCAGGCTGGTGATTCTGCACGGAGATACATTTTCCCAATGTCGTAGAATATGCAGATGTTATTTTCTCATACATAGCAAGTATTTTTCAGGACACGGCTGCTTTTTTTTTCTTTGATAACACTTGGTCAACGCGACCAGATGCAGCATTAAACACGAATATTCTCTCTCTTTACTAAAGCAAGGAAATGAGCTTTTGGAGGAGAATTTGGAATACGAGGAAGGTGCCGCCTCCACAAGGAAATTTAACACAAACGTTCCATTTGGTTTGTTAACCTGTCAGAGCAGGAAAGCCTGGGCCCTGGGTCAAACAGCCCTCGGAATCCAGAAAAATATATTTCACAAATACAAAACCGCATTCATCATTTCTGATCTACTTTCACGCCGCCTGCAGAATTGTACATTCTTTGGCGTTGTCTCGTATCACGGCCTCATTACTCATCTCGATCAGGCGAATTTATGTGAAAACGTACACCGCGTGTATCTCCTGACAGGCCAAACAGATTTGCAATAAAATAATAGCACAACTGAGATTGATGACTGGGCTGTTTACTGTATTTGCACCGTGACTTTCGGTGTTAAAAATCCTCCCACTGTCACATGCTCGGACCGCTCTCCAGGGCGATAACCGGTTTCTAATCAGCAGTGAATCTAATGACACACAATAGCATAAATGTTGTCTTAAAAAAACTAAATATTCCTGTATTTTGACGTCAGTTCCTCCGTCTCAGCCTCGGTTGATTTCTACTTATTTTCCTGATGATGACTACAAATGACTGATCCAAACCCTTTTCACTACGATGCATTTTATTATTATCTAGTAATGCAGCTCTAAATCATCTACACTACTTCATTTCATCATAATAATGTGACTTTGACAAAAAAATAAGGTCAGGATTTGTGATGAAGAACACAACTGGCAGATGGAAAAGAAAGACTGATTGATTTTTACAGTCAAAGAAATGAAGTGAAAATAGGATATAAATGGCAGAAAAAATACACAAAAAGGGTTTGAGAAAATGTAATACTGCATTTTAATGATGCAGGTGATTTTTTTCAGATTTTTCATTTTGGCCACAAATCCCATGAGAAGACCAAAACTATAAAAATAAAGACCGAAACATTCACTAATATGCATCTACTAATATAATACCTGCTGATCCATTAATTCTATCAATACATGTAAATAATCGGTGTGAAATACAGTTTGTCGTTTTTTCATAGTCATCAGATTTGACCCATTTGGGCGTTCAGAGTCTCTGTAGTTACCGTGGAAACACAATCATCTTCTACAACATTGATTCACCAGTAAAACCAATGGAGTTGGATCAATGACAGTGGACGGACACACTGGGTTTATGTTCAGTTTATGATAGATTTGATTGAAAAAGACACTTTCTCTTCAGTTTTCTCTGTTTCTGATAAAATAACCAACTATAATCTGAGCTTTTATGAACATCTATATGATCAGTGAATTGAATATAGGAAAATGCATGATTTTTACTGAAAAAAAAAAGAAAAATACAAGAGATAATATGATAATAAATAGTGATAAATTACTTAAGGAAGGTGAAATATATAAAATAATTCATTTGGAAACTGTCACAAAAGTAGCACTGGATCTCTACGGTTTAATGTGGTTTTACTGTATTTTTTTATTTCGCCACAAATCCCATGAACCAAACCTCTGAGCCTTAAGTATCGTCTGTGAATCCAGTCTGATATTTCATTTCTCTGTCCGGTACAAACCCCGTTCTTGTGCAAAAACATCTCTGTTTTCAGAACAGTCTCCTGATTGCTGTGATTCCTTCTACTGTACGACTGTACATCTTGTTCTAATCCTATATGCATTGTCCTGCGGCTGGAATGTAGGTCTTAATCTGTAGCTTTAAATAGAATCCAGCATATGCTCTGTGGTGTCCTGTTGAACAACCCATGACCCCGAGGTCTTGGTTGGTTTATCAAATCACAGAAAACCAAGAGGAAAAGATGTTCTTTCAATAGTGGCTTTTCCATTGGACATCTGCGCACAACTTTACCGATATTTACTAAATGTTGAAAATACAGAAGCGTGTAATGTTGGTTTTTCCATTAAATCAAAAATGCGATGATTTGTTTATTTATCGCGAGATGACATGAGAAGCCATTCTATAAACACTGCAAAAAACGGAAATATCATATTTACAGATATATTTATTATTATTATTATATATTACCCCTGTATCCCGTACTAAATTTTAAAATTACTGCGTTTCCTGGTGTGTCCATGTTTCTTTTAAAACTCTTCGTCTTCGCTTGTTGTAACGTCGTCAACATCCGTTGTATTTTAATCACGTGACTCTAGTTGCAGAAAAAAGATCTTTCCAATTGCAGTTTTGCGTGATATATTGTACCGCTACGCCCAAAAAAAACCCACCTCTTGCCAGCGCATAATCTTTTAATTGAAAAACAAGAGTTTGGTCCATTACCATTATGTAAATTTTTATGTGCAAGTTCTATTCACGCAATTTGAGGATCAATGGTAAAACGACGAGTGTGATCAGACAGAGTGACGAAAAAAACAAGGACATATTTATATCGTCTGATGCATGAATGATTACTGTGTCTCCATCAGATTCCACGAGTACAATATTCTTAATCAACGCAGTCACTTTGATTTCATTAACCCTATGACGCCAAATGAGTTTTGTTACCCTCTACATGATCAGTGTGTTATTTTTTTTACTTGAAAACCCTGATGTATACAATTAGATACATGCAATAGACGGCTAATCTAAAAGGGGGAGGGACTCATTCAACAGAGGCCTTTCCACCGACACTACAAGACTGACATTAATAAGGAAGGAGGAAGAACCAATTTGTTAGACATGTTTGTGTTATATTGTTTAAGTTTGTTCAAAAAAAAAAAGTCATTGAGACCTGACGTATCAAATATGGTAAAAAAAACAAAACAACTTATATATGGAAAATGATATTTGAAAATAAATAAATAAATCTTGGTTGTTCAGACGGCCCAATAAAGGCTCCAGTTTCTGTTTCAAGTTGCTGTCAATAATTTAATTGTTCAGGCTTTACAGGGTTAATAATGAAGGATTTCTATTCCTGTCACTCATGATAATGGTTTCAAAGACACTAAACAAATGCCCTGACACTCGTCGATATATTTGCAGAACCTAGTGCTTGGCTGACTGCTGTTCCTTTCAGCTTCCACAACTAATCACAGCATTGAGTTCTAGAGATGACCAATCAAGGTTTCATTTATTTCTGGAAGACGTGTTTTAAATCCAGGATATTGCATTGCAGTCTTTCCAGGTCAATTAAAAACAAAATGAATCCAAGACATGAAATGAAACCTCAATTTACTGACTGATAGCGGAGGCTTCTGGTCAACACGTAGCCTCTTCTTAATGGAGGCAATCGCTTTTCTAAGTAGTGCAGAAATGAATGCGCGACAGCAGGTTTGAGGCAGTACTCCCCGCTAGCGCTGGAGGCATTTGACATTTCAGATGGAACAAAAAGCTGCGAATCAGGTCAACAAAGAAAACTAGTACTGGCAAAACACTTAGCTCTTTGCCTGCTGATTGATTGCTTTTTCGCTGTTGCCAGTTTGAATACTCTGACCAGCAGCTTGGCTGAATGTGTGTTTGTGCGAGTGTGAGCGAATGCCAGCAGCCTGGCCCGGATGTGTGGGGAAGCCTGTTGAATCTTGATTCGGTGTCTGTTGTTTTCTGTGGCGTTCTGTTGGGGAAATGTGACCGAGTGGAGCTGAAACGGAATCCACGGACGCTCACTCATACGGGGTTCTCTGACGGCCTCATGGGGGTCACAGACGGGGTGTTGAAAGGTTTTCTTCAACCCTTAAAGACCCAAACATCCACCTTTAACCAGAACCATCTACTGATCTACACTGTTTAACACCTGATATACTATCGATACGTGTAAATAATTGGTGTAAAATATTGTTATTCATCTTTTAATGGTCATCAGATATGACCCATTTGGACATGCAGAGGCTCCGTAGTTACCGTGGAAACACTGTCATCTTCTACAACATTGATTCACTAGTAAAACCCATGGAGTTGGATCATTGACAGTGGATGGAAACGCTGGGTTTATGTTTAGTTAATGATAGGTTTGACTGAAAAAGTCACTTTTTCGTCAGTTTTCTGTTTCTGATATAATAACCCTCAACTTTAATCTGAGCTTTTATGAACATCTATATGATCAGTAAATTAATGATTTTCACTGAAAAAATGCAAAATACAAAGGATAATATGATAATAAATGGAGATAAATCACTCAAGGAAGGTGAAATCGAGACAAACATTTCATTTGGGAACTATTAAAAAGTTAATGATAGATTTTATTGAAAAGTCACTTTTGCTCAAGTTTTTTCCGTTTTTGGTTTGTTAACCTTCAAATATAATCTCAACATGATGATTAAAGTACGTGATCAGTCAAATAAATACAGAAAAATACCAGATTTCTGCTGAAAAAAATGCACAAAATGAGAGAATAGTATTATAATAAAAGGTGAAAAATCATATAGAAAGGTTTAACATGAAGAAAAATTGAATCTTTAAATACATTCAGTTCATCTACAGTCCAATACATTCCAATGGCATCTTTGGCAGCACATCAGAGCTCTTTATTCCAAACACTGATTATATCTATATTTTTATTTTAATATTCAAAGACAGAAATACAATCTATAGAGTCCCTTTAAAGACCTGCTTATGAACAACTGCCGTACGGTCCAATCAGCTGGTTGGTTTATCCTGCAGGATGACCTTGCAGTAGTGGCTTCTACTACAGCTGAGACATGTAACTCACCAAAATGGACTTCTAATTGACAGCTTGTATTGGCTCTGTATATTAGTGAGGAGACAAGTGTCTTGAGGGGGCTTTTCATGCGCCTGAAGATGCCTGACATGTTGGAATTATTTCCCCGTTGGTCTTAAAAACCCACCCTTAATTGGATTACTTCAGCACAAATTGGCAGATATGAAAAAGTCAGACGAGCAACTGTTCACACTGTAGACAACAATCAAACACCGGCGTGTCAGCCCAACTACCTGGAAATAAATCTCAAATTCCACATTGCTACCCATGCCACCTGCCAAGATTTCAACAGGTAAGGCCCCGGAAGAATACAAGCCCCACGCAATTACAATCAATTCCAAGCTCGAAGGATTTTAGTACAGCAGACCAGCGAAGGCATTAGTGATATCTGT
>JAPTYQ010000023.1:33343023-33355604 GCA_029814465.1 Ostorhinchus cyanosoma
ATCCATCCATCCATCCATCCATCCATCCATCCATCCATCCATCCATCCATCCATCCATCCATCCATCCATCCATGCAGTTTGTCAGATACTTACTTTTCTTTTTCCCATTCTGCTTTTTTTTTCTGTCAAAAACCAAAAGGTTGTTTTGGGTTTGATTTTGCGATCCGATATGTGAGTAAAGTCCTTTGGGCTAAATGTGCGATAATCAGCTAATTGACTTGACTTCATCCTAAATAGAATTAAGAAAAATCCGCCTCATCCTCTGCTTTTAACTCCAATCTATTCAACCCATCACAAATACCTCATTTACAGAATGTCAATGCCTTCCTTCATTATCCTGCCAGTGTCATTTTGCCAAAGGTTACTCAATAATATAAAGATTTTATTAAGGACCGTTTATAGCTGTGGGTTTTTTTTTTCCTACTAAATTTACTGCAGTCGATTTATTGGCACTTTTAACCCTTAAAAACCTGGAACTATTTTTTTTATTCCAACTGAGTTTTTCTCCACATTTATTACATGATTATCCACTATATTTTTCAATGCAATGCAAATATTTTCCTATAAATAGCTTTTTTACATATATTTTCTGTAGTTGTTCATTATTACTCCTTGTACTGAATGCTAGAAAAGAATAAAATAGAATAGAATAGAATAGAATAGAGCAACAAATACTTAAAAAGACTACATAAAAATATTAAACAAATACAAAGAAATATTTGTAATATACAAAAACTACAGAGATAAAATATTAAATATACAAATACGACTAAAATATACTCAAAGATAACTGCACTAAAGATAAGAAATATGTACAACATATAATGACTAGTAATTTAGATATTTCTTATACATTATCCCCATTATTTGTTGCTTTTTAAATTTTTATTTTTTCTTTACTATACATCACATTGGGTCTGTGGTTGTTTTAAAGCTCTATAAATGAAGTTGGAATAGACTGTATAAATTTTTTATACTATTATTGGTTTCACATTTCACACATAAAGTCACATTTTGGCTGATTTGGACAAACATAACAAACAGAATGAAGCTGATGGTCTGATAACTGAAGGAGTCAAAAATCATGGGATAAATCGGACACTGATATTAAAAAGTTGAAATTCAGTTCCTGCAAGTGTTACAGTTGTATTACAGATTCAATATTTTGCAGGACTTTTGGAAGTTGGTGTGATGTTAGGTGTGATATGACAAAAATACAATCCCTGCTAACTTTATTTCACGTTTCCACCCATTCCCCAAGTTTGCTCTTCCTCTGCATCAGTTGGTTTTCCAGGTTTGAAACCTTGTAAACGTTGATCTGAAACCCGCCGAGCATATGCTGGAAGAACAGTTCTGAAAAGCTGAAACTTGAAAGGATGAATCTTTATTTTGAAACTTCTGAGCGTATACATGAGACGACAGGATTGATGCTTCCCTTTTTTTGGCTCCAACATATGCGGGTGAGTTTTCAGATTTACGGTTTACAAGGTTTCAGAACTGGAAAACAAACTAAAAGACGAACAGCAGGAGAAGAGGGACGATTCTGAAACACACCGGAGAAATATGTACAAAGATCTGAAGAAGAAAAACTCTATTCTAAAATCATATCTGCAGAGACTCTTGGATCAAAACATGACCCACATGTGAGTTTGAGTCAAACATGATCTCCTTTCTAACACAACAGTCGCTTTTCTATTAGACATGTACGTGAAACTTTACCGATATTTACTAAATGTCGAAAAAATACAAGTGTCTAATGTTGGTTTTTCCATTAAATCACAATTAGGATGATTTGTTTATTTATTATCGTGAGATGACATGAGAAGTCATTCCATAAACATGGTAATGAATGTAAATATCATGTTGATTTACAGATATATTATTATTATTATTATATATTACCCCTCTAACCTGTACTGAATTAAAACATGCTTCCGTTTCCTGGTGTGTCCAAACAAACACACCATGTTTCTTTTAAAACTCTTCATTTTCGCTTGTTTTAACGTCCGTCAACATCCAATTTTTTTTATTCATGTGACTCTAGTTGCAGAAAAAGGTCTTTCCGTTGCAGTTTTGTGTAATATACCAATTGTGCTACGCCGGAAAAACCACCTCTTGCCAGCGTGAAACACTTTTAATCGCAAAACGAGACTTTGGGCGAAATTGTCATTGTTCCATTAGGCAAATTTTTATGTGCAAGTTCTATTCACAGAATCTGAGGGTCAACGGAAAAGAGACTCATGACACTTGTTCAGTCCATTTTTCATGATCTGATCCTGAGTGTTGGGCTCGAATGTATCCGTTGTGTCCTTGCATTAAAAAGCGTCTCATTTGTGTCTCGAGCACCACTTCTGATCTGAAATCTGAGTCACCAAACGAACGCACAAAAAAAGCAGGAACAGTATTAATACATAAGTGTGCAGAGTTACCTTGCTGAAGGTCATATACACTATTATAACTGCACGCATCTTACATTGTAAGAAAACCAGATTACCAGGAACTTTTTTTTTTTACCAGAAACGTACATTATATATGGACAAAAGCATGTAGACATGTTGAATTCAGGTGTTTCTTTTTGAACAGGGGTCTGGGATAGAAAACAATAATAACAAATGTCAGAATATCGTGTTATATTGGGATAAATATCATTGAATTTAGTTTGGTTTAAATTGTTATCCTTGCAGAGGTGGCTTTGACTTAATTTCTCTCTCTCTCTCTCTTTTTTTTTTTTTACCACAACTATCTACTTTCGTCACATTTCACTGAGGAAGAAAAATCGAACATTAAAATTGAAGAAAAATATTGATGTTTCTAAACTATTTGGACATAAATATTGGGACACATCCTGTCTACAGCTGGAAGATGTTCTGTTCATGATGATTTGACATATACTGTAAACATCAGCCTCTGTTAGAAAAGAAACCCCTGCATTCAACATATCCAAATATTTGTGTTTGTACAATGTAAATAAACAGTTGTTTCCCCAGAGTTCTCAGAGTTAAACATAACCCTTATAAAAGTCTTTTTTAATGATTGAACTCCTACTGGGAAATTTATGAAGAAAATAATAAGAAGTATAGATTCTAACCCCTCGACAAGAATAATTTTCCAGTAAACTATTATTTACTCTACACTTAATGCTGCATAGTTTAGTGATGATATATAATTCAATATATAAATGTGTTTCATACTCTTCATGTGGAGGAGAGAACATGCATTATACATCTACGATAATTACTGGTATCTTTACGTCCAAAATGCCTCAGAGATGGATTTAAATTTGGAATTTCTCTTTATTTCTTTTTATCCACTATGATTTTAAATGTTCTACCTCTAAATTTCTAAAATATTTTTCATGCTGTGACTGTAAATAATTATTTTCTACCACAACTAACCATCTATTTTCTTCACATCTCACTGAGGAAGAAAAATCTACCATTAAACTTTAAAGAAATATTGATGTTTTTAAACTATATGGACATAAATATTAGGACTACAGCTGTAAGATGTCCCGTTATGAAGATTTAAGAAATACAGTGGTGGAAAAAAGTCTTTGGACACCCCATGGATTTGCGATATACTGCATTAAGAATCATTCTTAAGTCACTGAAATCTGTTCCCTTCTCCAAACCCACATGCTCCTTCTGCACATGCTCAGTTCTGTCCAGGTCAAAACTGGATGTTTCAGCAGAAAAACATCCAGGACATGACATGTTGAAACTGTCAATAATTTAGTTTTGTTTTTTTTTTCTTCTTATAAACAATAAAAAAAAATAAAATCATTTGCATCTGTTTGTCTGATGAAACCACATCTTTTGAAAAACATACAAATATTTTTCCGCAGATATTTCATGATTATATTTGAGATTGTGTGCAATTTTAAGCTTTTTTCCAGGACTGTATATTTATTTAAACCAAACTAACCAATACAAGGATATTTATCCCAATATAAAACTATATTATGATGATATTTGTCGTTATTCTTTTCTATCCCAGACCCCTGTTAGAAAATAAAACACCTGAATTCTACGTGTCCTTATACTTTTGTTCACACAGTTCCTATTCCTTTCCTGATGCTGTGCGTTGGCAGTGGATGGGACTAACCCACCTGTAAAGGGGCGGTGGGCTTCCCTGGGCTTCGCAGCTGAACACCACCTCCCTGTTCTTCTCCACCGTCTCCACAGGATACACGATGCTTCCAGGCTGTTTGGTGAAGACGGGACTCTGCAGGACGCCGCTCACTGTGGGACGACAAACAAAAAGACCACTCCATTTTACTCCAAACTCAGACGGCAGCAGCCAATTAGAAAAACACACAAACAGGTCGATGCTGCTTAAAGCGATTAAACCACGAGGCCCACCGAAGGGACCAGTCCAGCCCAGTCAGTGTAAAAAAAATACACTGAAGATGTTCAGAGTAAATGGTGTTGAACTGGTTTTAGTTCAGGTTTCACATACACACCAATATGATCTAAAGGAAAATAACATAATAACACATAAATATGACAACTACACATTTTCATCTTGGTTTAATATTAAAAAATATATATATTACACTATGAAAATGTTCTCATTTACAAACTGAAATGTAATCTTATTTATTTTTCTTCCATTTTGTTCAATTTGTGGTTCATTTTGTTCATGTCACTTCTTATTTTGTTGATTTATTATTTATTTTTTTGTTCATTTTATTGGTCACTTTGGCTGTTTTGTTCATTTCGTTGCTTATTTTATTCTTTTTTTTTTCTAAACTCATTTTAGTCAATATTTGTCACATTTTTCCTGTTACTGATTATTTTGTAATTTTTTTTTTTCATTTTTGTTCATTTTATTTATTATTTATTGTCTCCATCCACTGTCATTGATCCAACTCCACCGGTTTTACTGGTGAATCAATGTTGTAGAAGATGACGGTGTTTCCATGGTAACTATGGTCATATCTGATGACCATGAAAAGATGACAACCTGTATTTTACACCAATCATTTACATTATTGATTGTATTATTGGATCAGCAGGTATTAAACAGTTCATGGTAGTAGATGTGTGGCTCTTTATTTTTAACCAGGTAAAAAAAAAACTCATTGAGATTAAAAACCTCGTTTCCCCGAGTGCCCTGGTAATAACAAGCTGAGATGTAATATTGTAGAAACTGTTCTTATCTTAGTTCCAAACTCCAAAATTTCAACAATGTTATGACTGTTACCAAATGACTGTGTCATAGTGTGTGTAATATTTAAATAAATGATATTCTGAGGCATAATGTTATTAAAAGTGCACTTATTCTTCTACAAAATTACATTATTTCAGGTTATTTACATCTTTTTTTAGTTTGTAAATGTAAATATTCTCATTATTTAATGTCATTTATCTAGCAGTCATCATCATTTATAGGTTATTATGTTATTTTACTGGTCTGACCCATTTGAGATGAAATTTGGCTGATTGTGGAAATTGGAAGAAAATGAGTTTGACATCTCTGGATTAGAGGAAGAAGAAGGAAAGAAAAAAAAAAACACCACAAGCAGACAAAACATATCAATTGGAACCTCCTGTCAAAACAAGAAGACTGATTTGAGGCGAGACGCGTCTTTAACAGCTATTAAGGTGCGGGGTAATAGGATATAGAGCCTGATTTATACTGAACAATCGCCTGGAAAAACACCCTCATTTGCTTTTGTCAGCTTGCTTTTATGCCTTTTATTTATTTATTTGTTCCAGCCGTGTCAGTATTATGTGTCCGATGCGGAGGTTTAATCACTCGGTTTCATGTGGTTAGAGCTTTTTGTTGTAAGTGACACAACACCAGTCTCGGTTTCAACACCAGGCGGCCATTAAAGCGCTGCGTTTACGCCGCGATTTCCAAAGTATCAGCCAAACTCAGAGGACGAGGGAAAATAACAGACGTGATCACTGCTATTTGTTTGTCGCAGCTCGACTGTTTTCATGTTATAAATGATTTTACTTATAGATGAAGCTGACCTAGGCTGTATATATGTTTTATACTAGTAGAGGTTTAATATTACTACCGCTGTGCTGCTGTAACGCTGTAAATTTCCTCGTCGTGGCACTAATAATAAATAATAAGTGGTTCCAGGCACAACAAAACCTGCCTCTCACACATATTGTAGCTTATTTTGGCATCGATCCAGCTAATGTCAGCGTATCGGTTGCTTCTATAAATGTGGCAAATTTGAAGTAAATTGAAACAATATTGATGTTTTTATAGACATTTGAAATTTTGCCCATTATTTAAAAAAAGGAAAGAAAAAAAAAGATAAAACAAATTGAAACTTTGACCTACTTTTCTCAAAGTGTTACCACATCTATTCTGGATCACTGGCAATCTACAGTATAAACCCAATATGGTATGAATTCAACCCACAGATTTGCTGCTACAGTGTTAACAATCAAAGAAACAATACCCCTTACCTCACCTTTAAAAGTCTTATTATATTTACGATTATCATATTTAACCCACAGAAACCCAGTGGTACTTTTGTGGCAATTCCTAAATAAATTTTTCTCTCCATTTAACTTTTTTTCAGTGATTTATCACCATTTATTCTAACGTTATCCACCATATTTTCATTTTTTTCAGTGTAAATCATGCATTTTCTATATTTAATTCACTGATCATGTAGCTGTTCATAAAAGCTCAGATTAAAGTTGAAGGTTATTGTGTTAGAAACAGAGAAAAACTGAAGAAATTCTTCCTGCAAAGATATCAATAACTGAACATAAAAAGGCCTCTCCATCCACTGTCATTTATCAAACTCATAATTATTCATAATTATTTAACCGTGTAATCCTTAAAGACCCAGAGCTGCTTTTGTGTCGACTTCCAAATGATTTTCTTCTTGAAATCTGATCTTTCTTAAGTGATTTATTACCATCTATTGTTATATTATCTCCTTTATTTAGCTTTTTTTTTTAAAAAATATTTTCTGTGAAAATCTGGTATTTTCCTGTATTTAATTCACTGATCATGTAGATGTTCATAAAAACTCAGAGTAAAGTTGTGGGTTATTATATCAGAAAAAGAGAAAACTGAAGAAAAAGTGACTTTTTCAACAAAATCAATTGTTAACTGAACACAAACCCAGTGGGTTCGTCCACTGTCAATGATCCAAACTCTATGTGTTTAAATGGTGAATCAATGTTGTAGAAGATGGCGGTGTTTCCATGGTAACTACAGAGCCTCTGAGCGATGAAAAGATGAAACACTGTATTTTACACCTATTATGTACATGTGTTGACACGGTTAGTGGATCAACAGGAATTAGACATTCATATCGGTAGATGGTTCTGGTCGGTGGTGGATGGTTTAAAGTCAACGGAATTGGAACTGGTGAAAAATGCCGATAAACAGATACTGTGGATTTTTGTCAAATTTTACCCAAGTGAAAAGAAATATTTTTAACACTTATGAAATCTGAGGAAAAGAGCAATCGAAGCCAAAAGAAAATTGTTTGAAAAAGTGAGTTTTTCCCTTTGGATGTGTGGGCTCCAATCTGCTGTCACACTGAATAATGCATTTAGAGTCATTAATTTTTCTTCAAAAATATGGTGAAAACATCACAAGGCTGAACATGTTCTGCACTGGAATGATGTGAAGTTAAAGTAGTACATGTTCTGTGGAAATAAAGGTGGTTTATTAGTCATCGAGGGTCCAAACGTCTGCCCCTTTCACTTTCCCTAAATGTAGTTTCATTCAACTTTTACCCTCAAATATACAATTTGCTTTTTCAGAACACACTCGAACTAATAACCATGACAACATTACAAAGGCCAGTCTGTTCTACGCAAGGCACCTCAGAGTTTATAGAAGTGTTTCATCTGAAGTACTTCTCAGTGCATTGACCTCCGTGTATAGAACAGAGTGTTGAGTGTGCCTTTGACAAAAGCCTTTACAGGCGAGGAAAATATATACATCTTAAAAGAACATGAAACAGAGTGTAGAAGCATTTATTCTGAAAGGTTTCCCCTTGATCTGAGGCTTAAGGTGTTGGACAAAAGCACCAGCCAAATGTAAAAGACTTGGAGAGTAAGTCAAAAGTCTACAATCTTTTTACAAAAGGATGTTTTTTATTTTATTTTATTTTCTACACATCACATTTTTAGGCGCAGAGCTCATACTTTTTTAACGTTTCCTACATGCGTATGTTTGGTCCATGTAGAACTGTGTCCTGCTGATGCGGAGTCAAATACAGTTATCACACTGTCATGTCAAAATGAAGTTTGGTTTGATGTTTACTAATGTCCAGGGGTTTAAGTGGGAAGTGTCAGACTCTGGTGATATGAACCAGACCATAATAAGACCCCCCAACCCGGTTTGAAAATCAGGCAAAGACGTGCTTAGAACTGGGAAAGAATTGAAGAGATGATTTATCTAGACGGTGGTGACCTTGAGTTTCTGACTTCCTGTTGATATGTTGAAGCATTAAACTATCAAAATATGGACCATTAGAAGTAAAGGCACAGGTTTAATATTTGAAAAATTCATCAGAAATTAAAAAAAAAAAAAAAATCTAAATTTCTCAAAACTGTAAACAAACTTTGTAGGCGAACGAAGGAAAGAAGCAACATTTTAAATATTTTAAATGATCCCATCAGTAATTTTGTTGGAGATGCTTGAAGAAATTGCTACAGATGACGGCAACGAAGATGGCAACGAAAGCAAACAACGGAGACAAAGACGATGAAGACAATGATGAAGATGACGACGACGAAGGCGACGATGAAGATGATGCTGACCAAGCCAACAAAGACAACAGTGAAAGTGACAACGAAGGTAACAACAAAGGTGATGATGAAGACGATGAAGGTCATAAAGACGACAACGAAGGCGAAACAAAGGCGACGACGACAACAATGAAGACAATGATGAAGACGATGATGAAGACGACGATAAAGACAACAACAAAGGTGACAACGGAGGCGATGACAATGATAAAGATGAGAATGAAGGCAAAACAAAGATGACAGCAATGAAGACAATGATGAAGACTACATCAAGATGACAACAAGGCGAAACGAAGGTGATGATGAAGGCGACAACGAAGACGACAACGATGAAGACGAAGGCAACGGCGAAGGGAACGACGAAGACGACAACGATGAAGACAATGACGACGAAGGCGACGACGAAGGTGACGACGATGACGAGAACCGAAACAACAATGCGACAACAAATGACACGATGACGAAGACAATGACGATAAAGACGACAACAAAGATGACAGCGAAGGTGACCGCGAAGATGATGAAGACGATGACGAAGATGGGCACAGCGCATTCACAGTAGCTCATGGCCAATCAGCTGCTGAGTTAATAGGATGAAGCAGAACAGTCCACAGAGGTAGAGGTAAAATCTAAAACATACCGTCTTCTACTGTTTTTGTGCTAATTTACTGAACGGTAGTTTTGTCTAAAACCAAAAACACAACAAACAGGTTGAAACACACTCTGGACGGTTTCCCATCAGTTAAAAAAATCACATCACAATTATCTGACTTGAGACGTCTACATCTTCTTTTAATGATCTTTGTTGTTTCGTCAAAGGTAAGATAAGACCGGCTAATCCAACAGAGAGTCTTTGCAGCCTGGGGGGGGGTTGATGCCCATGTGCCGCTGCTGCTTTAAGTATTTATGATGCACTGGCCTTATGTGGCTCAGAGGAATAACATATATCAGGATACACAGAAAAAAATCTATTAGTGTAGTCAGGTTCTGTCGTTTTAAGGGATTTATTTACAAAAAGAAAACAACAAAGAACATGACCTGCCTTGTTTTGCAACTTGCAAACAGTGTATATTATTAGCAAGTCATGACAGATTGTGGCTATATGAACCCTCTTTAAACCAAGCAGCAGACTACCCTGCTAATAAGCAACCGCGACGGAAAAAGTAGACTTTTGTTTACTTGCTTAGCACTTCTCAGTAGCCTTTACTGTCATGCTGAGGCCTTGATGTTTGGTACAGAGGCATACATCTAAACCGACTGCATTAGGCTGAGGAATATATATATACACACCAGGAAAACACTGGGTCTGAGGCACAGTCCAAATATTTCCTGAGCCGCAAATCAGGTTAGCATATATTTATATAGACTAAATGTTTGGTGTTGTTTCCTTTCCTGTTTCGTTAAAGGTTCGGTTTGTCCGATCTGTCGTATTTATGGGATTATATGATGTTTATATTAGCATCTCTGTGCCGACACCTGCTCATTGGCTAACATCGACCTACTCCATTCCTAAAGGAAACCAGAGCAGTGTTTGGTTTCTTAATAATCCTTAACTGATACTGAGTCTGTTTACACGACTATAAAAGATATCTGGGAGTAATCGGATAATTGTAATAATCAGATCTGACTCGTTTACATGCACTTAAGAAATGCAAGAGTCAACAAGTGATGCCAGGCACTTTCTTTTGATGTGAAAATGCTGCTGCAAAATGGACAGTCTATCCTGGATATGCACAGTAATTTTGTGTTGAGTCAGAATTTAGTCTAATACTGTATGTGAAGGATTTTTGTGTTACTTATGGGATGTGACATACAGTAGGAATATAGAGTAGGTAAAAGGATGGGGTACAGGGGCAGGAGATTATATATTAAACTTCATCCTGCTCATATTATGGAAAAAACCTTTAATAAAACAAATATCTGCATCTGCCATTGGTTAAATTATGTCGTGTACATCAGGACTAATATCAGACAGTATCATCCATTATTAACAGATATCGACGTCCAGTCACTATATCAGTTCATCCTTAATATAAATATAATAATAAATTAAAATATGAGCCTTTCACCATTAGTCTACGATACCATTTGCAAACTTTAAAGCGCTCCTTTGAGATTATGTTGATTTCAGTTTCAATCTTTAGATACATGCATGTTACTACGTAATTAATATCTGTACTAATAAACTAATTCTAAAAAACTAATTTCCCAGACACAGAGAATTCTCATATTTTTAATCTCAAGTCTTGATATTTTAGTCCCATTCTTCCACATTCTCCCTGCACAAAGTTCAACTCCTTATTTTTCCTTCAAACTACAGAAACTTTTAAGAAACAGAAGCATTGTGTAGTGACAGAGGAAACATGCATTATTCAAAGAACGACGCAATAGGCAATCTATTTCCAAAAAAAAAAAAAGTCTCCCTGAACCACTCACATTTTAACAGCATCAGAGGACGCTTCAACCGCCCAGAAACAGGAAACCTCATGCTAATTTTAGTCGGGCTAAGGCATTCTTTTTTTATGCAAAACTGAACACAGTGTTTATTGGTATCACCACTGACAAACATGCAATTTGCATAAGATGGATATTTGAAGAAGAAAACGTTCCACTAAAAACATCCAAATGAAATCTTTATATGTAGATGACACTGTCAGCGATACTGCAATTATGTGTAGGGCGGCTGACGAGAAACAAGACCATGACACAAGGCTTTGTGTAATCTACACAAACAGACACGGTATGATTTATTTATGAATCACACACAGAAAAACACCCACTGGGTTCAAGTAAAAACACAGTCTGAAGGTGTGTAAAGGCAAAAGTAAAACACATAAGACTATTTAAAACTGGAATTAACCCTTTATAGGCCACTCATAGAACAGGGTTCCTACAGGTTTCTACAAGTTAAATTTAAGGCTTTTTAAAACCTTTTAAGACAATTTAGAACAGAATTTTATACATATTTCATAGCCAGACTTGGGAAACATTTTATGAGTCCTAGAATTTAAGAAAATAGGTTTGTTTACTCTAATGCCTTGATTCCCACCGTTCCGAGTCATTTTTCACCAGGGGCTGCAAAGTTAGAGATAATTGGTTCCTAATTACCCCGCCCCCCCTAAAGGGCAAACAAGGGTATTGTTTTTGGTCCGTTTTTTTGTGTGTGTGTGTGTGTGTGTGTCTGTTTGTCAGAAACTTTACACAAAAACTACCGGACCGATTTCCATGAAATTTTCAGAAAAGGTATGAGGTGGTCCAGGATAGATCCCATAAAATTTTGGTGAATGTAGGTCAAAGGTCAAGGTCACCAAAAATGTGTCTTCGCAATAAGAGATGGGGCAAATCAGGTAAAATGTTTGCAAGGGGCGGGGTTTGTTGTGCCTGGAACCACTTGTTTAAGTATAAATTGTCTGGTTGGAACGGGTGGAACTGAGTTACTTTCTTTGTAGATCGGACGGTAAACACACATTTAAACACAACTAGTGCATTGACCCGCGGGGATCGACGGGTTCTCGATGTAGTAGTTTTTATGCTGTTGTGTACTTGTGCATGCTGACCTTTATCCAGCAGTCAACGCCAAAGTGATCTGGGTAGAGCAACGTGATTGTAAGGCTATTGTATTCCAAAATGACTAATATCTACCAAAATATTGGTCCTATCAACTTGCCGTTTTCACTAGTCTGTTCCTGGACCAAAAATACATAAGTATGTCAAAGTGCAGTAGTCAGCTTTTGAAAGACACACACACACACGCACACGCACACACACACACACACACACACACACACACACACACACACACGCCCAAATCTAATAAAGATAAAACCACTAAAACA
>JAPTYQ010000023.1:33513753-33529000 GCA_029814465.1 Ostorhinchus cyanosoma
AATTAACAACAATGAAGAATATTAAACACAAAGCGCAAGAATGAGGAAAATAATCAACAAAATGAACAAATATACATAAAGTAGTTGACAATGTGGACAAAAATGAGTAAAACTTAACAAAATAATCCAGAAAAGTTTAAATACAACCACTAATAACAAAGAAACAAACACAATAAATGAAAAATGAACTACAAATTAGCAAAATAACGTACAAAATGAACAAAAATTAAGACACAACCAACAACATGGACAAAGTAGTAAAAATGTTCTCAGATATTTGATCAGGCATCTGTGTGGGCAGCACTTGAAGTTTAATAAATATTAAAAGAGTACAATATGTACATGTATTAAGAATTTTATTTATGTGGCTGCAGAAAAATCTTAATTACCTGAGTGTTTCGATTGTATTTCACGGTCAATGCGTTTTGGAGAACAAAAAAAAAAATCAGCCTTAAATATCGGCCTCAAAAATCAGCTGTAGATATCAGGTATCAGCTCACCAAATTTTTTAAATAATCAGCATCAGCTTTAGAAAAACCCATATCAGTCTACTTCTATTCTTAGGTTAATTTGTCAGTTCTAACCACTTTACATTGGGAATGAACAAGATCTGGAGATGCTCACATTCTCGACATTTTGCGGTTTTTAAACACATCAACTTCGAGGTCTACAGGTTCACTTGCTGCCTCATATATTCCACCCACTGACAGATCCCACTGGAATGAGATAATCAACATTTATTCCACTTTGCCAATTGCTGATTAGTTTATACATTAATACACTGCAACATCTGACGAAATAAATACATTGCGCCACCAAATAAAATCCATCATTTCCCTTTAACTCCTCTTTCATAAGATATGAAATAAGACTTGTCTTTGCAGGCCTTTCCTTGAGGGACTGAGGTAATAGATCACACTGCCCAGACCTGTCATCCATTTTCAAGAAATGTGCAGTAAGAGACTCAAGTGGTCACCTACTGGATTTTTTTTTTTTTTTACCTTTTGAAAAGATGAAATAATTTCATCCATGTGCAGCTTGGTCCGCACAGTTCATTTATTGTTACATTCATTAAGCACCGACATTCTGCAGCATGAGGTGCTTGAATATATTCTTTTATTCTCAGGCTCAGGAAGCAGCCGCATACAATTGTGGCAAAAAAAACCTTAAAAAAAAAAAAAAAAGCACGTCTAGGCCATCAAGCTGTCACACTGTTAACAGGCCATCCCACATTGTGTATACGAGTAGAAAAGCTGCTCACAGGTCAATGCAGTGCTGTGACATGGACTAAAAAGTTGACTGGCTGGGAGATTGGCCTCAGGTGACAGGGCCACATTCTTCCCTGCAGCAGGGGGTTGAAATCTATAATGGTGGACTTGTCACAGCTCAAAAGAGGATTCATAATGATATCTTTGACAATAGACTGCCTGGCTGCCAATGAGGCCCTGCCTGTCAGTGCAGCAGAGCTAAATAAGATGCCGTGGAAAGGTGCACAAACCTCTGGGAGACGAATGTAAAGCAGAGGGAGGTTGGGATTATTACAGTAAATCAGGATTCCTGTGTCCATATGAAGCTCTATTAAAGCTAACGTCCAAAAAAAATGGTGACAATTTCCCCGAAACTGTAGTATCTGACAAGCCTTTTTTGGCAGTAACATCAAAAAAAAAAAAAAGACTTTAGTCTTCTCACTCATTCTTTTCTTCCGCCCCAGAAATGTATAATAACCCTGCGCTGCATTTCTTGTGATAACGCACCCCAAGTTCATGGCTCTTCCCCGACATTATTATTACACCGCGCCAAATTGTAAGTGTCTCAGGAGGCAGAGATGACATTCAAATATCCCGTCCGGCTCTATTCATTACAGCCGTTGTAAGTGTTCCCCCAACCGGGAGCCAGGTGAGCAACTCCTCTCTCAACTCTCACCTAATCAGCTCCCCGGGGAGATCGGGTTTCTGAGGAAACCATGCCGTTGTGTGGGCGACATTTGCACATTTTCCGTTTTGTTACTCGCGCTCATTAGGGGCAAATCATCTGGCCCAAATTCAGTAGTCGCACGTCCTGTACGTCGCTCTGATTAGTCATTTCCGCTCTGACGTGTATACGCTCGGGTCATTTTGATGTTTTTTCATGCTCTTTCCGTTGTACTTTCAATAGAAATAGGAGCTAGTGACAGCTATTCAATAAATATCCACTTATGTTTTTTTTCAGGTTGGTGTGATATTACCCTAAGGTGCCATAGCAGTTGTGTAAGTTATTGACTCTGTTTAACAGAAGTGCTTTCTTCCCTTGCTCATGTCCCCTAAAACTATATTCTCAAACTTACAAACATGGATGGAATTTCATTTTCCTTGAAAGCGTACACTTTGTACACCGCTGTATAGTGTCAATCATATAAATGACCGAAGGTTGTGCTTCCATTTTAAGGGTTGGAACCGCCTTGAAGCAAAATCCCAAGTGGATGCTCTTCAGCTCACATTTCCAAATTAGCGTGTCCCTTTTTTTTTTTTTTTTTTTAACAGAAAAAGACACACTAAGAAGAAAAGCAGAGGTGGTTAGAATGCAGATTCACCCATTTCCTACTGAGAAATTATTGGAGCGTATCCCTCTGGCTGGCAGAGTAATAAGTGGGCTGAGACACTATGTACTAATCATCTGACAGTAACAAAGGAAGCGAAAGGGACGGGAAATTTTAAAAGGAGGGCTACCTTGACCTCTGGTGTCCTAAGAAAAGAGGCGGCATGTAGGTCTTTTTACAAGTAATACCCCTGTGTGTTCAGCAGGCAGGGAATGGCCAGCACTATTATCTCCAAGGGCCTCGCTCAAATGTTAACATCTTTGTGCTGACCGGATTTCAGAACCTCATTCCCGCTCTGTGTGCCAAAAAAAAAAAGAAAATGAAACAAAGACGAAATAAAGGTAGCTGAAGTATAACTTTCTATTCACTTGCTTTTTAAAAAAAAATCAAAATGAGGAGCAGGAAGTGAAAGGGAACAGGTGATGAAAAATGTCCAAAAGACAGAAGACAACAGTAAGTGGTCATTATTTCTCTGAATAATTATTGTAATACATGTCATAATGAACCATCAAAGACCTAAACGTCCATGATCTGCCCAAAGCATGTACTGACTGAACATGTTTAATAACTGTTGATCCACTAATTTTATCAATACATGTCAATGAATACTGTCAAATCTTTTCATGGTTAGATATGACCCATTTGGACGTTCATGAGCTCTGTAGTTACCCTGGAAACACAATCATTTTCGGAAATATTTGATTCAGCAATAAAACCTGTGCAGTTTAATAAACGGCAGTAATAGTAGACCCTTGTTTTTACATTCAGTTAAAGATATTTTGCTGAAAATGTCAGTTTTTCTTCACTTCTCAGTTTTGATATAATGTTTGAATCTTAATGCTTAATTTTTAGCCTTTATGAAAATCTACATGATCCGTAAATTCTATTTGAGTGCTTCTACGAAATTAGTCCCCAAAAAAGGGCATGGGGGTGAAAAATTCATACCAGATGTGGTTAGGAAGCAAGTTTGGAAGCACTTTGGGTCTATTTTAAAAATAAATATTTACTGAGATAAAGGAGAAACTAAAATCCAGATGTAACAATAAAAAGGACACGAAAATTACATGCTCCTAGTTTTTTGAATATCTTTTTAGTCTCTCACAGGTACATTTTGGGAATCAAACTAATTATTCAAGGCTGAGTGTTTCACGATAATGACCACTGTTGCTAAATCACTCAATTTATTTTTGCTGGCTCTGCAGGTTCTGCATGTAACGCCAGTGGACACGATGGGCTACACGCAAAACCTGGAATGAGACTGAAATTCATGACAACCTGCATTTCTAGATTAGAAAAACCACTAGGATCAACAAATTTTAACACAGCATCTTTATTTATCGTGCTATATGAGACCATTTCAAGCCATGTTTTCAAAATTAAATGCAGTCACTTTTCCTGTCCCAATTTGGGTCCTATTTTTGGCCCCAATATTTTATTAAAAATTAATTAACTTTGGGATGACATGACACAGAGCAAGAGTATTTTTTTGTTTGCATTTATCTGAGGTCATTATGAGGTACATCCTGGGGGGGGAAATATTTCTAAATTTCTCTTCTATTATTGGGTCTAAAAAAGCTGGCAAAGTGCCAGATACCAAAATGACTCCAGTTTCATAGAAAATTGGAAAATACAAGACTTTGACAAAAAAAAATTAATCTAGAGGACAATATTATAATAAGTGGGGATAGGTTTAATGTTACAAAAAATATCATTTGGAGGTCACCACAAAAATAGAAATGGGTAAACTTACTCGCAGATAAAAATGGAAAAAGAATGGTATAGAGCAAAAAGCCCCATAGTAATCTATATTATGACAAGGATCACTCAACTTAGCAAAGGGAAACAACAGCCCATTAATATTTCAAGAACTTCGGAAAGTCTTCAAGTGCAGTCACTAAAACCAACAACCATGAAGCGGGTCCTCACGAGGACTGTCCGATCTCGGTTGTTTACAGAAGCACCTTGTCAGCGCTCCTCTGTCAGTCATATCAAACCTCCTGCACATCATAAAAACACAGGTGGAAGTGTGGAGATGAACCACATGAAACCTGCCAGGATGAATGAAATATGAGACTGACCAGGTTGAGGTCGTCACTGCAATTTAAAGTGGTTTTCTTTAGTGTTGATGGTCTAAACTTTGACCAGCAGGGAGCAGTCTGGGACCAGAACACATTTTTGACTAACAAAACCACCTTAAAATACATGTTATGTATCCATAACCCATATCAGTAACTGAAAAAATATAAATCCATACATTTGAATTATGGTTTAATCAAGTTTTCTTCTGCAAACTAAAATGCATACATGCTTATTTTGACAGTTGCTCAAAATAACACTGTCTTACAATCTTCATGTGCTGAATCAGCTGATAGTTTACATTATTGCTCTGTTGCACTGACTTATATCTTCACTATATGGACAAAAGCATGTGGACACATTGAGTTCATTGAGTTCTTTTTTAACAGGGGTCTGAATACAAAACAATTATGTCAAATGGCATAATATAGTTTTATATTGGGATGATTATTATTTTTATCTACTTTCTTCACACCTCATTGAGGAAGAACAATCTCACATTAAACTTGAAGGAAATATTGATGTTTGTCAAATCATCATGAACAGGACATCTTACAGCTCTAGACAAGATGTGTCCCAATTTTTTTGTCCATATAGTTTATAAACATGAATATTTCCTTCAAGTTTAATGGGAACATTTTTTTATCAAGTGAACTTATTTACAATCAGACCATAAAACATATTTCAGAAATTAAGAGGTAGGACATTTAAAATAATAGTCATGGTTAAAAAAAAAATCAATGTTGAGGAAAATTATGTAAAAACCAACTATGAGGCTTTTTTTATTTTATTGAATTATACATTTACATAAACATATACTTAGACACAAACAATAAAAAATATACAACAAACCTACATATCTATTGAAAGAAAACAAGGTAAAATCATACAAAAAAGAAAAACAACAACATAATAAATAATATCCCGTCCACATACTTTTGGACATATCGTGTACCATTAATTTCACTAGCACCAGTTGCTATTTTGGTCCTTAGCCATACTTTATTGTCTATCTAAAGTGCAGTATTAAGGTTTATTCTGTGTTACATTGCAGTATTTGTATAATGTCTGCTCTTGAAGCCACTGGAGGAATAATGATGAATTACAGTAAGTCTGTCTGTGGTCCAGCTTCTGAACTCCAAAGTGCAGTGAGTCTGAATTACAAAGATACATGTTGAAAGTGTCTCTGATTCATTAAAAAAAAATCAGCGAGACAAATTAGGCTTCTGCAGTCTGTAATTAATGAAATCCTGCAGCAGAATCTAAAGGAAAATGTCCACTAGTGTTTACTTCATCTAGATATTGTCAAAAAATTATAATAATGTTGGCACAAAATGAAGGAAAAATGCTGATTTTTTTTAGTCAAATAGCTGTCATCCATCACATAAGTCTCCAGAAACTGCAGGAAAAAAATAGAGGACAGCTTAGTTTGGTTGTAGCTCAGTGGAAAAATTGTGATTCAGAGCATGGGTATGGGTTCTAACTCGGGAGATAGTCATGATATTTTGGCCAAATCACCCAGAACAACTTTAGCATGAGCCATTTATATCAACAGGGAGATCAGGTCAACTCAAATGCCCCGTGGACACCAACATAAAATATGCAAAAACGACTACAAACTGGTCCAAACCATAGTCGGTGTTGTCCAACCTGTGGACACTGTAGATAATACTGATTTAATGTTTCAGGTGCAGGATCATCACATAGTGTAAAAGCAGACATGAGTAGATGTGTGTTTGCAACCTAAAACACAATTTACTGTGGGCAAAAGAACCAAATGTGGAGGAGATTCCCATTTTATAAAATGTCCGTGTTCGTGTGGCTTCAGCAGAATGTCAAAACCTGCCCGACAGATTCAGATAGATTCCCAAAAGACTCTACTGACAGGTGAAGTTCAGCCTACCATCATTTATGTAATATAAATAAAAAGACCCTAAACTCTTATCATCCTGTCAAAAATCTGTCAAATAAAATGTGTAAATTATACTGAAAAAGTCAAACATTAAATGCATTAAAACCATTCTTCCTGGAGTCCATTCCCAATATTGAAGTATTACAATTTTTACATTTACAAAGCACCTTGATGTTTCAAGTGCAGCCTCATGTGACGCCATCCATTTCCAATGTTTTCCTTGAAGAAATGTTAACACACACAAACTGGAGTTTAGAAAATTGGCACTTTGGAAAGCATTTTTTAAAATCTCAGTTTTTGTGACCTGAAACATAGTTTAAATGTGGTTGAGAGACACAAGCGTAAAAATACAGGGCTATTCAAAACGAATGAAGTGATTTCTTTACACAATATTTTAATAAGGAAGAGCAATAGAAAACTCCAGCCAAGTCCCAAGTTTTCAACTCACAATCAACTTTTATTTCCTGTCTTACAAGTGTTGAATGTGGCCACCACCTGCAGCACGGACAACATCAACACAATAAGAGAATTCCTCCCAGACGCATATCAGCATATCACAATCCAACAAGTTGATCATGTTGTTATTCAATGTTTAAGGTCACCGTGGTTAGCCATTTAAAACTTAGAAAACTCCTCTGTTAAATGATCACTGACTCATTCCATGATGATGCTTGAGAAATCAACCAATAAGTCATGAAATCGGTTCATTGTTTTGGAATAACCCTGTAAATCGATAAATAAATACGTGTTTTTCAAAATATCTGCACATGTGTACATACATGTAGCATGGGTCCACCGCTGTATGTCCATATAGACTATCTACAGGTGCCCAGAATGGACAAACTAAATACTGACATTACTGAAGGCCTTTTGGGAAAGTTGTGTTTTTATTCTGTGGTTCTTCTACCCACTTGGAAAAGGAGGCGAGTTTTATTCATTTATATTTATTATGGTAAAATAAACCTGTGTTTCAAATTCCTATGCCGTTGTGTGTATGTGAGAGTTTAATTCAAAGCAGTTTTAGTCGAAGAAACATCCCCAGGGGAACAATTTCAATGCTGAGCAGATGTCACAGCAGGCCAGAAAACCCATGTTCACATTAAAAACAGAGCATCATTTTTTCCTGTAATGTCAAAGACATTCCCTTTTAACATGCTCTCTACTAACACTAACCTGGTGACCCGAGGCATTGTTGTTAAAAAACAAGCCGCCTGATGTGTCTTGTAAATATAATTCCTGTTTTGAAATGTGCCCCAGCAGCAGATTCACTCTGCATTTAATGAAACACACACACAAACATTTCATACGAGGTCTCAAGGTGATAACGGGATTTGATAAGTATTGATTTACGCAAGTAATTTGAGACCCCGCGACGTACTGTACATCAAAAGTCTTTGACATCGCCGTTATTTGTTTGAGATAAGACTATCCATCAAGAGACGCTCGAAAGTAAAAGCTGAAAAGAGTTGAGAGAGAAAACTAAGTGCATCTCCAGAGCAAAGTATTCATTACACTTTGATTCCTATGCAATTTCCTCTGCTTTTCAGTGTCAGCAGTCGCTTCGTCGCTATCCTCCGTAGAGCGTTTCTGCTGCAGTCGACTTCAGGTTCCAGGTAACCAAATTAATCCTGGAAATCAGCATATCCCCGACAATACTTCCCGCAAATACACAACATCCTCCCCGACGCCTTCGAAAAACCACGACGACGTCATGTAATTCCGCAGAGCGGGGCCTCCAAAGGGACTCGCCTATTTCATATTTATACCTAGTGAAGAGCCGGCGTACTTCGCTGCGCTTTAGAGCGAGAGATTTCCCTAGCCTCTCGCAAAAATGCTGCCACCCTTTAAACATTCAAGTCATGGTTCAGTAAGGTGCCTGCTGTCAATTTTATTTATAAACCTCCCTGGCCTGTTCTTTCATTCAGACAGGCGCTCTACCAGCCCTCCATCCAGCTCTCGTATATTGCCATGAGAGATGCAGACACCACCTACAAGGCATCCTCAAAGGCAAAGGGTAAACATGGCTCACAACAGCACTTAATGCAATCACTGGGCAAAGAAACACATGCCTCAGCAACATTGCACTACAGCACTCTCTGCGAGGTGTTAAGGTGAATAAAAATGCCTCGCTACAACCCGTGGATTTAGAAGTGTATATTTCTTCTGAGAGCCACATTCCAGAAATTACCTCCGGCACCCCCCCCCCCCCCCACACACACACACACACACACACACACACACACTTCTCCCTGCCCGGCATTTGCTTCTCTTGCTCAAGACAGCCCGGCTGCGAAGACGTGATGGCTCCCCGGTTGTACGTCTGACAATAGGCTGTGATGCTCACAAACCAAAGTGATGGTTCCCTGTGTGGGAATGCAAAGAGGAGAAGCCCCAATAAAACAGATAGATGCCCTGGAGAATGCCAGAGGAACACTCAAACTGTGGGATTTTAATGACATAATGAGGGCAGTTGGATGCGTTTCCTATTAATTTGCAAATTCACTTTATGCAGGAGGAGGAAAATTTACATGGAGTGAGTGTGAGACTGAAATAAAGATGTACTGCACAGAGGTGGCCATCACAAAGGATCTTGTTAGACTGATTTGCATTGGGTGTTTTCAACTCCAGTATTCCCATTTGCACCTTGTTTTTTACCCGTGCAGCCAGTGTTGTTTTGCTCTCATTCTTTCTTTGTTAAAAGGCTCATTGCCGCAAAGCCTTGTATCATGCCCTGGAAAATACTGGCTGACAGGAGATCAAGATTGAAGCTGCAGTGATTATGGAAAATGTTCTCTAAAAATTATATAAACAGAGCTATGCCTATATTCTTTATTTTGTCGTCCTGGAGTGTATAATGTTTACAGTGATGATTCCGTTACTGGTAAAGTCTCTTTGATTAGTGCCCATCAAATCTTGACAAGCTAACATTAACATCTGGCATGACTTCTAGATTTTTTTGATAGGATTAAATGACATAATGTAAATATTCATCATTACACATGATAAAACTCTGAGATTTGAGTATCAGATGCTTTGGTCTTTTTTCCAGTTTTGGACATATTTTCAGCTTTTACTACAACCACTGCTGCTGAAAAACAATTATATTGTACTCTGAGAAATGTTTGTCGGAAGTCTTGACCTTATATGTGCAAATGTCGTGATGTAACTAGTTATAGACACCACAAATTAAATAGGAATTAAAACAGGTTGTAGAAATCCACTCGATTTTCCCCAAAATGAATATAAAGATAGCTTTGCCGCAGCTGGAGGGTTCGAAGAATTCAAACTTTATGAGCTATTAGGGTCCAAATACACAAATAAATGAACCAAGGACTAATACAAGTGTGTTTAGCAAAATACAACCCCTTTCAGACATTACGGATTAGTCGTCTCCATGTACGTAAAGGCCACTGCTCAGGTTTATTCCCAGCTCCAAATTCTGATATAAATGGAAGACAGAATTATAACAGTTCTGAAATTTCAACTGATCGTCGATTGTAATGGATTCCTCGTGTTTTCAGTACAGTTACAGCCTAGGTTTGACACCGCTAACACATAATCGGCAGTTATTTGAGGGAAAGTGCAATTATTTTTGCATAGTTGCGGCAACTGTCTCCATTCAGAAATGTCACAAGTCATCACGATTCCGTGTCGCTTCAGCATCTTTTAATGACATCTCGTTGCGTCCTCGTCTTCTGCTGTGGTTTAGGCCTAATGGCGCCAAAAAAAAAAAAAAAAAAGTCAAAAATAGACCCTTTCCACAGCAGGTGTTTACACTTGTTAAAGCCGAAAACATACAGTTTGCAATGGGTATCAAGAAAACTGGACGCACACCACTCAGGTTTATTATTAGCTGGAGCTGGAGCCGTTGCAGTTGCGCATACCAGTTCTTTGAATGCCATTCTGAGGTAAGTAAATCTAAAAAAGCCACCAACACTGACGCTTTGCTTACTTTAATAAACCCAATCGCCTGCTGTGAGAAAAGACTATTCGCGACACTAACTATATATATTTAATGCCAGTGCCCGACTCTTCTGTTATGTGTATTATTCGGCTGTGATTAGCCTTAGCCCATAACAGCGGGATAAAATTAACACAGAAAGACAATTAAAACAACAATTAATCATCAGCTAAAATTTAATCAGTGTGACACCTCCAGTTGCAGCCAATAAACCCAGAAATATTGGAAATAATCCCACTTTGGCTCTGGATCTCGTACATCATCAAATTACCAGGCAAAGACAGGGTACCTTGAATGATCTATTATTTAATATTTTTATAAGTTATTTAGGGACGGGTTCTCTATTCAGGGAGGGGGGGTGGGGGTGGGGTGAGCTTGTGATGCTTTCAGGCTCCGTCGTTCACAGCCATGTTACTTCGATGTGACACATGAGGATTGAATGAATACACGTTAAAAAATTATTGATATGAGCTCATAGTGTATATAGTATTGTGCAAAAGTCACGTTCCACCTTTGTCGTTTTCGAAGGGTTTGATGTGACCTCTGACCCCATGATAAGAAGCAGCACAAACAATTAGAAACATCTGACGTGTGTTGAATGAAAGCTGGTATAAAACATCACTGATTAATGCCATATTTTCTGAACAAAACAGTTCAAGGCATGTGAAATTCAAAGGGAGGTCACAGTAAATACGAAATCTTTGGTTTATAGAAGCTGTTTTTATCCTGAAATTGTAGTTTTTCCTGCTGTTGATACTTCACATATATTAGATTGGTTCTAAATACAGAGAAAAATACATGTGTGGACATTAGAACTGAAATAAACCAACAAACAGAATGTTCGACCAGGACTTTTATTATTTTGTTCATTCGGTTCATTATATTAGGTCATTTTTACTCATTTCGCTTGATATGTTATTGATTTCTGTTCCATTTCATGATGGTTTTGTTCATTTTGGTGATAAGTTTTGTTCATTTTTGCTTCATTTTGATTGATGACTCAGGAAATTAATGCCATAAATCTCACATTTTCTGAATTTAAGGATTAAAGACACGTTAATACAAAGGGAGGTCACACTAAATATGACCACTTTGGTCTACAGAAGCTGTTCTTACCCTGAAACTGTATATTGTGTAAATCAGATTAGATCTAAATACAGAGACAAATCCATATGTGTGGACATTAGAACTTTCATAAACCAACAAACAGAATGATGGACCAGGACTTTTGTTGATTATTTTGGTCATTTTTGTTCATTTTGTTCAATCTGTTGGCTATTTTGTTTGTTTTGTTAATCCTTTTGGCCATTTTTGTTAAATTCTTTGTGTATGTTGTTCTTTTTGTTCATTATTTTGGAAATTTTTACCTATTCTGCTTGTTATTTTATTCATTTTTGTTACATTTCTTAATTATTTTTGTCCATTTTGTTTATTTTATTGATTATTTTTGGTCATTTTTCCTTCATGTTGATTTTTTTTTCCTTTCAATTTATGGCTCATATTGCTTCTTAAAAAAAAAAATGTTGCTGCATAAAACCGCAGAAAATAAATGCCATGAATCTCATATTGTCTCAACAAAGTGCAAAGGGAGGTCATACTAATCTTAATGTTAATACAGAGACAAATGCATGCGTGTGGTCATTAGGACTTTACTAAACCAACAATCAGATTACTGGACCAGGACTTTTGCACAGGACTGTATTTCATCGTGGTTTGCACGTCCAGCACTGACTAAATGATCTGTGACCATTTTCTTTTTGAGCATAAACTTTCCTGATGCAGGTCACTTAGAGAAGCACATTTGAATAATGACCCAAACAACAGAAACGCCATCCTCAAAGCAGCTTTTATCTTCTATATGTCTCAGCGGAATGTAATTTGAGTTCCCGGCTGTCATATTTGTACCACAGATGGAACTCCTCAGCTCTGGTTCTCCATAAGTAACTCTTGAAATAAAAAGCCCTCGCTGTATTAAATGTATTGTAGCATAAGTGATATAAGAGGTTGACTTGGATGTATTTTCCAAGTGCATCTTTAGAGCACTGTTAAAATAACATATCTAATACCGCTATATAAGCTATTTCAAGAAAATGGACAATGGGGATGTAATGTAGGCAGATCCCATTGCAGCTTGAGTGTTCTTGAACTGAAGGGCGGTGGATTAATCGCTGAACCAGGCCAAAAACAGAGCATAAATCTGCACTGAAGCTGCTGTACGTTGAGCACAATTACCAATCAATGGATTCTCTTACATAGATGCATTATATGGACAAAAGTATGTGGATGCGTGGAATTCAGGTGTTTCTTTTCTAACGGGGGTCTGGGATATAAAACGATATTAAATGCAATTTGTAGTTTGCTATTGGAATAAATGTCATTGCATTGGTGAATTTGGTTTAAATTCTTATCTTTAATATCTCAAATATTAATGTTTATCTCAAATCAGCATGAACTTTTGACTCATATCCTTAGATTTTATCAAATGCGTCTGAAGTTATAGAAATCTATAGTTTTATTCAGTGTAAAAGTCTGTTCCTGTTACATTACTGTTAACGGATAATCTAAGTTCTGATTTCACTGGGATTAAATAGTGTAACTGAATGAATACTGTATTTGTTCAGATAATGGCTGGGCTATTTTTAACCTCAGAGGGTACACTGTATGTGGAGAAAAGTATGTGGGCCCCGTTGAATTCAGGCGTTTCTTTTCTAACAGGGATCTGGGATACAAAACAATGATGATAAATGGCAGAACATAGTTTTATATTGGGATAAATATCATTGCATTGGTTAGTTTGGTTTAAATTATTATCTTTGCTTCCAAAATGCCTCAGAGATGTTTTTTGCTATTTTTTTTTTTTTATGATTTTAAATTGTTCTACCTCTAAATTTCTAAAATATTTTTTGTGCTCTGACTGGAAATTAAAATGTTCATTTTTTTTTAAACTTTATTTATAACATAAACAAATAATATAACACTTATAATTTCAAGTAATGTGTTCATAATACAAAGTTTTACACCTGACATGGTAAACAAACAACCCCCTCTACACATGCACACACAAAAAAAGATAAGACAAACAAAATAAAATATAATACGATAGTCAAGACAATGCATTCTGGTACATTTAAGGAAAAAAAAAACGGGCAAATCACAATTGAAATAACTGAAATGTAAAATAATATTTTTCTACCATAACTAACCATCTACTTTCTTCACATCTCACTGAGGAGAGAAAAATATCCTATTAAAATTTAAGGAAATATTGATGTTTTTATCTCAAATCATCATGTGCAGCACATATTACAATTGTAGACATGATGTGTCCTCACGTTTGTCCATGTAGTTTATAAACATCAACATTTCCTTTTCTTCTTCAGTGAGATAACAACAAAGTAGATGGTTAGTTGTGGTAGAAAATTATTATTTACAGCCAGAGCATGAAAAATATTTTTAGAAATATAAAAGTAGAACATTTAAAATCATAGTCATGGATTAAAAAAACAACAATCGATGTTGAGAGAAATTAAAAACCATCTCTGAGCCATTTTGGAAGCAAAGATAACAATTTAAACCAAACTCACCAATGTAATGATATTTATCCCAATGTAAAACTATATTCTGACATTTGTCATTGTTTTGTATCCCAGACCCCTGTTAGAAAAGAAACACCTGAATTCAACGTGTCCACATACCGTTTTAAACATTATGTAATTTGCAGTTAAACTTTAACATCCTCAGAGTCTCTTCACTTTCTTACGGATCAGTAACAGAACGTCGCTGCATCAAAAATACCCATCTGAGCCCACGCAACAGTGGTAAATTTAGCGAAATGTGATGAATCTATAGAGTTTAAATTAGCAATGTTACAGATTCAGTTTGTGATTAACATCCTGTCACACAGACAAGTGACAAACACACAAACAGCGAAGGTGTAATAATCATTTATGAACTTACGTCACCTTAAATTAAATGTTTGTTTCTTTTATATTAACTTAATAATAGCTCCACTACTCAACTAAAGCAGGATTAATTTATTTAAGAATAAGACACATAAAAACCCTTAACAGCACACAGGGTGGATTAGTGTCACTCATATTTGGTTCAAACATACACTTTTATTCCTGTCTGTGAATGTTTCCTGCTTTTAGTGGGACAACATGGTTTTTCAGGGCTTTCAATAGTTATTTATGTCTATTATAAAATGACTCGGTGACTGTTTTGTGATGTGCTGCCGTTAATGCAAAGATTTGTTGAGGTTAATGAACTAAAACTGTTCGGTTACTCCACATCAAGGCTGTCAAACTCATTTAAGTTCAGGTTCCACATCCAGCCCACTATGATCTGTAGTGGCTGACACCCGTACAATAACAACAGTGAAAATGTAAAATGACATTATGGAAATGTTTACATCTGCAAATTATCCTTTAAATAAATGTGACTAACACGATAAACCATGAACAACCTGAAATTTCGTGAGAAAAATAAATGCATTATAACTACATTCTGCCTCAGCTGATGATTTACACATGTAAATTACAACTTAGAGATCACAGTGGCTCTAGAAATACACAAAACATTCAATAACAGGAAGAATATTGGTCAAATTGCACCTATTTCTCTTAAGATATTTCATGTTGTTCATATTTGTTAAGGTTATTCACATTTTGTGCAAAAGGATAGTTTCTAAATGTCAACTTTTTCATCTGTTACTTTTTTTGCA
>JAPTYQ010000023.1:33674466-33684883 GCA_029814465.1 Ostorhinchus cyanosoma
CACACACACACACACACACACACACACACACACACACACACACACACACACACACACACACACACACACATATTTAAGGGAGGAGGAGATTACTGTAGGCTCCTGCAGCCGCTGTACCTGGAAAAACAGCCACGGTCGCAGTCATTTATAGCCTGTAATAAATCACCAACCCAACAGACAAGCATGTTTCCCACTGATTGAGTACTCACTGAGTAAGGAGTGTGTTTGCTCTTTCCTCCACAGCCGAGACACAATCGGAACCTGGAAGACACAGAAAAGAAAGACAGGAATGTGAAAAGAGAAGGACAAACTGGAGCTACAAACAAATAAAATGGCAACGTCTACTGCCACAGTACGGTGGCACCAAATATCCGTCAGTCTGTTTCCACAGAGCCAATTAAATGTTAGCATTCGTACGGTGACATTAAGCAGGAAGGACATGGTGTTTCCACAGAGTCAAACATGGACACCGACGCATGAACTCATTGTTCTCTTGTTGCCACAGTTTTGTAGTGATACCCCCCCCCCCCCCCGAACACACCACAACCAAATTATGTCAATCTGCTAAAGTTTCATTTAGTTTCGGTTTTTCGTTCACATGACACCGGTGTTGTCCTTGAAACGGTATTTTCAGAGGATGGGTCCCAGAGTGAAAACATCTCACAACACCACCTAGTGTTGGCGTATGGGAAGTAAAACACCACTTTATGGAAACGATGACATCATAGAACCACGTGACCAAGAAGAGAACACCGGACGTAACAACCGGTAACGACACTGCCACCAACGGCGGATTACAGAGTTGTATTTGTGCTGCTCAGTTTATTAACACTGCTATAACAACACCGGCCGTCTTCTTGAATTTACCACCGTTATCTATCAAAAGTAGGATTCAAGGAGGTGGAACTTCTGTCATTTTAGCTCAAGAAAATGATGGTGACCACCTTAAAATGACACAATCACCAAACTTGAATGAATGAATGAATGAATGAAACTTGTACTTTAATACAATAAATAAATACATACATTTATATAATTTCCATGATGTGTTGGAAATAGAGCTGGCTAAAGAAAAAACAGATTAATTACAACCCAAAATTCAATTCATTACCAACGCACAAATTATATTAACCTTTTAGGTGTGTTTTTTTTTTTTTATAATCAATTTTGATATAAAGATTTCAAAAAGCTGTCTGTTGTATTTATTTATGTTGCTTGTTGCAATACTGTGACTTTGGAGCTCATATGCTTTTATATCAATCAATATGATAATTATCATATATATATATGTATGTGTGTAATTCTATATCATCATCCATTAAATATGTGCTAAATATAAACCAATACAAATACAACTGTTATAATTTATAATTAATGCAAATGCGAATACTTCTCATCTGTCAAATCACGAAATATTAATTCTGTACATGTCAATATAAAAGAGAAAATTCTTTTTAAAAAATACCTGATATTGCATCAGAATGTGGGTTTAAAGCAATTAAAACCTATGAATGTTTGATCGTAACTCAGGCAGAACATACTCTACATTTAACACTCATTCATAGATGTCAAACGCACAGAGATAATTAATGTTTTTACCGTCTCATATATTTATGATGCTGGTGTTGAGCTGAAACGTTCATACTTATCTTCTCTAGGTAACATCTGCCGTTCACATCGGTGAGTAAACAAAGGTTTCCACCAGAGGATCAGCGCCGCTTTGTCACAATTATACCTTAATTAGCTTTTCTATTGTTCTGTATCTTCATCATCATGGATCATGTGTAAGTTTGGTCTCGTACTGATATGTGACTAATGCATGAGTGTGAATCCTTGTGAATTCTGTAATTCTAACGACAGTAAAAGACCATGTGCAATATCAGAAAATGCACTCACTTTAAAGAGGCTGTATGAGTATTTGTACTCTAAAATATAAAAAAAATATGTCAGTGTTTACAATATAGAGCTGTGAAGTTCTGATGTTTATGAAGGTATGAAGTTATAATAATATTGTTTTTCAGGAATTTTTCAACATTTATACAGAAAAAACCCAAGTGCATATCAGACCCAGATAATAAAAAAATAAGGAATTAATTAGTATTGGAAAAGTGGTAAATTCTGTTCAGTTTGTTTCAAACAACATAACATACACGTAAACACATTGAAAACAACATTAAAGAACAGGGTCATTTTCACCGATTCACAAAGCCAACAGAAAACAGAGGTGATTTCAATCTAAAACCAAAGCTAAGCTAACAGAGCTATAATGTAAACTATCAGCTGGATTCAGTACGTTAACATTATAAGACAGTGTTATTTTAAGTGACTGTTAAAATAAGCATCTATGAATTTTATTTTGAAGAAGAAAACTTCATGATACCATAATACAGATGTGCGGAAACAATGAACTTGAAGAACAGCTGTTGTAGCCGTCGGTGCGTCTGTTGTCAATATTACATATAACACTTTCAGCTAAAACCCAAAAAAAGAACAAACTTTCCAATTCTACGCGGCTGTTATTAATTTCTCAGATTTTTAGCGAGTTTACAGGACGAACAGCAGGGGCTATTTTTTTTTTGTTATTCAAATCATTCGTATTATTAGAAGAATAATTACAAATAAAAGCTAAATTAAATCCTTTTGTAAATGTATCCATCATTTGTCACAGTGTTTTCAGAAAAAGAAATTAAACACATGAAAATAGAACAGTTTGATTTCCATTTCTAAATCAAACAACAAAAAGGCATTTTTTTTTTTGTTTGTCTTGTCAGAATCGGCGACACAACAGTCACAATGGACCTGATTTTCCATCTCGTCTTTGTAAAACACATAAATATATATATTTTTTTCTATTGAACGTTCTTTCTCTGTCGGTAATAAAATATATTATTACTAAAATAAACAGCGTCTTCTCTCTCCTCGTGTCTGTGGTGAAAGATGCCGCAGAAAGAAAAACACTTTGTTTTCTAGTCCTTTTTATCCATTTATTCTTATCAGCAGGAATAATGATCAATAAAAGCCGAACACGGTGTTTTATAAACGCTGTAACAGTCGTTTCTGACTGTGTAGGAAGTGAGTGAACGCACCTAAAAACTGAGATATACTTAACGTCCAGGCCTGTGGATGAACCTGACCAACTATTTATGATTAAAGGAGAAACAGACACAGAATAAAACAGATGGTCAATATTTTTCAGTGTATATTTTCACTATAATCGTGTTGGATATTTGTATACAGTTGTTTTTTTGCACTTTAAATGAGTCATATAACCTTCTTTTATTTGTCTTTAGTTCATTTATTTGTGTATTTGGACCCTAATAGTTCTTAAAGCTTGAATTTGAACCCTCCAGGTGATGAAAAACTATCTTTATATTAATCTAATGTATTTCTACAACCTGTTTTAATTCCTTTTTAATTTGTTATGTCTATAAAACACTTTTTTATTATCCATAACTACTTGTATATAGGTTCTGCTACTGACGAACCTGCACATTATAGAAGGTTTACTGTTTATCTGAGTCGGTAAACAAGCCTTTAGCTCATGGGTCGGCAACCTTTACCGTCTAAAGATCCACTTTAGAACTGCAATAGAAAAAAATAACTGTCTGGAGTCAAAACATATCCTTATAGTATGTTTTACCTGAAAGGGGTGACTGGGGAGGATTACTTTGTATGGAATATGTCAAGGATAAATCAAAGTTTCAGTGCATTAACTTTACAGAACTGCACTAAAGAAAACTGACATTTGTCGTTATTGAGTTTGTGCAGTAAAAATGGACTGGTGTATGAAGCAAATGGAGGAAAATAAAATAAAACCGTCTACTTTTACTACTACTTGTACCATTTTTACCCCGCCCCCTCAAAAGGGGAGGCAAAGGTATAGTTTTTAGTTCATTTTGTTCGTCTGTCGGCAATTTTACACAAAAACTACTGGACCAATTTCCATGAAATTTTCAGGAAAGGTGCGAGGTGGTCCAGAATAGATCTCATTTAATTTTGATGAATGTAGGTCAAAGGTCAAGAATCAAGGTCACCAAAAATGTGAGATAGGGCAAATTAGGTAAAACTTCTGTGAGGGGCGGGGTTTGTTGTGACTGACACCATTTGTTTGATTCAGAATGACTTTATAGTTGCAACAACAACAAAAAAAAGGTGTTAATTCCTTATATTTTTTGACAAACGCCACAGGTTGCGTTCCCTTGTTTCAGCTTTTGCACAACCATCCTGCAGCTCTGCCCTTTTGTCCAAATATGGTCACTTCTGGCTCCAAAAATTCCAACCACGGTCTCTATATTACCTAATTATCTCCAAACATTAGCTAAGTAGGTAGATGGAAGCACAATAAGCTGCACAGTACTTCCTCTAGATCCTCATTTAACAACCCTAGTCTTTCTCACTGTAACGGCTTTATTATATCAACAGCTGTGCCCCATTTCCACGACCATCTCTGTCGAGGAACCGGGAGTAAAAAGGCCATAGATGCGTCTCCTCGGCACAAAAAGGATTAACCGTAACATTACGCAGTGTATGTAGGACATGCACTTCAGGAGCAAACATTAGTCCCACTTCTGCGAATACGAACGTGCATCTTCAGCAGCGATGACATTTATAAAGGAAAGGAAAAATCAGATATCATGTACTGTCACATACACACCAAAACTAATAATAATAATGACCTGAATGTCTGCACTGGCACCATAGAGGCCATTTGCTCAGTGTAATTTGGTTTCCAGCAAGACAGACTCCAGCAGAGCTATCACAAAGAGACTGATTGATTCTGCAGGTGCATAGAGCCCTGTTTGCAGTGGCCATGAAAAAGGCTCTATATTCAGAGGTTTGCACTGTAAACATCACAAGGAAAAGGTGTCTTTTCCTTGAGGAGAGCAAACAGCAAACGTTTTTACACAGCAGATGATGTTTTTTTTCGGGGGGGAAACCTGTCTTCGTATTATGCAAGAGATGTACTTTATAGTAAACAATTGCTTGCGTGTGACGGTAAACAGCATCCTTTGGGAAATAGTTCAAATAGAAACTTTTCAAGCAGTGAATCTTGTTTCTTTACTGATTTAATTTCATTATTGATGGTGTAAAATGTTCAGGATGATCAGGAAATGGCTCAAATAAGCGCTTTGGCATTACTGGAAATGGTTTTATGTAATTTGATATGGAGATTGTTTGCCAACACTTAAAGAAATAAATTTTGTAGGATGGAAAATATGCTTTAATACAATTTTATTATGACTTTATAATGACATTCATTTGCATTCTGAAGCAATTCTACTGAAGAAATGCATGTTCAGTTCAACAACTTTGCAACAAACATGTAAAATACTCTTATTTATACAGACATCACTCTGCAAAAGTCCTGTTCCATCATTCTGTTTGTTTGTTTATTACAGTTCTAATGTTCACACACATGCATTTAGATCCAATCTGATATATGTGAAGTATGAACAGCAGGAAAAGCTACAGTTTCAGGGTAAAAACTGCTTCTATCAACTAAAATAGTCATATTTAGTCTGACCTCCCTTTATATTTAACATGAATTTAACCCTTTTGTTTGAAAAATATGAGATTTATGGCATTGATTTACTGAACATGAAGCAAAAATGTACAAAACAAAATCAACAAAATGAACAAAAGGGAATGAAATAATTAACAAAATGAATGAAAATAAACAAACATGATCGACAAAATGGGGGAAAAAAATGAATGAAATAATAAACAAAGTGAACAAAATAATCAAGAAATTGACAAAAATCTATTTAATAAAAAACAAAAACAAATGAGCAACATGAGTAAAAATGACTGAAATAATTCACTCAAACAAAAAAAAAAATCAACATATTGAACAAAAATTACTAAAATAATCATCAAAATGAACTAAATAAGATTTATGGCATTAATTTCCTGTTTTATACCAGGTTTCATTTAACAGATGTTTAAAATCATTTGACCTCTGACCCCATGATGAGAAGCAGCACAAACTAAATAGCGACTTTAACCTTTACGACACATTTAGTTCCGTTTTTATGCGTCTTTTAAGGTTACGCACATATTTCCTGTATTTTCTCGTTATATCTGAAGGACAGAACTAAATATCGATGATCATTTGAACCCTGTACGATGACTCCTGCACACATCAACGTCTGGTCTGTGCAGCTGCGTTAAAAACTGGTGCGATTTCTTCATTCAGTTAAATTTAATTAAAGGACTCTGGAGGGCACAAGTTGCTATTTTCCATTTAACACAAGCGAGAGATCAGAGGAGATTCTATTAGCAAGTCTGAGCATGTTCTTGTTTTGAGCTGCCTGAAAAGAATGTTCCAGAGGTTGAACAATAATCCTTAAACAGAATCAGAGCTGATTATGGAGTTTGGGTTTAAGTTGCACAGACAGGTTACTGAACCAGGCTGCACTGCAATACGGCATGAATCACTGATGTAAAAAAAAAAAAAAACAGTACAATAATATGGCTGTTGGGTCAGTTCATCTCAAATCATCCAATTAAATGACATTTTTAAACCTCACCCCCTCCGATTTTGATTACATTTGGTGTATTTGTATGGAATTCATAGCCAGAAAAGCCAAAATTTCCAACTCTACCCCTCCAAATTTTTTAAATATGTTATAGTTTACACATAGAGCTACATTTTTCATAGAAGTGTCAAAGTGGTCGGGCGTGTCCAACAGTTATTATAAAGGTTTTTCAACTTAAAAGTACCCAAAATGTTAGATGATCCAATCCAATCCAACTTTATTTGTACTGTAAAGTACTTTAAAAAACAACCACAGTGGACCAAAGTGCTGTACAGAAAATAATTAAAACAAAAGAAAAAGAATTAAATACAGGATAGATTAACAGATGTAGAAACTGTACAGAAGAATAAAATAAAACCCATGTAAAAGAATAAAAAAAGATAAGAGTATAAATGAAAACAGTAAAAAAAAAAAAAAAAAAGATACAAGTAAAAACAACCCAAAAAAACCCGATAAAAGTTGACCTCAACTTCACAATAATCAAACAAAAAACACTTCTTTAGCAGATATAGCGTATTTAGCGTATATTTAGTGGTAGATAAACTGAGTCCTCACTCCAACATAACAGTCAGACTAAGGGGAGAACCAGCCAAAAACAGTCAATCAATCATAATTCACCTAAAACATTCAATAATTAATCAATATGATCATTGGCGTTATTTTGATTTACCATTATCCATTTATTTTTTTTATATAAATAATAGAAATCGGCTCCATGATAATTATTAGCGACCGTTTCAGTTCCTGATCTGTTTGTATCGGTGCTTCACTTCGCTTCACGCTCAGCTGTGTGCGTCGACATATTATTTTTCTTCCCTCTTTAGTTGAAGAGCGTAGAAAAGAGCTGACAAATGAAGTGTGAAGATGTGAATCGCATACTCATAAAAGTCTTCCTCTACATTAAGGTAATCCACACAGATTTAGTTTTGGGCGAATGCGGCGGGAAAATAACTTTAGTTAGCTAACTGCAAATGTAGGGTTTTTTTTTTTTTTTGTCATTTGTCCATGAATTGCATCTCTACGTCTGGGTTTCCTCCACTTCCTGTCTCCTTTATCACCACATATAGAGCACTAGAGTGACTGGATATGATTTATAGATTGAAGGGCACAGAACTGCAGGAGGATGAAAATATGAATGAACAGAATCGAGGAACAGTGTCGAGGCTTAACAAGCAGCTATGATATGTTGGTTAGTTCAGTGGTTATGGGATATATCTACTTATTAAATATACAAAGAACTGCATTAAATGTTCAATATTACTAAGATTGGTGTTTTCTATAGTGTGGGGTTTGGGATGAGGTTATAATAGTTTTGGATTTTTCATTATACTTTAATTTTGACTTTTTTTTCCTTCCTTTTTTCCATTAGTGTTTGTCAATGATAATAATAATAATAATAACCTTGGTTTGGGATCTGGTTATTTGTTGGCTATGCTAAGCTAACTGTAGGTAGCGCTGTAACATGTTGCTGCTATAGAGGAGCAGAACTTAAGCACTTTCTCCTTTTTGCAGAAATCAGAGCACAGTTTGGTGTCATGGCTGCAGGCGACCAAGTCAACAGCTCTAGCGAATGTCAACAAACGACTGCCTCCAGGCGCAAAATAAACTCCAACCTCAACATCATGCACGCACAAACACATGGAAAACTGAAGCTGTAAGTTAATACAACTCTGAATAAATAAAACATTTAATAGGTTTGGTGCTTCAAGCTGTCAACCCTTAAAAATAATCCATATCAGTCTCTCGGGCAGTTTTATCCAACTGGACCTTCTATAGTTGTTTGGTTCAATTTGGTTCAAGAAAGGATTGATTATCCCAAGGAACCTAGACATAGTTTTCAGAAGACACTTTTTAAATGTCTTTTCTTTTCCAGTGCTGTGGGGTGCGGAAGTTTCTGCCACTACTGTGGAACCGCAGTATTGGCGGATGCGACAAACCTTCAGGACATAAAACCAGAACTATCTCTACAGCCAGACGATACGCGGGTAAAGTAGACTGGACCAGAACCAAACCTGAAGGGGATGCTGCCTGTCTTCAACACAAACTTTTGACCCACGAGTTTCTCTCAACAAACACTACACTGAAGTCAGTTTTCACGGGTTCAAGAAGACACTTCACTTGTGTTGTGCTGTAAAACCAGAGCCATTGCTGAGAAGAATAAAAGCCCATGTTGTAGTCTGGCCACGTACCCACACAAACATGCTACACACTGCAAAAAAACTAACTTTAACAAGTGTATTTTACCTCATTTCTAGTCAAAAAGTCTGATCACACTTAAAATAAGACCTAATCATCTAAAGAATAACTGTTCAGGGAGATATAAGCACTTATTTTTAATAGATCTGGAAAATCTTATTTTACGAAATCTTACCAAGATAATTTCCACTTGCTCCATTGGCAGATTTTTTTCGCTTAGTTCAAAGCAAATAGTTCAACAAATCTAATCATATGCATTTTGTTGGACAAATGCAAATAATGGCAGGTATTATTCCAGTCCAGAGGGAAGTGGAAATAAACCTGAAGCAGTTTGTTTAAAGGCAAAGAAATCCAGCAAAATCTAGTCGCTTTTCCATTGACCTTCAAATTGCGCAAATATAATTTGGGCATAAAAATTTACCCAATGGAAAAATAACAATTGCGCCCAAACTCTCATTTTTCGATTAAAAGTTTTTGCGCTGGCAAAAGGTGGTTTTTCGGCCATTTTTAAAATTTAATATGGGATAGATGGGTAATATATAATAATAATAATGAATATATCTGTAAATCAACACGATATTTACGTTCGTCAACTTCTCGTGTCATCTCGCAAAAATAAAAAAATCATTGCATTTGTGATTTAATGGAAAAAACAATTCTGTTTTGTTGTTTTTTTTACATTTAGTAAATATTGGTAAAGTTCTGCGCATATGTTCAACGGAAAAGCGACTACTTTTATTGTGATCACATGTAACCAAGTGATTATTTGAACCAAACTTTTTTAATTGTCAGCCGTCTGCAGAGTTGATGCTCAGGTTTGTAGTGATAATGAGGTTTAGACACCTTAACACACAGATACAGATTTAGGCATTTTCGTAGCTGTTATATTACACATGTACGTGACAGAACTACCTGAGGCAGGGTTTTTCCCACTCAGCTTTTCCAATATGGCACGAACACACTGTGATCCCGACACCATCAGCCTCCCTGTGACAGATGGAAACTCTAAAACTATCCTCTGCCAGGCTCGATGCTGACTTTTCCACTTTTCCTCACAGTGTGGTGTCATGTGACCAGACATGATCAATCCACTTAATAACACCAGCTTTAATTACACATGTTTGTTTTCTGTTGTTTTTCATATTGATAGTCAAGGACTCCGGCAGCAGTTATCATATATTTGTGATTATTTATTGATTTTTTTTTATTTTATTTACATTTTTTGAGCCTAAGGTTCTTTTACATGACAAATGCTACTGGAGTCCTTGACCTTCTACAAGTTTTTCTCCTTGTCCATGCACCCTGGAATTAAGTGAAGTTGTAACAGAACCTCGCATTTAGTTTTCATGGATAGAAATTACTTCAACGTACACAGAACAGACCCAAATGAAGACTGAAAACTGGCTACTGACTACTATTAATGTATTTCTGTGTCGGAATTACAGATGGACCATTTGTAAAGTTCTTGGTCGACAAATACCAATATTATAAATTACATTTTGTCCGATAGTAAATGCCAATAGGTATGTTTTTATTGATATGCATCCCGATCTTAACAAAGAAATCATTGAATTATCATTATTGTTATAATCTGAACACAAAAATGGTAGAGTGCCCACTCAGGGTCTGGGAGGAAGTCCTGCCTCGGGTGGAGGAGTTCAAGTATCTCGGGATCTTGTTCA
>JAPTYQ010000023.1:33698023-33712428 GCA_029814465.1 Ostorhinchus cyanosoma
TATTCATTCGCTCTCACATTCCCCCTCTGGTGGTGGTAAACTACATCTGTAGCCACAGCTGCCCTGGGGCAGACTGAGGGAAGCGTGGCTGCCAATTCGTGCCCCTCCGACCACCACCAAACATTCATACTCATTCATACACCAGTGTGAGTAACACTGGAGGCAAGTGGGGTGAAGTGTCTTGCCCAAGGACACAACGGACAGACTGGGATTCAAACCACCACCCCTTCAGTCATTGGACGACCTGCTCTACCTCCTGAGCCATGACCGCCCAGTATGTAAGTAAACATTATTTCCATTTTATATTAAATAATTGCCTTAATTGGAAACGGCATGATGCAACAGGTTTTTTTTATTGAATTTTTATATACATCTATATATATAATGTCCTTTTCTGTGGATTTTTTTTTTTTTAAAGTAAAGCTGTGAAACTCTTGTCCACTACAGAGGACAAAAAGGCATTACTGGGTCTCAGGAGGATATATTTCCCCTCTATCTTGTACTAAATTAAAAAATGCTGTGGTTTCCTGGTGTGTCCACACATACCGCACCATGTTTCTTTTAAAACACTTCTTTTTCGCTTGTTGTAACGTCCGTCAACATCCTGGTTTTTAATTCATCGGACTGTAGTTGCGAAAAAAGGTCTTTCCATTGGAGTTTTGCGTAATTTACCAATTTACGCTACGTCTGGAAAACCGCCTCTTGCCGGTACGAAAACTTTTAATAGAAAAACGAGAGTTTTGTCGAAATTGTCGTTTTTCCTTTAGGTACATTTTTATGCGTAAGTTATATTTGTGCAATTTGAGGGTCAACGGAAATGCGACTTCTGTTATATTTGACCACTTTGTCCTTCTCCCTGTTTTGTCACATTCTCAGAGCCTCGTCTGTCCACTGCTTTGCTCTGTTCACGTCACAAGTGAATAAAAAAAATAAAGTAAATGATTAGATTTGATTAAACGATTATTTATTAGTTATAGTTTATTTTAAATACGCAGCCAAGCAAAACAGAATAATCCTGTTTAGTCCTTGCAAATGAAACAGATACGAAAACAAAATAAATAAAACACAAAATCATATACGACCTCATTTGCATATTCAAAAATTAAACGATTATTTGTTAGTTAGTTATAGTTTATTTTGAATACGCAACAAAGTAAAACTGAATGATCCTGTTTAGTCCTTGCAAATGAAACCGATAAGAAAACAGAAGAAGAAAGAAAAACATATACAACTTCATTTGCATATTCAAAAAAGGAGTGGGACAAAGTAAAACTTATTTATTTAATTTTTTTAATAGTTACTTTATTGTAGTTTGTAGTTACTTTACCGTATAGTTTTAATAACGGCTACTATTTGCAACACTTTGCATCATTTTGCAGCACTGCCACCGTTTACATCAAAATTTATATTGAATTTTGATGCACAAGTTATATTTGCACAATTTGAGGCTCAATGGAAACGCGAGTACTGTTGCTGTGATCTTACGGAATGCTATTTAATGCCAGAGTTCAGATTAAGATGCAGGTCAGTGAATGCATCTGACTGAATTCATGGTTGGTGTTAAGTGTGTTTCAGTTCAAGCAGCGGGGGTTCGTCTCCTCTATGGCCTCCTGCTGCTTTCGCTTCACATCTTATACCCGAGCTGGCTTTTAGGCTGACTAGACACTACTCCAGCGCTCTGCTCTCCGAAGTTTGAGTCGATCGGAAATCCCTCCTCCAGTTCTGTATGTGGGACTTAATTGTTGACCAGCAATGTGTTACTTCACAGCCCTGAAAGAGGAGGATGGGCATGTTTTTTCATTAACGAACACCAGTGTTGTGTAATCGTAGTAGTAGTTGTAGTTTTATTTCCAGCACATAGACTTATCCGATAACAGAACCGTACAACATGGTCAAACAAAATTCCTCTGCGCTCGAAAATAAGTGGGAAGAAGTGTAAGTTATTAGGTTCCATCTCCTTTTTACAAACTAATAATTAAATTAAATCCATTTCCTTTGCTTTTTAACACACTTTTTTATTTATTTATTTATATATTTTTTTAGCTCGCCCCCCAAAGGGAAGACGAGGGTATTGTTTTTGATTTTTTGTTTGTTTGTTTGTTTGTTTTTCAGCCACTTTTCACAAAAACTACATGACCAAATTCCATGAAATTTTCAGGAAAGGTGCAAAATGGTCCAGAATAGATCCTATTAAAGTTTGGTGAATGTAGGTCAAAGGTCAAGGCCACCAAAAATGTGATTTCGCAATGATACAGAGAAAAATCTTATTTCAAGAAATTTTACCAAGATAATTTTCACTTAATTTTTGCTTGAATTAAGCAAAATAAATAAATAAATAAATAAATAGATAAAAATAAAAGTGGATGCGATTGTTTTCTTCCGGTAGACATCACAACATCACGTCTGCGTTCTGTCCAATCAGAACACTCTGTACCCTCAGCTCTGAAAGAGGAATTAACTGAAGCGTTTCCATGGAAACACCAAGGAAATTACTTTAATTCCGAAATATTTTATTCAGAATAAATAACTCTGAATTAAAAAAACATCATGTAAACATAGCCACTGATCTGGATGGGGACCAAACACACTCTAGAATAAAACTAAAATCAACTCTATTAGTGTTAAATTGACACAGCAAAACTTACCGTGTAGAAATGAGAAAAAAATACACTCGGTAAGATTTAGATTTTTGCAGCGTGTCACTTTTGTAAACGTGTTACTCCCGACAACACTGTTCCTCAGCCCTGAAAGAAGAGGACGGACATGTTTTTCATTAATGAAGACGGATGAACCCTGTGTTGTTTTTAACCCATCAACTCGGGTTTACAGTGTGAACGATGGGCTGTCCCGGGGCTATTTCTGTCTGATGTTTGGTAGGTTTTCGCCGCTCACAGATGGACTGACACATATCTGTTAATGCCAACCCTGCCTCTTGTTAAACCCTGTCATGTCGTCACGTGTTATTACTTGTCAGGCTCTAATTTCTGATGCCGTTCTTGCTTCAAGGCACCACCTTCCTAATTATACGTGACAGTTTTCTCTTCCAGTACCATCAACATCCCTCCGTCCTCTTCATCTTGTAAACCAGCATCCAAATATATCTACGTACACATTAAACTGTACTCGACCACGGCACGCCAAACAAAAAGGGGTTTTTTTTTCCAGAGCGACATGGCAGATGACAGATGTGGTCTACTTTGAACTTGTCGAGTAATTTTTCCTCCTCTTCTGCCTCATTTTCTGGTTTTCTTAATGCAGTTTTCTGTGATTTTTTTTATTTTTTTTATTTTTTTAGATGCATTACCCATGACATTAGAGGACATGTTGTGGTTTATCTGTGTTTTAATTATGCTCTCGTTATCTCTTCTGCACCTTGAGTAGGTGGACTAACTGTAACACCAATGAATCAAGCGCAGACGACTTGGAAAGCTTTTTATCTACTGAATCCATTCCCAGAGAACGAGGATGCACCGTGTATTTTTTGCTTTTCCGTTCCCAAACCGCCACGAATATTTGCTCGATTAGTTATTTGCACGTGCGAGAATGGACTAGCGTGAACGAGGCCACTGTATCAGAGATTAAAAACACGCCGACAATTCAACATATTGTTGTTTTGATATCACTGGTCAACAAATAAAATACTTCCAGAATAAAAATGGTGGAATTTTACCACATATGAGTCAATGATAAAGAAAATTCAAGTCAAAAATGCTGGTTGGCAGAAGTTTCCGAGCTACAGACTTGGGTGAAAATGTGAAATTTGAGAAATAACAAGAGAATGGGTTTTACTCCAAAGGGATATTTGTGTCAAAGCTACTAGATCTACTTCAAAACACTGTCTGCAAGTTAAAATACATTCACTTTACAGGTTCTATCTAGTGCACAGGTGTCAAACATAAGGTCTGGGGGCCAAATCCGGCCCGCCAAAGGGTCCAATCTGGCCCCTAGGATGAATTACACTGAAGATATTAACAATTAATGGTGTAAAAATAATTTTAATTCAAGTTCCACATACAGAACAAATGGGTCAGACCAGTAAAATATGATCATAATAACCTATAAATAATGAAAACTGCAGATTTTATCTTTGTTTTAGTATAAAAAAAAAGTACAATTACATGAAAATCTTTATATTAACAGTCTATCTTTTTACAAAAAATGTGAATAACCTGAACAAATACGAACAACCTGAAATGTCTCAAGAGAAATAAGTGTCATTTTACCAATATTCTGCCTGTTACTATATGTTTTGTTTTTCTGAAGACACTTCAAGTTGTTCATGTTATTCAGATTTTTATGTATTATTTTGTATGTGGGGGTGCGGTCCATACATAGCATCACTTATGCTACAGTCGTATGAAAACAAAACTGAATCTTGCTTTCCACGTCCAATTCCCGACTTGCCTGAATCCACTGGAGCCCCTCCTCTGCTCTATGGACCCCCCACAAATTAACATAACCGCTGCGATGCAATCAAATAAAAGGCAAGAGAAGTTAATGGAAAAACTCAAATACTATGCTTGTAAATAAATGGATTTTTCATTCCTAGTTTTAGTAGTATTCTTATTTGCTGTTAAATATACATTACATGACCTGAAAAGACGCAAAGACAACACGAATTACTGCAAAAAAATAAGAGCAAAATGCATAACGAGCCCATCGACCCAAAGTCCTTGTGTGAATTCGGTATTAACCTGAGTGCAAATCCAATAATAAAATCATTTTCCGAAGCTTAGCCTGCACCGTTAGAGTAACGTTTCTAAATATGATATGTCATTTCCCCTTACTCCATAGGCCAGCGGGACCAACGCTCTATGACCAAGACAAGCCTCTCTAAGAATAAAAAAATCCTCTCAAATGTGGAAGAAACACCAGCAGAGGACGAACAGCTGCCACGGCCGAGGCGATAGCTTCCAGCTGGGTAACACTGGCAGCGGTTGTCATGCAATAATCATAAGAGCAAAGGTCGCTGAAGTCATAGAACACATTTCGTTATCCATTATACATGAGACTATGGCTAAATAACAGCGCAGCTTCCGGGCTTGTGCTGTTGTTCGCAGAGATTAGGAGTCGGTGTGAAAATGGATGTCGCCGGCATCTAACGGGCACTTTCCGTGAAAGCCCAGCACTCCCCTCAACTCAGCAGAATGGGCTCTGGGCTGATACGAGCTGCTATTAATCCAGGATAAAGTCATGTGACTTCTATTAGCTAGCCATCATTTAGGAGAGGGTTTGTGTTAGAGGTCTGTTTGAAGCCGAATGCCCAAACTGCATTGCCTTTCACACCGGCGACGCCAACATATTCTTCATGTTGCTGCCCCATTAGACAAGCTGAGCTCTTAATTGCGGTGGCACTATCTGGCACATACAGGGGGAACAGTGTTGCTGTAGTCAGCAGTCCACAAGGCTCATTTTCACTTCCCTGTCGATGCTTTAACACCATAAAAAGAAGGACTTCCTGTGGTGACACCTTTATCATCCTCTTGTCACTTTAATTGATGGCAAAATTGCCAGTGGTGATCATTAACAACTTGGAGCTCCAGTGGCAGCAGGTGGCTCCGTGTTGAGAGGTTTCAACTCGTTTATCATCCACTGAGCCTTTTCTGTTTGGGTTAATCTTCCTACCTCAATTAATGGAAATGAATGCAGGGTTTTCTCCAAATGTGTCATTAATTTTGATATTAGTTAATGGTGCAAAAAATAATAGTGTTATAAAAGTAATAAAATAATAATTAAATAAGGAAATGAATGAGGAACGGAAAACGTTTTATCACCCTTTTCATGGTAGGAAAACTTACCGAGTTGCATGTGCATATGTAGTAAACGTGGAAATTAACAAAAACCTGTCAGCTTGCAGTTTAGTTTCCAGACTCATGTTGAAGACGTAAAGGGATTTAATAGAATATAAATCCTCGTTATGGTGATGGCGTATGATGCAGCCTGGGGCCGAATGCGGTCGGCCAAAGGTTCCAATCCAGCTCGTGTCCTGAACATTTATTAAATATGTTGCACAATCACTGATCAAATAACTTCCTTAACCTGTCGGAATTATAGCATCAAGTACACACATATATCTGTCAGTTTATGGGGTAATTTTGAAAGTTTTTGTTCTTTTTTTTTTTCTTTTTCTTGAAGATAGCACAGTACCATCTAGTTCAGTGGACTGTTTTTCTCATCTCACACAATAAACATCACCAACACCAAAAGCACCGTCACCTCAACAAATCAACTTGGTCTTCGAGAACAAATAAAAAAAAGTATTGCTAGAGGTAGAAGTTGCTGTATGTCTGGTCATGTTTGAAGCTGCAGAGACATCAGCAGCAGCAGCAGCAGAACTGAGATAGGATGAAAACTGTTATTGCTTTTGGTCCTGTTTGGTTCTGTCACAGTCGTATTCAAGTACAGCGGCAGTTTTATTAAGTGGTCGTATTTAGTCGGACCTCCCTTTTGCGCTCTCGAAAGAAGGCTTTTGTTCTGACATTTTTGAGATTTATGGCATTAATTTCGCCGAGTCATCAATCAAAATGAAGCAGAAAAGAACAAACCAACAAAACTGTCAACGGAATAATGAAGGCATTGGACAAAAGTCAATAAAATGAGAGTAAAAAAATGACCAAAATAATCGACTTAAACAGGGGCTCTCAAACCTTTTCACACAGAGGATCACTTTATCATATAAAAAATAATAATAATAATGGATTGTCTAAGCAGTCGGCCAGTTTCCCATTCCCACACTAAAAAAAAAAAAAACAGCCTATATTACAATATTATTATATTTTGAGTATCACAAATTATTATATTCCAAATAGCGCTAACGGTTCGATGCTAACAGAATATCTTTGCACCTTGTTTTCAAACGTTGCTCGTTTCTCCAGCTTTTCTTTTCAGTCACTGATCCATTGTTGTATTTCAAGTCACTCTTCATTTCGGTTCTGTTCGCTATTCTACTTCATTTCCACCACAATTCACAAAAGGTCTTTGATATGACAATAGGTAACCTAGGAAACCTAACTGTATAGAGACTGTCGTGCAAAATGTGGGTTTGCACATGCAAATTCAATAAAAGTGTACTTTTAAGGCTTATTCAGGCTATACTGATTCACTAATAATTTAGAAAACATTTATCTATACTTGTAACTTTTCTTTGGAACACAGATGAGGGCGATATGAGAAACACTGATATAAATTTATCTTTTTTTACGTCATCCTCTCGTGGACCACTTGGGGGTGCTAAAACTACAAAATAATGAATAAAAGTGTCACGTCAGCATTATTTTTGTTGGGTAGGAGATGTTTTCCTTGTGCATTTTTTTAATATATTGCTTAAAATCCCCTTCACACCCGAATTGCAACCAATTAATTAAATACTCTAACAAAAAAACAAAAATAAAAAATTTAAAAACACCATCCAATCATTTTAAGCGCCCGATCAAAATGACTGAATGGTGATATGTCTATCAAACTCAACTGCCATTTGTATTTTCCAAATCTGACTTGCTGGAACCATTTTTCCGAGATCTCCTCACCTCACCTTTAAAGTTCTAATTTCCACACATACACATTTGACTGAAAAGCGTAAAAAAAAATAAAATAAAAAATAAAGTATCGCTAGAGGTAGAAGTCACACTGTATGTCTGGTCATTTTGTAGCTGCAGAAACATCACCAGTATTGAGATCAGATGAAAACCGTTGCAGCTTTTGGTCACATTTGGTACTTTGTCATATTCGACATTAACAGCAGCTTTATTTCAACACATCATACATGTTTCCGACGGTACGACTTGTCTCTTGCCATCGACTGTTATACATACTGAGGGTCGTTTGATGCTATTTACCAGCATGCATCTCGATTCGGGTTTAATATTGTTTGTGGTGAACTTGCTGATTGATATCTGTTGAGAAGCAGATGAAGGAAAAGGCAGAATATTGTGTGACCGCCACAGGACAGGAGCCAATAATAAGCATCACACGTCCGAATAACCTCAGCTCACACTGTTTTAATGAGGTTTGAGGCTGCAGATACACACAGGGTCCTTAACCCTTAGGGGTCTCAGTCTATTTTGGTTGTTTTTGAGTACTTCTGATTTTGCCTTTATATACTATAGACAGAAATGTTTACTTACACCCATGTTTGGTGTCTATTTTCTCAGCACAACTTCATCTACTGTATATAATCTGCCTATTTATTTTTTTTTTTTTTTTTTACTTTAACCTACTCAGGGTTCCAAAATGTCCCGGAAAACCTGGAAAATAACTGAGCAATTGTCAAATGTCCTGGAAATGGTTAAGTTATCCTGGAAAATGACTGATCCTCCCTTTGCCTGTGACTTGAATCCTGTAGAAAGAAACAACAGCACTTTCAATCTCTGAGGAATATTATCATCAGAGGTGTACGTTTGATTACACCTCTGGAAATAATTATTAGACCGGTGTGAAGTGGTGTTGAAATTGGTTTTTTTTTTGCTCTTTCCTTTGTGAATATTGATGGAGATTTAATGTATTTTCTTCTGGATGTTGTAAAGGACAGCTGCTTTTTTTTTTTTTTTTCAGATTCCACGTTTCTGAGCAATGAGTGGCTCAGTGTGCTGCTCTTCATGAAGCTAAATCCGATATTTGTGTGATTATCCATAATTGATTGAATTTATTTTGTATTCATTCAACCACTTTGATGAATTTCAAACCAAATTACCAATGTAAATGCATGTAAATGAAGTTAATGTAATGTTAATTAGAAATGTTGAAGGTTCTCTCAAAGCCTCAGCTACTGATACTGGTCTTTAGTATCCAGGGAAGTCTTTTATTTTATTTTACATTTAATGCTGCTATGAGCTCAACTCACCTTGACCCTTTTTTTTTTTTTTTTTTGCATTTCCATTACATGAGAGCAGGTACCAGGAGGGACTATTTCAATACATTTTCAGAGTATCCAAACCTTGCAGATCATAGGTCCAGAAGTGTTTCATCAATACATTCAATCCTGTGTAAAAGTCCAATGTTCTGTTTGTTGGTTTATTAAAGTTCTAATGCCCACACATATGCATTTGTCAGTCCACCAAAGGGTTAAAGACATGTTAATGCAAAGGGAGGTCACACTAAATACGACCACTTTGGTTTATAGAAGCTGTTTTTTACCCTGAAGCTTGTTTTTCCTGCTGTTCATACATCATTTATCAGATTGAATCGTCCACTGGCGACCAAAAACCATCTACTGATCTAAACTGTTTAATACCTGTTCATTCGTTAATCCTTTCAATATATATATATATATATATATAAATAACTGGTGTAAAATACAGTTTATCATCTTTTCATGGTCATCAAATATGATCCATTTGGATGTTTCGAGGCCCCGTCGTTACCATGGAAACGCCGTCATCTTCCTCAACACTGATTCACCAGTAAAACCCATGGAGTTGGATCAATAATAGTGAATAAAGTTGCATGTTTTTTTATGTTCAATTAGTGACATTTTGCTTGAAAAGTCACATTTTATTTGCTTTTCCATGTTCTGATATGAAAACCTTTGAATTTAATCTGACCTTTAACCCATAAAGACCCAGTGCTACTTTTGTGGTGGCTTTTCCTCCGTATTTAACCTTTCTTAAGCAATTAATCACTATATATTATAATAATCTCCTCTGTCATTTGCATTTTTTCTGAGAAAATCTGGTATTTTCCCATATTTCATTTATTGACCATGTAGATGTTCATTAAAACTCAGGTTAAAGTTGAGGGATATTATATCAGAAACAGAGAAAACTAAAGAAAAACAGACATTTTCCAACAAAATCTATCATTAATTGAACATAAACCCACTGCTATTAATCAAACTCCATGGGTTTTACTGGTGAATCAATGTTGTAGAAGATGACGGTGTTTCCATGGTAACTACGGAGCCTCTGAACGTCCAAAAGGGTCATATCTACTGAACAAGAAAAGACGACAAACTGCACCAATTTACACCAATTATTTATAGGGTTAGTGGATCAACAGGTATTAAACAGTTTAGATCAGTCGATGGTTTTGGTCTCCAGTGGCTGTTTGGGTCTTTATGGGTTAATGAACATCTGTGATCAGTGAATTAAATACAGGAAGATGTGATTTTTTATGAAAAACATTATATACAAAAGGATAATAATATAATGAAAAGTGATAAATTACTTAATGCGCAAACAGAGAAAAAAAATCATTTGGGAACTGACTCAAAACTAGCTCCAGCTCTTTAAGGGTTAATATTGTTTTTATTTATTTATTATTGACTACATATCCTCCTTCTGCTGTTTATCATTACGTTAAGTGGCAGAATGACGCCTGGATGTGTTTGCACGACTTAATCAGATATAGGAGAACTGAACCAAGTAAAGCGAAGCCAGTCAAGCTGACACCGTTAGTGGAAAAGCAGCATAAATGTTTTCTCATAATATTCCTTTTCAGTCTTTTCTAAGTTGTTGCATCACGTCGAAGTATGGGGTAAAGGAGCAGGAGATTATAAGTTAAACTTCATCCTGCTCCTTTTCGAATGTTTTCCTTTCTTTTTTTATATCTTTTTTTGGGGGGGGCTTGGTTATAATGTTATATTCCAAATAAATAAACCTCTCCGTGCTCATATGAGGTCATCTTTCTCCAGACGGTCCGTTTATAAACTGCAGAACTCGAGCGCCTCCATCATCTGGACTGGACTCAGAGCTTGGAGTGGTTATTTAACGGTGGACATTTGGACTCTTTTGGCTGAGGCAGTGAAGTACATTCCCCCCAGGACTTCAGTGTTGTCGTCTGCTTTTACAGCCAGGTCGACACATGGGGTGTTGTCGGGTCACGGCGGCCTCTCTAAGCCATGGAGTGGCTTCAAAGCAGCACTGAGTCAGCCAAGTGCACATCAGCCTGCCAGGTCATCCTCTGTGACAGGCCCGACCCGTTAAAAAAAACACACAACAGTCTGTCTGAGCCGGGGACAAACTGCAGCACATTTATCATTTTCATGGCCTCCAGTCTGTCCAATTTACTCATATACTGAATCTGAACTATATGGACAAAAGTATGTGGTTCGTTGAATTCAGGTGTCTGAGGTCTGGGATGCAGAACAATAACGACAAATGGCAGAATATAGTTTTATATATTGTTTAGTTTGGTTTAAATTGTTAAAATTGTGTCTAAAATGCCTCTGAGATGTTTTTTTTTTTTACTTAATCCTGTAAAGAATGAAGCATTAAATCAGTGACAGAAAATTCCAGGTCTTTGAAACTGGAGCCTTTATTGGTCCTTTTAAACAACCTAAAATGTTATTTTCAAATAACAGTTTCAATGTATGAATTTAGATTTTGTATCATATTTGATCCATCGGGTCTAAATGCTCAAATATTATTTCTTAACTAACAAAAACATAATATAATTCAAACATGTCTAACAAAGTGGTAATTCCTTTTCAAAATTGGCAAAGTTCGTCCTCCTTCATTTAATCTTGTGTCACTGAAAAGCTTCTGGTGAATGAATTCCTCCCCCCGGTGGATTATCTGTGTATTGCATGTATCTAATTGTATACATCGGGTTTTTGGAGAAAAAAAATATCACACTGATCATGTAAAGGGCTTCAAAAGTCATGTATCAAATATGATACGTTTGGTGTTAAAGGGTTAATTTCTGTCGACAATGATTTTGTTTTTTTATGTATGTTCTACTTATAAATTTTTAAAATATCATTCATGCTCTGACTGTAAATGATAATTTTCTATCGAACTAACCATCTCCATTCTTCACATCTCATTGAGAAAGAAAAATCTACCATTAAACTTTAAGGAAATATTGATGTTTATTTGTCAAATCATGAACAGGACATCTTACAGCTGTATACATGATGTGTCCCAATATTTTAGTCCATAAACATGAATATTTCCTTAAATTCAAAGGGCAGGTTTCTTTATTACTATCAAAAATGTGGGGAAAAAATTTAACAAAATGAAAAAATGACAAAGCAAAGCGAATAAACTTGTCAATAAAGTAACTTTTAAAAAGCGCAAAATCGATGAAAATAATAAAACAAACAAACATGAATTAAAACAGAAACGATGCTCTGAATCAAGAATATGAACAAAAATCTCAAATTATAAATGTAAGGAACAAAAAAGGAGAAAATAAATGCCAATAATAAACCAAAATAAAGAAACATTTTCAAAATCAGCAAAAATGAACTAAAAAGCCACAAAATAACTCACAAAATGAGAAAATTAATAAATAAAACGAACAATAATGAGTAAAATATATCTAGATAAACCTAAACTAATCTGTATCTTTTGGTCGATCAGTGTCTCATCTTCATTTTATTCAGTAACATTAAAACAAAGCTTTCACTTTGGCTGTAAATCTGTGTTTAACCTGCTTTAAGTCTTGTATCTTTTCCTAAATCTAAATGTGGGACGTCGTCTCGATGTGTGGGACAAAGTGTGGACGCCCGGTCACCCTGAATGCGAACAGAAATACTTGGACTAATTTGCAACAAGCTCCTAAAATTCCTCTTACATATTAAAATACGATACAGCAGATCACAGTCCTCTTCAGAAACACTGGATGTAATTAGGATTTTGACATTGACCAAAACAAACAGAGAGAGACGGTAATTAAATTTATACAAAGAAATAAAACCCGAGCGCAGAATAACTAATAGAAGCACATTCGCCCTTTTCAAACGGCAGAGCTATAGACTACAGCTGCTCATCAGTTCTACAGTTAAACAGTGAAATAACGTCTAATTAAAGCAGGTGAACATCTACACTGTAATTTATAAAAGGTACGAGCTGCACAAAGAAGGAGGGAGAAAAGAAAAAAAAAAAAGAAAAAAAATCCCACAAAGGTAATTCAAAGTGCACTACAAACTTCTCCAAAATACCACAAAGGCTGTTTTGCATTTCAGAGACAAACGTTCAGAAGGCTGCTGAGCTCACAAGTTAAAGTTTGATCTCGTGCAGGGTTTCCAGCGACGCAGCAGGAACTCCGACTGGAAACACAAACAGCCACAAACCAGACGTAACCTCAACCGCAAAGTCAACTCTGAAAAACGACTTCAGTTTACTTTCAGAGGACGTCATTTTCGCAGATTTGAGTGTAAACCTGCAAATGTATCTTCGCTCAGTTTAGTCCAAGTACAACCACAGCTCGAATTAACTATTTAACTGGATTAATGATAGACTGATATATTGGCCGGTTGATATATCGGGCCAATGTTTACGGTTTTTTTTTTTCGTGTATCCTATCGTTTTGCATCATAGGAACGTAATTTATTTATTGAAGTGACTGTTGAGACAGTCATGTGGCTTGTTTATTACCACGGAGCCAATCAGCACCTTCGTTATATCATGTCGAGACTGTCTTGTACATCGCTAAAACTACCAAGGCTTTCATATGACGAACAGGTCGATCTGAGACGTGGTGAGCAATTAGTCCACTTGATAATGAACCGTACTGCAACATGAAAAACCTGGGTTCAATTCATGGTCGGAGTAGTTTTTTTTTTTTTTTTGCATGATCAAAGTTCAAGGTTACTTTATTTATACCTGCGGGTAGATTTGTTTCGCAGACCGAGTAATTGCATTTGGCATTACGACAGAACACATATTGAACCGGTTAGGCAGGTACTTGATCAAGTGTCAAGACGAAAAGTGTTCAGTATTACACCATTCCTCTATATAGCAGAGTGGATGAATAAAAGGATAAAAATAAAATAATTTAAAAAAGATCATAAAATAAGATCAAATAAATTAATAACGATCGTAAAGTATTCCGATTCTGACTCGTAGCTTCATTGTGCTGCAGTTGTGGACTATTTAATTGGACCGTCTTTGTTTCAGTCTACATGCACGGGAGTGTAATTGATATATAGTCGAAATCGTGTTACCTCCACTACGATATTTCGGCGATATGCACTCTTTCTGATCGTTAACCCGCGCCATCACAAACCAAAACAATAGTCGTTAGCTAAACTGGAACTCCAATGGACAACAGTGCACATTTATATGTATCATTTCTGTCTCTACTTATTGTGCCGATCAAATGCATGATGTTTGACTTCCAGGCCTGGATTTGGGTCAGAACACCTGGTCCAGTTCAAGTCCAGTTGGTCTGTTTACATGCAGTAGATCAGGGGTGTCCAGATCCGGTCCTCGAGGGCCGGTATCCTGCATGTTTTAGATGCAACACAGCTGATTCAAATGATCAGTCTGTCATCAAACTGCAGAAGCTTGATAGTGACCTTCAGGTGTGAAACGCCTAAAACATGCAGGATACCGGCCTTCGAGGACCGGACCTGGACAGCCCTGGTCTAAAACATGCAGGACACCAGCCTTCGAGGACCGGATCTGGACACCCCTGGTCTAAAACATGCAGGATACCAGCCTTCGAGGACCGGATCTGGACAC
>JAPTYQ010000023.1:33727777-33739135 GCA_029814465.1 Ostorhinchus cyanosoma
GACAAAACAATAAAATGATGTTTGTAAATTCTATTACATTTTGAAAATTAAATGAAGTTTAATAAACACCTACTTTATTGTATTTTTTTTTTTTTTGGGACACCCTGTGTAGCCTAATTATAAATAGAATTCAATATAATATCAAACATAACCCAAGTTGCAAACCTCAACATTTGTACAGTTTTGGGGCATCTTTTCAATAAGCTCATGCAATTATCACAATGCTTTGGTTTTTTTGGCTAAGATATTTTATTTATAATTAGACTACCACGTAAATATTGTCCATGAGATTCAGGTCTGTCACTGAGGAGTGCTTTTCTGAAAGCTACACAGTTATTTAGTCCTAATCCATACAGTGTCTTTGCAGAAATACTCTGGAGTGCTATAAAAGCAAACATTCACAAAATAATAGTAATCGTGAAAGTCAGATCAGAAAATCAGAATTCACTTTATTGTCCTCTAGAGGAAATTTGTCTTGGACTTCAGAGTCCGTCGGCTACAACAGTTAAAAAACCTCACATACATTGGATACGCATATCACATCGATACAGACAAGGACAACAATTAACAACAGAAAGACACTTTATCAACCTCCTGTGGTGTCAGTATGTCAGAGTATTAAGTCCTGCAGAAATGATACTTTTGAGTAAAGTGACATGTGCATCAAGAGCATGCCTATATAATTTAGAAGGATACGATGAGACTAAAAAGTTAAGTTAAAAAGATAAGACATCTGTGGTATAATAAAAGAAATATATGAAAAGTAATTTCCTAAAACCACAGGACTGGATCAACTCATAAAAACGAAGTGCGATAATCGTAGCACCAACATTTCTACTCCTTACACTCAACTACAGTCGACTCCTGGATGAAATTGGGCATTCGTGGTGTTTTTCAATTGCTCCAACAACCACTGACCTTCTTAAATGTTGGTAGAGATTTCACCAGGATAAACTGTCTTTACTTCCTGTCTCCACATGCACCGACGGAACCCAACAGTTACAGTTTATTATTCAGCCGGTGTAGACTTCATTACTTCAATGTATCCACCTCGTTTGTATTTCTATCCAGGACTGCAGAGATTCCTGATCCTTGTTTTTCCTGTCACTTTCTGCCCTTGCCTCCCCTCTACTGTCCACCATCAAATAAATGTTAAAAATTAACCAGGCTTAGATTACTTCATCTCAAGGAGTCGAAACCTGTCACAGAATACACTGGGTTTGAGGCAGGGCACAAAATAGCAGCCAGTCGACCAAAAAGCTATAACATCCACACCGTGATGCGAAAAGACGCCAATCTTGTCCACTCTGAGATCTTAGATAACGCCCTTTATTTGTGCAGTAAAGGTACGGCAAGAGGTAGATCATGATGTTTCAGAGAAGTGATTCTGTCCTATAAAACAAGCTCCACAAAGGCATTAAATGATATAAATGTAGACATTATCCTCTAAAAGCCACTTTCCTTTTTATGTTCCGCAACAGCTGTTCCATTCTTTCTGAATAATATTTTTCTTCTTGAGAAACAGGTGCATGGTACGTGGTTATTTGAAATTCTGTTGCGATGTCCATCCCTGTAATTGGATTTGGTAGTGGTGCAGTGTCTGTGACCTTTGCTACGAGGTGGCTTGTTTAAGGCTGAGAACTTGTAACCCCTGACACCTCGGGACGGTGTGATGACATGTAACACAGTAAACTCAGCTGCGAAGACAGACGTGCAGGTCGGAAACCAAAGCGTTGAATTCCACATGAATGACACACGACTGCAAGAACTTCAAATCTGTCGAAATGACCGACTATCAAAGCTATATTCTGAGTACAGCTTCTACCGCGCGCAATGCAAAGTTCTTTCGATCAGGTTTTTCAGGTTGGATTTTGAGGAAATCAATGAAATTAATCCTCAAAGATTTCTGTGGAAAAATCTGAATATGTATGAAGGAATTTCCAGGGCTATTCTGAAAATTAATTATTCAAAACCTGCCCGGTGGCTGCAAATACGAGCAGAAAACCTTTCACAGCACTTGAGGATTTAACATGCATTGCGGTTAATGGCCACCACATGAATGTTTAAATGTTTCAAAAGGTTATGTACCCTGTAGCCTTTTCAAAAGGTTATCCACCCTGCAGTGTTTGAGCCATCACCTAGCGGAGGTCCTGGAATAACGCCACTGCTCTGCTCCATATGCTGGTCAGCGTCATTATTTCTCAGTTAAGTTTTCATGGAGGGCTGGATTTAAGTCCAAAAGAGCCCATAATTTCTTTAACTTATTACTGGATGGAAGCAGAGTTTGCTGTTCTGTTAGGGTCTGTCAGGCTTTGCTTTCCGATATAACCTGTGTGGCTATTTGGCAAAGGCAGTAAGTCTCTTTTTAATTAAACAGCTGAATAATTGATAGATAAGAGAATACTACTCAATCCCTAACAATCCCTCCAAAAGCACTTACTCTACATCACAACCCAAAGCTATACTGGGCTAAAACGAGGAGGCTGGAAATTGGAACCAATGCGTCAGTGTCCTACCCCTTCCGGTTGGGCCTCGGGGGACTTCAACTCTGAAATAAACTGTATTTCAGTCGATGCGAACGGACGGATCTTACACTGCTTTTACAACTCCAGGATGGTTCTGTGCATTTTCAGTCTGCAGGAGTTAATAACATGCCAAAATGTAGATGAAAGAAGTGATTCTTCATTGTCATCGGTGAGCACTAATTAGCAAATGTTAGCTAGCTAATGACTAATTCTTCAAATGAGCCTCCGTTACCGGCCTGGAGATGTGTTTGCATTTGTGTTTTAAACGTATTTCATGTGTGTGAGTGTAATTAGCATCTATTTCAAGAGCAACTACTTTACGTTTTGGTTTAATAAACCTGGTAATGCAACTAGCGGGCAGTAGAAGAAAGCTTGGTTTTGCCTTTCAGGTGGAAGTAACATCACATTGAAGCAGTGAATTCTTTAATGTCTGTTATTTTGTTTATTTAATTAGGTTTCTTTCTTTTTTTTTTTTTTTAACTCCACCGTTAAGTGTTAATAAGCAAAAATACCATAAATAATTAGCTTTGAGCATTAAGTGTCTGAGACTAAACAATAATTCTAGCCCATGATTAAAAAACAAGAAAATCACAGGGGTTTAAACAGATGTAGGAGGGTTAAATATATGATTGACAGCTGCACTTACCAATTGTTGTTAAGATTCCGTCAGATGTGACTACTGCTAGTGGTTTATCTTCTTTATAGCGGCATGAAACAACTTCAGGTTTATCTATATTTGCATTCAGTCTATTTGAACTCAGATACAAAAGCACTAGAAAGAGAGGCATGTATTTTTGTATTCTGGTGTTGAATTTTTTATTTATTTATTTTTTTACACTTCTGCAGCTTTTTGAGGTTACACTAAAAAGACAAGGGATTTTTTTCTTGGGTAAATGTTTTAAGACATTCACCATTTTATTGTGACAGCTAGCAGTTTTAGATTGTGATTGATTTATGTTGCCATATTATCTCAACAATGCAGCTATATCTACAGGAAAATGAAGTGTTTACTTCAGCTACGTACCGCCAATGTTATAATAAACTGCAGAGTTTCAAGTAATACAAACAAAAAGCCACCAGACAAAGCCTCAGCCTCCAAAAACTAGAGAAAATTAGAGGAAAACGTCTAGTTTGATTGTAACTCACTTGAATTTTATATGAGGTAAGAAAATTGTCATTCATATCATCATGATTCTAGAGTCCGGAAAAAATTACTAGCCCATCAAAAATATTAGTTATGCAATCAAGTACTAACTCCTGTGTGTATCATGTGACTAAAACAGACAGAAAAGAAAACATGGAATGAATAAAAGCGCTGTTTTTGTCAGTACAACAATATAGCTTGATGTAAGAACTGAAGTGATTTTGGTTATGTAATGGAAATTTTACATATATTCTATATTACATATTATATACAAAACAGTTTGAACTCTGTTTCCCATCGCATGAGAACTGAACTGAACTGTGGGTCAGGATGACACAAGGACACCTGGTTGCACAGAAATCCTTTCTTCAGAATTATCTCTTTTTCACTCCCACACATATGATATGACCCTGGCACAGGTAACATAATGACTGAATGATTTTTTTTTTTTCCATTTCCCCTATATGTATAGGACACAACTTTTTCCTTGTGCACACTCATGCAGACAGTGTTGCCTCTGTACGACCTGTACCTTGAAGCTTCAATTAAAATACACAGAAAGACACTGATTGTCTAAAGACCGTTCTTTTTATTCCGAGGACGAATGAACAGACTTATTTTTCCACAACAGTTATTATCAAGAAAACATGGAAAATGGATTGATATCAGCTCTGACATTAAACTACTATGAGCTATTTTGGTTGTTATCATTATATCTGTCCAAACAAATGTGTCTTTCGTTGTACCAGGTATTAAAATGAGCAAGAAATTGAAAAAAAAACAAGGCCGGTCTAATATTTTTTTCCATAACTTTGTCCAGATTGCCCAGCCCTAGTTTCACCCATACCTCACTTTAAACTCGCTCCACACTTTCATCCAAAAAGCCTTGATGGCAAGAGCCAAAATGTCAAACTTTCAACATCTATTTCTTTTATCCCATCAATGACAAAAAACAAAGATTTATGATCAAGCCAAAGCTGTAATACCAAGACAAAGCCAAATAAGACGAGTTAAAACTTAATCAGGTTCAGGTACATTCAGTTCTTCTCCCAGAGGACGGACAAAGCTAAACTCTGCAGAAATGAGCAGAGTATCCAAAGAAACCCAGACTCATTAAAAATCTTTCGCCTCTCTTCACTCTAAGGCATCACAGAGAAGCCAAACATAATAAGACTTGTGCTGTTTTCGCACAACACCTTGCATCTGAAAGTCAGATTTCATTTTCTTTTTCTATAATTTACAGCTGCAGGTGTGGAACGCTACATGTTTCATAATTTATCACGTTGGCCAAATGGACATTTAGCGCATTACCATTATTTATGGATGGAGAGTTTGGGTTGGTGAGAAAGCAACAGGAGAGAATTTTGCCGATGACTGGGATGAGAAACAGAATCCATCTATTCGACCAGTAATTGGCATGAAGAATTGCATGAAAATGGGAATATTATACCAATTAGCGTTTCCTGCTACAAATGTAAACAGCTTAATCAAATGATTTTCATATTCAGAGCAAGAACAGTAATTATATTATTGTTTGCATACACATAATTAATGAAATTTCATGACAAGTGTCAGGCATGGTATTTCACATTCATGCAGTTTAGAAGCTGCTGTCAGACAGAAATAACTGCACCCACTTCTATGCATTACATACCTACAGTTTCTTTGACGGTCCGTACAATGACGTGTTCTACAAAGCTCAGAAGGTCACGTCTCACCCCCATGCGGTCACGTCTCCAGTGTTATAGTTCCAGTCTGATCAACTGTTTGTATAGGAGCAAAGTGAGTGTTTCTCTAAAGCGCTGCGACATGCTGAATATCATTGAAATGCAGACAGAGACAAACCATCTGAGACAAATTCCCATTCGACATTTATAGTCCTTGAGAGCACAATGAAATTCTTATCTTCCTAAACATGCATAGATCTCAGTGAGCTCTCGGTAGAATTAAGAGTTCTTTGACCAGCTGTATATTTGAGATAGATCTATCAAAACTGTTGTGGTTTTTCCTTTTTTTTTCTCTCTCTCTCTCTCTCTCTCTCTCTTCTTTTTTTATGGTCTTTTAACTAATATTGAACTGCGTAGCTTCGCATCCGAGTGCCAAGTGAGGAATTGCGAGGACAAAGATTGAGTCGGAGCTGCTAGTCGGCGATAAATTCTCATTTGTTTTTATTAATTCACATAATTGGCAACACAAATGATGCACAATATTCATAAGAAAACACTTATTATCGCTGATCATTTAAAATCCATGCATTATGTAAATTAGTGTAAAGCTAGACTTGATTGCTTCTGGTTGAATTTGATGAACTGTTTGTAACGAAACCGACGGTGCGTCTTATAGTCATCAACAATTTTTGACGCCGTCGATGATGGCCGATGAAAGCGCGATTACAATGACGATAGAAATGACAAACAAGGCCGCGGCTTCATCTGTCCATATTAAGATAAGCCCTAGCGAGGAGTGAGGGGCTTAGGGGAGACGTTGAGTGGGATGCTGATTTGAATATGATTAATGGAGTTCCAGGTCTTCAAATCCCATCCAGCTCCCGCCGCCAGTCTGCCTCTGATAGGACGCCGCTCAAAGTTGCTCCTGCTATCACGGCTCACACTCGCCGTCTGTTTGTGTCCAGAGCTCAGGAGGGGAGGTTTTCTGGGCGCCGTCTAAGCCCGGATCACAGCGGAACAGGTCAGAGATGGTCTGTCCAGGATCATGACATCTCAGCCAGTAACAGAGAGGAGGGCTTAGTTATAATCTGAGACATGCTGCTCTTTTGTTACCTTCTATTAAGACTCCAGAGCACAACATGTACTGAACACAAGTGGACAAAGCATATCGGTCTGTGGAGCCTTAGATTTGGCTTTTCTTAATTCTTTCGGATCCGCAAGTGACTATATATATATATATAAAAACTAGCGCATTGACCCGTGGGAATCCACAGGTTCTAGAAGCAGTAGAGTTGATAAAATGGGGAGCTGAGCTAAGTTGACTGGTTTCGGAAAAATACAATGACCCTCATTTTGTTTCGTACTGAAATCAAAAGCAACAGATAAGAATGAATTCATAGTTCTCTTATTTATTCTTCATCACATTCGCATGACTTGATGACTTGACTCGGCTAACTGGTGTCACCGTCGTGAACCACAGACTTTGATATACTGTAGGACTGAACATGACGGTTTGTGAATTTTACTATTCCTGATAGCACGTGAAGGCATTTACGAAGGACTGAATATGACGGTTTATTGCCATAAAACTGCAATAACTCTGGTCAGTGATCCGCTGAACTCCGGTCCGTCTGATCGGAGTCTGTGCAGAACGGTCTGTCACCATTTTGGGGGATTGGGGGGGGGGTGTTAATGGGCTGGGTCTTACCAGAGACCGGCAGAGTGGAACCAGGCCACAGTAAGAACCAGACCAACCTTGTTATTGTGTGATTATCTTTCTCCCTTTGTGGCCTGGTGGTTCTGTTGTAGACTCGCCTGTAAGCAAATTGCAATTTCAAAAACAACTAATAATAATAACTCCTAAAGTACTGGTTGTATCAATAAGCTGTCTGATCCTTGACCCAAAATACATAAGTCGGTCCAGTTTATCACTTATGAAGCAGACACACACAGAGGTCACTTGGATTTTATAGTATAGATTGGACCAATGTCCCGGTATCTCACTGGCATGTTCTATTAAGAATCAAAAAGTTGAATGTGTGGAGTTGTCAGGTTTGAGTCCTATGGTCTGGATGCAGGAGATCAACCTCCCAATACATGTGGGTGGTACTTCCACTGGAGGAAAACTCGACCGATTACATCAAAGTCCATATATGACTTTTATTAGCGATCAATAGAGTAAATATATTCATATCTCTAACCATTTACGTTCTAAACAATAAAAAATATGGGCCTTTATAGGAAACGAAAATGTGTGATAATTCAAAAAATTCATTAAAAAAATCTAAATTTGTCAAAACTGTGAACATTTGTCCTAAGGAAGATGCATATAAAATTTGAAATGAACGTAAACATTGGTGAGCTTCAGTTTGGACACTCGAGGTCAAAGGTCATGGACCCAAACGAAAGCTCAACAACTAAAACCACCCCCCACCTGTCTGCTTTACGTGTCCCATATTAGTTTTATTGAGATGTTGGTTAGAAATGTGCAAATAAAGTCAAAAATTGATTGTTTCCAAATGTGTCGGGCCAATTCATCTGCTTTTATCCTATTCCAAAATACATCAGCTTTCAACAATCCCCCATTAAGTCATCCTCCTCAACTCAAAAGAGCGTCCAAATAACAAAAAACCATATTTTCTCAATGGGAATGGTGTGTGGATAGAGCATTTATCAGCCAGCGGTGGTATTACACTCTGAGATTTCTTCCTCATTGGCTTCCATTTGATTGTTTCTACCCTTTGTGTGCTCACATTTGCTGATGTGAATACTAAAATGCAATAGCTGTTTCATGAGAAAAAAAAAAAAAAAAACCACGGCGGTGACAGAATATGACGCTTTCATCATTTGAAAAGGAAACCGAAGCAGCCTTGGGTTGAATTAAGCTCTGCAGACAATAGTTCCGTCAGGTGGAGTCAGGTAACATACTGTCATTTCTGAAGTGCATCAATTGACAGCCGGTAAACACCTCTGCACCGTGTCGCCCTTTAAAACGACTCGCTGTAATGAAAGCGGCTTGTTGACAGTGCGGCAGATTTAGTCGTCAGTCAGTGTCAATAAACGCCTCGGCATCCCTCCGAGCCGACGTACGGGACCGTGTACAGTACACAAAGAGGTTTACGGGTTCAGGGGGATTCACACTTTCAATCCAGCGTCGACTCACTTCCACTTCCACTCACACCTCGCATCATTCATTCACGAGTCTTTCCCCACTTTTTTTTTTTTTTTATTATTATTATTTATTTTCTCGGCCCCTGTATCTGCCTTCCACCAGAGGGCGCATCCTGCAGGATCTGTGATAGCCAATGATCCAAAGTTACTACTGTTGGGGAAGTCGCCTCCAGTTGAAACCGTTCCATAGTAGATTTATTACAAAAATAGGACCGATGGCCTGTAGCTCACCGGCATGTTCTATCAAGAATCAATATTAAGTTGAATTTTTTGTGAGGTTGTCCAATCTAATATAATCCAATCCAATTTTATTTGTAAAGCACTTTAAAACAAGTACTGTGCAGAAAATAATTAAAAACAAAATAAAAGAATAAAAGACAGAATAGATTAAAAGACATAGAAACTGTACAGAAGAACAAAATAAAACCCAAGTAGAAGAATAAAAAAGATAAGAGTATAAATAAAATGGTAGAAAGCCATACAATAAAACGGTAAAAAAAAAACCATATAAGTAAAAACAAAAAAGAACAAATCACTATCAAATAAAAACAATACAATAAAAATAATAATAATAATCGATATGTATCACGATATAAATCAAATCATTATTTTTCAAAAGCTTACATTTTCCGTTTCTCATAAGTAAGTTTTGAAGACATCAGAAAGTTCTATTTTTTTTATTTAAATATGACGTATTTTCCATCAGAGGTTGAACATGACAGATGTGCTGAAAAACATGATACAACTGTTTCAGAGAAATTAAACAGATAAGCTGCAAAACACACTCCTGATCCAAATCTAAAAACCGGTTGAAAAATTGCGAGAATTTACATTTTACACTGTTGGGTTTTAAGAGTTTCAAAATACATAAAGAAGAAATGGGAGTGAGGAAAAAAATATATATTTGTAAAGCAAAGTGGGCCTGTTTCAGAACAGCTTATACGCAAAATATAGTGTATAGAAGGCCTTGTATATGTGTGTGTGTGTGTAGAAATCCCACATTTTGATTCAATTACAACCAAAACAAAGAAATTACTGTCATAGAAGAGCAATTAAATTTTCATCTGAAAACCATTTTTCCCAACTCATTATTTTGCCTGTTTGATATTATCTCGACGAGTGCACAGTGATTACCATCTTGCTCAGTCTTACTCATCATCTCTGAAGCTCTCTATTCTCTCAATCCTTTGCAGAATATGCATAAATGTACCCAAAAAAAAAAAAAAAAATCACAGCAGACATGTTCACAGGCATAAATGACAACACTTACAGCCAGATATGAGCTGTAAACACTGAAAATGAACAATAATTGGATGTAAAATACCATTTTTATGAAAACTCATCTCCTCAAACTGGTCTACCCGACATAATCCACTCATTCATTATTTTATTCATTATATTTACTCTCTATTCCCTTGTGTGTATAATCCTTGTACATTAAGTGTTTGTTTTTTTACTGTTGCATTGTTCTATTGCTCTATTCTAATTCGACATGTGCTGAATCAGGAGGGTTTTGCAAAAAAAGCTACACGGGCACTTTTAGGAAACTGGAACCTAAAAACTTAAAAATTCAAATGATTGGAAGCATTTTGGATCTATTTTTAAAAAGAAATATTTACTGAGATAAAAGAGAAACAATTTTTCAGATAAAACATTTTTATATTATTTTTCATACAAGAATCCACATGCAAAACGTTAAAAAGGACACAAAAATTACATATAATGTAGTTTTATTCTCTCGCAGGTACATTTCAGGCTCAAATTCCAACTTTATGAACTATTATAAATGAACCAAAGACTAATAAAATTGGGTTTTTGCAAAAATGACCCCTTTAACACATTTATTCCATGACTTTACATTAAATATCCAGCCCTTTATGGCCCTCTTTAGTTTCATTTGAATTGTTCGACTTGTTTTATTTTCGTGTAGCGCACCCAGGCAGTGTTAAGCCTCTTTCAGCTCCCAAGTAATTCAGACCCAGGCCTCGGTGGAGTTGAAGCACAAATATAAAGCAATAAACACAAGGCATGTGTAGACAGCCCTATTGATTGAAATAGAAGCTTATCTGTTTCTCAAGACAAGCATTTAGGGCTTGTTTGTACGACTACAATCCATATGAAGGTGAAATACTGGACTAAAATAGCATCAAACACTAAACAGCGGCATTGGTGGTTTTCGCAACAAGAATCCAAGTTTGCAAACTATTTTTAAAGGTTAAGGTTAGAAGGTTTAAACATTTTGCTTTTATGCACTTTGGAGAATTTTAACATGTACTTTATGAGCAAAAAGGGCTTTTAGACTCAATGAATCACATAAGAAAATACTTCAAATGCCACCATAGGACCAGAGTCTGCCAACAGTGTAAATGGCAAATTAAGTATTTTTACAGAAAGCTTTTTTTTTTATTTTTTTTTATGGTCGACTCAAGGTAAATGCAAAACTCCACTGCTACGCAAGTAAGTATTTAATTAGTATTTAAACTTGGAAATATTCTGGTAAAATGGGACCTGTTGTATTGAGAATATTAACCCATAAAAACCCAATGCTACTATAACATTTTCTCTATATTTAACCTTTCTGAAGCAATTTATTACCATTTATTTTAATATAATCATCTGTGTTTTGCATTATATCAGTATAAATCAGGTATTTTCCGATATTTCATTTATTGATTCTGTAGATGTTCATAAAAGCTCATATTAAAGTTAAGGTTATTATATCGAAAACAGAGAAAACAGCAGAAAATGTGACTTTTTTTGGTAAAATATATCATTAACTGAATATAAACTCAGTGTTTCCATCCACTGTCATTGATCCAACTCCATGGGTTTTACTGGTGAATCAATGTTG
>JAPTYQ010000023.1:33809342-33820235 GCA_029814465.1 Ostorhinchus cyanosoma
TGTTCCACATTTTCTGTGAAAATCAAGTATTTTCTCATATTTAATTCACTGATCATGTAGATGTTCATTAAAGCTCAGATTAAAGTTGAAGGTCATTATATCTGAACCAGAGAAAACTGAAGAAAAAGTGACTTTTTCATTAAATATGTCAACAAGTGGTGCCAGGCACAACAAGCCCCGCCCCTCTTTTCTTCTCCTTGTGTATTGTTTTATCTTCTCCTGGACATTGATTTCACTTGTTTGAAAATGTTTTGGTTTTTTTTTTGCTAATTTTCTTCTAATAATAATAATAATAATGATGGCAACAATCCTGTGATGGCAAAGTGAGGCAGTGGGAGCAACAGTTTTAACATGAGTAGAATCATATTTAGATGAATTATACTTTTAATCTTATCTGGTTATTTTCATTCATTTATTTACGTATTCATTTTTATTTTTCCATTTTGCTCCTTTCTCTCTCTCTCTCTCTCTTTTTCTCATTTAGTTTGAGTTACCTAATGAGTATCTTTGGTCATATCCCTGATTTATTTATTGATTGATTCATTTATTTTTTCTTCTTATTTTTGAAAGGACCACATCATAACATTCACACCACACTGTGACGACTCAGTGTAAATGCAAATATTGTACATTATTGTGCATAACTTTCCTCATCACTTGAATAAAGGTTAAAAAAATAATAAAACAAATAAATAAATCAATCCCACAGGCCGGATGGGACCCTTTGGCGGTCCTCATGTTTGAGACCCCTGTTCTAAACCCTACTTATTATACAACCACGCGGTCGACATACGGCGTCCGACACTAATGTGCCGCTGACAGCTGCCTGTACGTTCGTCATTTCATCATTAGTGGACTTTCTGTTTCCTCCGTTGCCAGGTTGCGTCTCCGTGACGTCACCGCTGAGGGTCCACATGTCCCGGACGTTCCACACCGAAGCCGTTCATAATGATTCACAGCATTTTCCACCCACACAGTGTGAGTAACATTTCAGAGGGAGACAGACAGATCAGAGATGCTTTTTATATCCAGACCTTTCAATCAGGATGTGACCTGTCTGTAGTCGCTGACACCAGGCTCGGTTGTGTAATTTATGTGCTGCCTCGACAAATTGCTTCACAGGGGACCAGAGGAGGAACCTTTTCTTTTCTGGCAGATGAAACCCACGGGGACGCGGCTTTCTCATACTTATATTAACTTCAAGCTGTTTCCAGTCTTTTCTCCACAACCTCAAATATATAAATAAATAAATAAATAAAAAATCCCTCTAAACCTAAACTGTCTCCCTCTGAAGTGCTTTTTGTGTAAACAGCTGTGTGTGTAATGACTCTGATTGGATGAAACCCACCACCATTTGTCATATTATTACGGCTGTTGCAGCTTTAATCAGAAAACCACTTGGTAATATGTCTGCGGTGGCTTCTGCTATTGCCTAAAGTCAGACTTCTGTCTTATTACATCTCTAAAATTTTATTTGCTCTCCGAGGCTACACAGGTTTTTCGACTCTAATTGTGTCTTTTGGGAGGAGGGTCTTCATGTGTGAAGGAACCGAGCAGACACTTTGATCTGACCACAGACGGAACGTGGACGCTAAGAGGGTCCGAAAGTGTCTCTGCAGGAAACGGTTCACTGTGGGTTTATGGGAACGGGGAAAGAGCGTTCAGAACATGTCGAGGGGTGTCAAACATGTGGCCCGCGGGAAAAAATTGGGTCGTCGAAGGTTCCGATCCGGACCGAAGACCAAAAATTCCGACTCCGTTTTGAGCGATATTTATTTTGTTATTACTCGCATAAATGACAATTGCTATTATGTCTTGGCTCCTTAAAAGAGCGATCCAGGATTTATTTTATGCATTTTCAGAGCTTTTTTTTTTTTTATAACGGTGTCTTGCTAATTGTCTTTCTGAAAGTGGGAGGTTCGACAGAATTGATGAGCAACATTTCTTCAACAATGATCTTTTTTTATTGTTTTACCTGGTGAAATGGACGTTTTAGCTGCTTATTTGGACTTGGATCATTTGACATTAAGTTGATGTCATCATGTCTTGCATGTGTTGTCAGCGTATCAACTGCCTCTATATATGTGCCAAGTTTGAAGTAAATTGAAACAAAATTGATGTTTTTATAAACATTTGAATTCAACTCATAGTTTTGCTGCTACAGATAATTGAAATTTTGCTCATTAATAAGTAAATAGGAGGAAAAAAAGGGGTTAAAAAATTCATTAAAAATGTGAACTTTGACCTACTTTTCTTAAAATGTAACTACATCTATTCTGGGTCACTCAAAATAAAATAAACTCAATTTAGTTTGAAATAAACTAATAGTTTTGCTGCTACAGACATTTAAAATTTCGTCCATTATAAGTAAATGGGAGAAAAAAAAGTATTAAAAAATTCATTAAAAAATTCTAACTTTGACTTACTGTTCCCAAAATGTCATCCGATCTATTCTAGGTCGCTGCCAATCTGTATGAATTGAAACAATAATTTTGCTGTTAGAGAGTTAATAAACAAAGAAACAAACCGAACTGAAAACAATACCCCTCGCCTGTTATTATGTTATTATTTTACAGGTCTGACCCACTTGATATCAGATTGGGTTTAACACCCTTAACTGTAAATGCATTCAGAACAATTTTTACACTTTGCAAATTCATCCCACAGACCATATTAAGACCTCTGGCGGCCCAATTTTGACCCACGGGCCGTATGTTTGCCACCCCTGCACTGAAACCCAGAGAAATATTTGGGATTTTTCTCATAATTTATAAATTCTTAGGTTATTATTTTACTGTCTGACCCACTTGTGATCATATTACTGAGAAATACAATGAGTTCCACATCCAGCCCTGGTTCTTATTTGCAGTATAAGTATCATACATATGTAGAGTATATTTGTATTCTGGTCTTGTTTTATGTGAACCGAGAAGTAGAAACAGTGTCAAGTGGGACACAATATGCAGTCCTGCCTTCCTTTAAGGATGTGCCGTACAGTATGTGCTGTTCCAGATTCAAAGGTGATGGATAATGCATCATCTTTTTGGTGAAATGCTAGCCTGGTGACAGTGTCCCTGCTACCGTGTCTGACTTGCCACCCCCGTCCTATCCCTGAGCAGAGAACAGGCTCGCTGGGGGAAGGCATCGTGCATGGTGAAGCTCAGCGGCAGACCTTCACACTGATCCAGTTTCCTGTGTCTATGTTAAAGACAAAAGCCCAGCGACTGCATGTGATCGGGCCTGAGATGATCTGCCTGAGGAAAAATGATTAGCTACAAGCCGGAGCAATTTTTTATAACCTTGAATGGAGTCAACGGCGTATTATTGTACCAAATGTGCGCCGGGATGCTGATTTTTTTTTTTTTTCTTTAATGGATTCTAAATTCCACTGAGTTGGCTGTTCTACAGCAGCAGTATCAATTGTCCTTTTAGTTTTTATCTCAGGGTGTCCTTAGCAGTCACTGCTGCATGATGTTAAGTGAACCTTTACACCGGTAATAGATTTATTTCTATGTAAATGGTCTCTGTAATGACAATAATAATGTTAACTCTTTTGGGTAAAGTAGTTTTGATGATGGTAGAGGTTACACGTGTTCTCTCTCAACTCTACAGACTAATGCAGGGAGGAGGATGGAGTAAAAACACTCCCATGTCTGCATTAAACATTCAATGAATGAGAATTTCAAACAGAAACTTGGATATAAAGTAATAAAAGTTGACATGAATGTCCCTGTAGATATCCAACATCTGTGTTTAATTCATCTTAAGCCATTAAGACCCAGTGTGACTTTTGGAGCAGTTCCCAAATGATTTTTTCCTCTCCACTTAACCTTTCTTAAGTGATTTATCACCCTTTATTGTAATATCATCCTCTGTATGTCGCAAATTTTCTGTGAATATCAAGTATTTTCTTATATTTAATTCACTGATCAAGTAGATGTTCATAAAAGCTCAGATTAAAGTTGAAGGTTATTATATCTGAAACAGAGAAAACTGAAGAAAAAGTGACTTTTTCATCAAATATGTCAACAAGTGGTGTCAGATAAAACAAACCCCGCCCCCCCCGCAAATGTTTTACCTGATTTGCACCATCCCTTATCAGTGCGAAAACGCATTTTTGGTGACCTTGACCTACATTCACCAAAATTTAAGGGGATCTATTCTGGACCACCTCGCACTTTTCCTGAAAATTTCATGGAAATTGGTCCAGTAGTTTTTGCAGAAAGTTGCTAACAAACAAACAAACAAACAAGCAAACAAACAAAAAACAAACAAACCCCATTTGAGGGGTGGGGTAATAACTGAAAATAACCCCAGTGTGTCCATCCACTGTCATTGATCCAACTCCATGGGTTTTACTGGTGAATCAATGTTGTAGAAGATGACGGTGTTTCCACGGTAACTACGGAGCCTCTGAACGTCCAAATGGAACCACGAAAAGATGAAAAACTGTATTTTACACCAAAATCTTTCCATATATTGATAGAATTGATAGGATGATGTTTCTTTTCCAATACATTGAAGGGTATTTTACAAATTAATAAAATAAAAATACACTCGTAGAACTTAAATTTGTTCCTACATAATAAAATTGCCTTTTAAGCCACGAAGCCACCACAAAAACTGTAGCACCACCCCAAAAAATTTCATATGTTTACGTTTTAGATTAGTGATATTGAAAGCTAAACGTTATGGGCCCTTTCATATCTGTCGGGGGGGGGGGCAATCGTAACAGCTTAAGTGCGAAAATGAAACTGAAACTTAACATGATTTCAACGTCCGATTCCCGACTTCTATGTCTCTCTTAAAAGAAAAACGCAGCCTTTGATCGACCGTCAGCTGTATTTAGACCTTGAAGCTTCTTACTTTTCGTCTTCTGTTGTTTCTGCCACGTCAGGAATTATTAGTAAAAGGTTCTTCTGTTAATCGCATAAAATTTTAGCAAAAAAGCTTAAAACCACCATAAAAAAGTGGCGCCGTTTTAGCGAAAACTGAGCCAATTCTTCAAAATGTTGTCATTTCCTTCAACCCTTTTTAATGCGATGCTCACAAAACGTTTAAAATTACACGGATAGGAACCTGAACGCATCACTACATAATTAAATAACCTTTTGGAACACAAGGCCGTTCAAATCACAGCAGAACAAGTTTTGCATAAAATGTTTTATCATTGTAATAGTATTAACATTGTTGTGATTGGAGGAGTTTGTACTGGTGCAGTTGTTTGTGTCAATTATATTACTTTTTTTTTTTTTAATGTTTAGCCCTGATACTAAACCCACACCATATTATCTACTATTAAAAATAATGAAGATGAGGAAGAAGAAGAAGGAGAGGGAAGGTCACCTTGTAGCAAAAAGCAAACAATTGTTTTAATTTCGCTGGAAGGCACTTGTAGGAACGGAAAGTGTTTCTGCATAAATATTTCTTGCACTGTGCGTTTTCTGAGAGTCATTTGCAAATTGGCTTCTTTATTAGATGAAAAGGAATAAAATGTCAAACGGCTGCGTAGAGGAACAATTAGGTTAGGCCGTCAGCTGTTCCGATAATGCGCCGGGACAGACAGATGCAGCTGCTTTCAGAGGGCCAACATACTTCCCATCCCCCCCCCCTCCCTCCTCCTCCTCCCCGTCTGATCCAACGCAGAAACACCGGCAGATAAAACAGTGGCGAGGTGTACGGCGAGCCAGAACCCCCAGCATGACAGAGGAGGGAACACCGAGGCTCATTAACAGCAGCCGCCCGGACTGATCCCAGTCCTCAGTCTGGGGAGTAGCAGCCAACTCGCTCCATTACTGCAGAAGAGAGAGACTTCTAAAGGGCATGGCCATCTGGAAACAGCCTCGCCGGTTTATTCCTGAGCCCAGACTCATCAAGCAGGTTGATAATCAGGTGCTGCCGAAACTCATTCACGCTACGCCGCCGCCGCAGGGTCGACGATGGACGAAAAGGCACTGACGCCATGTTTTTTTATGTATTGTCAATATTTTTGGGTACAATTTTTTTTTTTGCACTTTAAGTATTTGCTGCTAAACATAAACAGTGACAATGAAGTCTTGTTCTGTATTGTATTCAGTGGCAGAATAAGAAAAAAATGTAATGGAGGGGGGGGGGGTACTATATATGGTACATACACATGTGACATCCTTCTCTGAATTGTCGTATCCCTGCTCGCTTTGTTTACAGAACATACTATGCCCAACGGTCATATTTCACAACAAAGCGTACACTTTAATCTTAATTTACCCTGAGGCTTAGATGTAAACGTCACAAACCGAGACAATCCGATAGGAAACAGGTCAGCTGATCAAACAACTGGGGTTCAGTTCAGTAGGTAACTGGTTTGGACTGGGACGTGGAAAACCAGGGTTCAATTACTGGTCAAAGCAGCACAAAGGGGTCGATAGGTGCATATGGTATGGTACTGTATATGGTACTGTATATGGTACTGTATATGGTATGGTACTGTATATGGTACTGTATATGGTATGGTACTGTATATTGTATGGTTCCATTCTGTTCCGTCTTCATTCACTTATCCAGGTTCAGGTATTGTATTGTATTGTATTGTATTGTATTATTTATTTATTTGTTTGTTTATTTGATGAGGACGGTGCATATTAATGAACACTCAGTACAAATAAAAACATTACTCTGTGTAAATAAGCTGGATTTAACTGGGAGCTATTTTCCATCTGTAGTCCTCAACATTTCAAAACAGACTAAACATACAAACAAACACGACACAGCGAAGATGACACATTATTATATACAAGTGGACATCATACAATACATTATTAATACAATATAAAACTGCCAAGAAGAAAAACTATAGAGACAAATACCTATTCTATTCTATTCTATTCTATTCTATTCTATTCTATTCTGACTTGAATGTCCCTGTAAAGACATTCAACATCTGCGTTTAATTCATCTTTAAGTAAAACAATGTAGGTTTAATATAAAATTTGTGACAAAGTTTTGAAGTATTTTTTGGCGGTTTCTTTTCCAATAGATCAAAGTTCACCTTAAAAATCGATCGTTCTGGTCTAATATTCATAACATCAGCCTCTGCAGAGGATCTGGGTCGGACTTTTAGTGAAAATCTTTACTCTTCTTTACTCCTTGTTTGCACTAGAGCCCTGTGGGACTCCTAATGAACGCTGCAGGTCGTCTTCATTTCTTCTCATTTCGTCTTTTGTTCTGTTTTGTGCTGCATGAGCTCCTGTCCGTGCGCTATTGTCTATCCAGATGTTTTTGTGAATATTTAAAGGTTAACTGTGTCTACCATGTGTGTGAACTAAAGTTACATAACCCTAACTTTTAAAATGTTACTAATTTTACGAATGTTGGCGTTTTATGTCAACGGTAGAAAATTAGCTTTTTTTATGCTAATACTGGCACATTTACAAGAGTTGTTCATTAACGTGCACTTTCCCTGATAAATAAATAAATAAATAAAATCAAGAAATAAATAAATAAAAGGTAAAATTTTATGCACAAGTTATTTTTACGCAATTTGATGCTCAATGGAAAAGCAGCTATTGAGTATCTGTGTTTAATCCATTTTAATGCACAAAAGAGTAGGTTTAATATATAATATTGTATTATCTGCCTTTTCTTTGTCCAGTTGATCAAACTGGTTGAAACTCGTCCACGTTGCGCCGCCGCCTCAGGGTCAACTGCGGCCGAGGACAAAAAAAAAAAAGCATTGACGTCATTTATACTTGGAATGGGCGTGTCCTAAAAACCTAGCGGCGTGGGTGTGATCTCCAAGCGGCACAATTGTTGAAAGCAATAACACAGAAGTAGGACAAGTGTTTAAGTAAGACTAGAGCGTAACCAAGTCTTTTCCCTCACGTCGTTCAGTGTCCAGGAAATGTCAGCGGAATGCCGTGGGGACAGGTGAAAACTCAGTATCCAGTGTTGAGATGACATTCGTCCCCTAAGGACAAATGGCTGCATATGAAAAATTGATATGGGGCAGAAAATAGAACTTCCACTCCGATATAGAGTAAGGGTGACGACGAAGGCTTGTAAAGGAGGAATCCAAATTATAGCGTCGCAATTTACCCAAATTAATGATTGGCTGGGAAGGAGCCTGGTATCAGTAGTAGACACACAATTACAAAGACACGAGGCTACGCTTGTTTAAGGCAACATCTGAACAAAACTAATGAGGACTGACACTCTGACTGATGGCAGAGGACCAAAGCTATTTGTCTGCCCTGAACATGGACTTGAAGGCTGAAAAAAAAAAAAAGCCTGTTCCGGTGTTAACATATACAAGAATAATGAATGTTTGAGATCCTTTAAAACTGGTTCCAGAGACGTGAAGTACTTTTTAACCCAGAAGGATCCAATGTGACTTTTGCAGAAGATCCCAAATGAATTCTTCTCTGTATTTAACCTTTGCTAAGGGATTTATCAGCGTTTATTATAATGCCATCCTTTGAATCCCAGGGAAAATAATATATATATTTTCCCTGTGTTTAATTAACTGGTTATATAGATGTTCATTAAAGCTCAGAGTAAAGTCCAAGATTATTTTATCAAAACAGAGAAAACTGAAGAAAAAGTGCCGCTTTTCCGTTGACTTTTCAAATATCGCAAATATAACTTGCGCATAATAATTCTCCTTAATGGAAAAATGTCAATTTTGTTTTTCGATTTTAAGTTTTTGTGCTGGAAAGAGGTGGTTTTTCAGGTGTTGCGAAATTGGTTTATTATGTAAAACTGCAATGGAAAGACCTTTTTTTTCCGCAACTACAGTCAGGGGAACTAAAAAAAACTGGATTTTGACTCATTTCACCTATAGTTCAGTTTCTTGAGTTTTAGATGTTATTTAAAGCACCAAATTAGAGTTTTTTTTTAATGTCTGAGGAATGGCTATAGTGTAAAAAACAATCGATAAAAACAGTTGTAGCTTTTTTTTTCTACTAGAGGAATTTTAATAAGGGTAACATTTCCATAAAATAGATATCTTTATAAAAAAAAAAAAAAAAAGTTTTAATTTCTTAGTTAATTTATTCCCTTTTTTTCCTTATACATGTTAAATTCTGTTGTCATAGATACGTCACTGTCACTGCTGTTACTACCTCATACAGTACTGGAAAAAATTATTAGACCATTTCTTCTTGTTCATTTTAATGCCTGGTTAAACTAAAGGTACATTTGTTGAGAAAAATATTAGAATAACAAAAAAAATAGCTCATGAGAGTTTAATCCCAGAGCTGATATTTATCCATTTTCCATGTTTTTCTTGATAATAACCAAAAATCCCTTCAGTTCTATGACATCGTAAGTGCTTTTATTCATTCCATGTTTTCTTTTCTGTGGGTTTTAGTCACATGATCCACACAGGAGTTCGGACTTAACTATTGTTTTCGCTGACTTTTGACGGTCTAATAATTTTTTCCGCGACCGTACGCTGATAATACTTGTATATTCCAACACGTAAAAAAAAACAAAACATACTTTCTCTTATTTCATCTACGGCTCAGTTTCTTAATGAAATCATATCCGATAAAAAAAAAAAAAAAAAAGTACATTATAATGAATTAATCATATGAGCCGCTGCAGCTCCATTCCATCATCATCAACTCCATCATCAGTGTTTTGTTCAGAATATATTGTCGCAATTTGACGATGAAAATTACTTGATACATTTCGTGAGAGTGTGTGTGTGTGAGTGTGTGTGTGTGTAATTTGCACTGATTGGATGGAAGACGTTCCAAACAATTTTTTTTCCCAGCTTCGTAGTGAGTAAATCCTAAGAGTCCAAAAAAAAAAAAAAAAAATTACCTCCCCGAAATTACGCTGAATTATGTATATACATGAAGTGGCCTCTAAACGCCGTCTCCATAACCCCGCTGCTCCTCAACTCAAGGGAACTGTTCGACACGCTCGCGAATGACAGCCAGCCTTAATAAGTCAGCCGGCAACCAGATTGCACGGAACACTGCTCGGATCCGTGCTCAGGGCAGATACATAGATAATCAAAGCATGACAGTAGGTTTTACATTTCAAATAACCCACGGTGCATTACCAGCAGTTATTTACAGTATAAGCACTGCTCATTAATTTTTAAACAGGCCCTTAAGGTCTGGTTGACAGACAAAAGCTGGCGAGCAAAAAAAAAAAAAAAAAAAAAAAAAAAAAAGGCAAGAGAACGAACTGTTGTTGTTGTTTTCTCACTCACGATATGAAACATAGTAACGGCATTGAGGAAAGTGCTGGAGAATGCATTATTAATGCGTTGATGATGCAGTATGTAAAGGTCACGGCCACTGTCTGCACACAGTCATGTATCACGCAGCGTCTCTCTGGATAATGATATATAATATTGGTGTCACATTTCCATATTAGATCTTTAGCAAATGCTCTCTGTTGGATTAATGAGTTCATCTCCCAGTGATTGATTATCCCGAACAATATATTTCCTGTTTTCCTGGAGTATTTTTGACTATATTGCCTTCACATCCCGATTATGACAATTTCATTAAAAGCTCAAACACACACACAAAAAAAAAAAAAAAAAAATGGAGTCACCTGGACTCGAATGGTTTTAACAAACCCATCGAAATGATTAAATGTCGATGTGTCGATTAGAGCTGCACGACTGACATTGCGATTTTTAATTTTTTTTTTGTAAGCAGTGCGATATAAAAAAATACTCAGGAGGATGAATTAGCTGTGTGGCGCCGACGTAAAATTGTGCGTTTCAGTTTCATCAATCAATAATTCCCCTTGAACTGACGTCGCTTCAAGTCTTCATTTTCAGTGACTTTCTTTGGTTCATTCCAGATCTATTGGTTAAAAATCAGTTCTTATATCTCACTGAAAAGTTCCTCTTTAGGTGATTCTGTCTTATTTTAAGTGCGATGAGATATT
>JAPTYQ010000023.1:34083002-34093297 GCA_029814465.1 Ostorhinchus cyanosoma
CTGTTTGGGATCACTCCAGGGTGTTGGCGGTTTTTTTTTTGTTTTTTTAGAACATGTAGCAGGTGGAACTAATGTTTTAGCATTGGAGCACCCTGGATTAATTTTAGGGACATACAACAAACCAATCTGTTGCCATGGTGATCGTTCACTAGACTGGACAAAGACTTTCAGTTTGAGAACAGACAAGATTGGACTGGAAAAGAAACATGCGCAATGGTTCTGTTTTAGCAGTTTGTACAGTTTATACGTTAATGTTCGGAGATACGCAGTGTAAACAGACTCACTGCAGCCACTGATAATGTTCAAATGTTTATCTTTGTTACTGAAATGTGTTTGTTGTTCTAAAATAAAAAAGTAACTTTATTGTCATAGTTGTAAGATAATTGTACATTTCTTATTTTTATTTGGAAGAATATAGTCTCAGGGAGCAGTCTGGTTGAGTTTATTTGTGTTATTCGAGCAAAACTTGAAGTTATTTTTAATTTGAACAAATTATTCGAGGAAAAGCCAAAAGTATTGTTATAATATTGATGTTTCTGTCACTATTAGTTATAGTTTCACTACTTTTACAATGTTGTTAGGATTTTGTACATTTGAGTAACATGAAAAAAAATTATGTTAATTTATGAGTCCCTGTGTCAAAGCAGTAATTTAAGTATTTTTACCCCAAATGTTATTTCTGTGACATCATGCGTAATAAAAACATGCTGTTCTCATCAGAAATTGATCCTAAATGAAACATAAGGCTTTGGCTCTGATGTTAAACTACAACTGTGATCAATATCGGAAAAAAATGTTTAAATTATCAGTTTTGATGAACACAAATATGTTGTGACACGGGGACAGCAGTTTGTACCTTTTGTTCAGTATCAGAATAAAAGACTTTGGAGCTAAAACACTACAAATATGCTAATAAACTTTTATTTAACATACATATTACAATAACAGTGATATATATACAGATAATAAAGCATATCTGACTAATAACTGGATTGGACATAACCTTTCTATATTCTTGTACTGTTGAAAAATTACTTCTACAGATTCACAGACTTAAAATATCACTAATACAAGAAAGAACAAATATTATTATTAAAGTTAATATTGACTGTAGCTTCATATAATCAGTATTTTTTTTCTACAAGTCATACTGACATTTTTATAAACAGTTGCATAAAACTGAGTTCTGAAGCTAAAAAAATAAAAATTGAGCCTTTTTGAGAAATGACAGGTGGAACTTTCATGTTTGACCCTGATGTTCACTTGCACTTGTTCCGACCTTGTTCTCACTAAGGTCTTCAGTTCCTTTTTAACGACTCCAGTGGGTTTAAAGTGTGAAGTGCCAGTGGCTGTGCATTCCACCGTCTGGGGGCCGCTGCTTTAAAGGCCCGATCCCCTCTAGTTATGAAGTGGGTGTGGGGAGTTGACCAGCTGGTACTGACAGCAGGATGTAAGGGCCAGTAGGGGGTTACGCAATTTTAGCAACTCAGATATATAAACAGGGACTGGACCATTTAACCCTTTAACTCCCGACGCGTCTGTGGTGAGCGTTCTGAACGTAAGATAATTTTCAAATGTTCATAAAAATTCAACTGTTTGCTCAATAGGAAAAAAGTCTAAATGTGCTGATAGAATAGACCTTGTTCTTTCCATAGACATCTGAGCATGCTCAGTTCACCCCCCGCCCCGAGTGGAATGGGAGTAAAAGTCAAAGCAGTGAGTGAGACTGATTTGATTTGGGCTTTTTTTGTTAGTTTTCCCAGTGTTTTTTTTGTTTGTTTGTTTTAGCTGTTGTTTCTAGTGTTGTGGTGATTTTCCATTTTTTTTGTTTGTTTGTTTGTTTGTTTGTTTTTACAGTGTTTTCACAGAGTTTTGAGCAATTAATTTCTTTTTGGAGTTCAATCAGATGTCAAAAAGCAGTTGGACTGATTTAGAAAACAAACAAAGCCCAAAATAAAAACTACTGGACCCAAATTTAAATCCTTCAAGCTTTTTTTTTTTTTTTTTGCATAATTTGTAAATATTTTATTAATTTTTGTTAATTTGGTTGCTCAGTTTATTTTTCTAGATTTTGGTTTTTTTATCTTATTTTTTCTTAGATTTTGTTTAGTTTGTGGATTATTTTATTCTTTTTTTGCATAAGTTGTAAATATTTTATTCATTTTTGTTAATTTAGTTGCTCAGTTTATTTTTCTACAGTTTGTTTTTATTTCATTATTTTTTTTTACATTTTGTTTAGTTTGTGGCTTTTTTTTGCATATTCTGTAAATATTTTATTCATTTTTGTTCATTTAGTTGCTTATTCTTATTTTTCTACATTTTATTTTTTTCTTAAACTTTGTTCAATTTGTGGCTTATTTTGTTCATGTTACTTATTATTTTGTTCGTTTATTATTCATTTTTGTTCATTTTATTGATCACTTTGGCTGTTTTTGTTCATTTTATTTCTCATTTTATTCTTTTTTTGACTATATGACTGCTTTTTGGAGTTTAACCAGGAGTCAAAAAGCAGCTGGACTGATTTAGAAAAAAAAAAGAGCCCAAAACAAAAACTACTGGAGCCAAATTCAAATCTTTGTTGTTGTTCAGTGAGTTCCACTTCCACATTCTAGTGCCTTACTTAGTGCAAACCTGTCCAACTTCAGTTCCTCTCTTTGTCTTTTTCTGTTATTCCACCTATTTTGACCCTAAAACACACAGTAAAACAGAAACACTGAAGAAAAGGAACACAAGCAGCTTTTATGACAATGAAACAGACAACAATTGACAGAAGACATCATGTCTCAGCAGTTAAAGCTCTAAAAAAAAGAAGTAAAATTTTAAAATCGATCCTAAAAAGAAATGTAACCTGGTGTGATGTGGGTTCTTTAGTGACAGTTTCAAAGTCTGACCGTTCATCAGGACAAGAGGGGTGACAGCGAGGATTCTGCGTATGTTTGTATTCACCGTACGCTGATAACACAGGTCAAACTGTGAACCTGCATCAGTGATGTGCTCAGGGATTTGTTTAGTTGTCTGCTTTGTTAAACATCTTCTTGATCCTTAAAAGATTATGCAAATGTGACCGGAGACTGCCTGTTGTGTCTCCTCGTGAGCAGTAATAACCCGTAAAGACCCAAACATCCAAAGCCATCTACTGATCTAAACTGTTTAATACCTGTTGATCCACTAATCCTATCAATACATGTAAATAATTTGTGTAAAATACAGTTTCAGTCCATATTGGGATGGGGCTTCTGGACTGCAATTAGTCTGAATCATTAGCAAGGGGTTAAAGGTAACTTAATGACTGGGTTTAATCCATAAAGACCCAAAGAATAACCAACGACCAAAACCATCTACTGATCTAAAAGGTTTAATAGCTAATGATCCACTAAACCTACTAATCCATGTAAATAACTGGTGTAAAATGAAGTTTTTCCATCTTTTCATTTTCATCAGATACGACCCATTTGGATGTTCAGAGGCTCCGTAGTTACCGTGGAAACGCCGTCATCTTCTGCAACATTGATTCATCCGTAAAACCCATGGAGTTGGATGAATGCCAGTGGATGGAGACCCTAAAAAAATAAATAAAATGAACAAAAATGAATATAATATGTACAAAAATAATCAATAACAAGAGAAAAATATGAAAGAAATTAAGTAAAATGCAGTAAAGAAGAATAAAGTAAGTAAAAAAAGGAACAAAAACAACCAAAATTATCAAGAAAATGAGCAGAAAATTACTAAATCAACAAAATAAGAAGTAATATGAAAAAAATAAGCCACAAATGATTTTCCAGTCATCTTCTACAACATAACTTGCCACTAAAACCCATGGAGTTTGATAAATAATAGCAGATGAGGATACTTTGTTTATGTGCAGTTAATGATCGATTTTTGCTGAAAAAGTCACTTTTTCTTCAGTTTTCTCCGTTTTTAATATAACAAACCTTATGAACCTTATGAACATCCACATCAGGGGTGTCCAAACCCCGTCCTCAGGGGCCAGTGTCCTGCATGTTTTAGATATGTCTGCCTTCCAGCACACCTGATTAAATTAGTGATCGGCTCATCATCAACCTCTGCAGAAGACTGATAACTATGCAATGGCTTCCAGGTGGGATGGAAGAGGAAAATCTCTAAATCACTCAGGATACCAGCCCCCTGGGACTGGAGTTTGACACCCCTGATCTACATGGTCAGTGAGTTAACCCTGTAAAGCCTGAACCAGTTCTTTGAAACTGGAGCCTTTATTAGTCCTTCTGAACAACCAAAAAACCTTTTTTTTTTTCCCAAGTATCAATTTCCACGAATGAGTTCCCCTTTTGTATCATATTTGATCCATCGGGTCTCAATGCTCAAATATTATTATTTTTGAACAAACAGAAACATAATATAACGCAAATATCTAACAAAGTGGTAATTCCATTTCAAAATTGTCAAAGTTCTTCCTCCTTCCTCATTAATGTCAGTCTTGTAGTGTCACTGGAAAGGCCTCTGGTGAATGAATCCCTCCCCTGGTGGATTATCCATCTATTGCATGTATCTAATTGTATACATCAGGCTTAAAAAGAAAAAAAGCTGAAGGGCTCTGTTGGTCCAGTAGTAGGTCGATTGCATGCGTAAGGTGTCACTGATGTAGGGCTGGTTTGATTCCCACCCAGCAGGTGTCCTGGAGCTAAAAACAGTCCCTGATGGTAGGAGCTAGAGGGGACGTGTAGTTACCCCTCTGAAAGCTGAAGAGATAAAAGCAGGGGGTTATGGGAATGAAAAAAAACCAAAAACAAACAAGTAGTCCCAGGCATAACAAACCCCGCCCCTTGCAAACATTTGACCTGATTGGCCCTATCTCTTACCACTGCAAAAACACATTTTTGGTGACCTTGACCTTTGACCTACATTCACCAAAATTGAATGTGATCTGTTCTGGACCACCTCGCACTTTTCATGAAAATTCCATGGAAATTGGTCCAGTAGTAAATAAAAGTTGCTGACAGACTAACAAACAAACAAAAAAACCAAACCAAACCAAAAACAATACCCTCGACTTCCCTTTGGGGGGCGGGGGAAAAAAATATCACACTGATCAGGTAGGGGGCTTCAAAACTCATGTATCAAAGATGATATGTTTGGTGTTATAGGGTTAAAAACAGGAAAATATCATATTTTCACTGTAAAAATGCAAAACACAAAGGATAATGTCATAATAAATCATGATAAATCAATTAAGAAAAGTTAAATATAGAGGAAAAAATATTTGGGCTCTGCCACAAAAGCAATACTGGGTCTCTCTAGTTTAATGTAAGGATCCATGAGGCAATAATAACTAGTATTTGTACCTTTATTTTTGCTTGTGCTGACTGGAGGATGCAGGTTATGGTCTCAGACACAGGCCCCAGAAAACAGCAGTATTTTGCTCTGAACCTGCAGTGAATGAACTGTGCACTTCGTTGTCCCTACACAGTTGTTTAGACCACAGCGGTTTCCTGTTGGACCTCCGTCTGTCTGCACCACATAGAACCTGTGTTGTTTGTAGCGCTCCTCTTATTGTTCCAGCAGCGTTTGCAGATACTTTGCTGTTTTTCTTCTATCTGAAGTAGTGCTCCTTTAAATTTTCAAACTCCTCAAACCCCTGAGGACCGTCCTGTTCGACTCTTCGCGTCCTGCGTGTTTTCCACAGACCAACAAACACTGCTGTTCCAACTCCTTGTTTATCTATCTTTGACTTTTACTAAAACATTTGGTACGACTTGTAGCTGAAAAAGCCATTCGATGCTGGTTTTATTTGACCTGTTACTGGGAAGAGCTGTAGAATCTGCAGTTTAATTGTTTGCATGTGTTTTCCATCATGGCTGCACCGACGCTTCATGTAGGCGTCACCTGTGTTTTTACTGAAACATGAACAGTAGCAGCAAAATAAGAGCGTCTGATGCATTCACTATATGCATGATATGGACAAGAATATTTGGACACGTTGAATTCAGGTGTTTTTGTTTGAACAAAACAATAATAATGTCATAATATAGTTTTATATTGGGTTAAATATCATTGCATTTGTTAGTTTGGTTTAAATTGTTATTTTTGCTTCCAAAATACCTCAGAGGTGGTTTTAACTGAAATTCTCTCGACATTGATTTTTCTTTTTTTTTTATTCATGACTATGATTTTAAATGTTCTGCCTCTAAATTTCTAAAATCTTTTTCATGCTCTGACTGTAAATAATAATTTTCTACCACAATGAACCATCTACTTTCTTCACATCTCACTGATGAAGAAAAATCACCCATTAAGACTAAAATGTGTTTGTTAATAACTTCAATATAATTTTTGCACTTTCACCCAGTGGCCTGGATTGGACCCTCTGATGGACTGGTTTTGACCCATGGGTCTTATGTTCGACACCCCTAACATAGAGTATAAATACACAATATGGGCAAAAGACATGTTCAATTCAGGTGTTAAACTTTGAAGTCAACTTTTAATTCAACTTTAAAGGGCTCATATTTAGCTAAACCCACTTTTATTCATCTTTGGTTCATTTATTTGTGTATTTGGACCCTAATAGTTCATACAGTTTGAATTTGAACCCTCCAGTTGCTGCAAAGCTATCTTTAGATTCATTTTGGCATAAATCGAGTGAATTTCTAAAAACAGTTTTAATTTCTGCTTAATTTCTTGCATCCATAACTAGTTACGTCACAACATTTGCACAAATAAGGTCAAGACTTCCAACGAATATTTCTCCGAGTACGACATAATTGTTTGTCAGCAGCAGCAGTTGTAGTAAAAAGTGATAATTTGTCTAAACTTTGAACTGATTACCTGAAATGTTCAGTTGTTGGTTGAATGGGACAGAGCAGCACAGCCAACTACCTGGAGGGGGCGGGGCCTGAAGTATCTCATGTGCATTTAAAGGGCCAGCGTTAAAAACCACCTTTCTGGTGTCATTACTCAGAAATAGGGTTGAAGATGGACCTGTGGAGTTGAATTCATGAAGAATTCAGACCCAAGCAGAGCATTTACAGTTTATGTAGACCACAGGGAAATGTTTGAAAATGCATAATTCCATTTAAAAACAGCAAAATATCACTCCTTTAAAACACAAAAAGTCTGTTTAAAAATATCTGGAAACTGAAAAATGTACAAAAACTACAAAGAAATGCTAAAATAAAGAAAAAGCCAATTCTATACTACAGGTGAAATAAATATACACAACATATAAAGGATATATACAGGTATTAAGGAAATATTGATGTTTATAAACTACAGGGACATAAATATTGGGACACATGTCTACAGATGTAAGATGTCCTGTTCATGATGATTTGACATATAAAAACATCAATATTTCCTAACCAATAAAATGCTATTTATCCCAATATAAATCTGTATTTTGACATTTATCATCATTATTTGTATCCCAGATGATGCTGTATTTGTGATGTGGAAACAGTTTGAGTCTTAAATGTTGTTGCTGTCATCGACACCCGTCACAATTTGATTCCAAAGTCTAGAAGTTAGACAGTTGTGCTAAAATACAGCGTTCATGTTGCTATCGGAGTGAATCGATGCAAATTACCCCGGGACATGCATCTCTACCATTTGAGCTAAACTCCTCCCCCTGAGCTACAGTCTGTGTTTATCCTTCAGATGTTAAAGTTAAATGTGGGTCAGTGTATAATGGAGATACATACAGATATAAGATGTTTATTCAGAACTAAACCAATTTGTGAAAAATGTCCAAACATGCCATGGCTGAGTGGAACTGCAGAGGTGGGCGGTAAATCACCGAATCACTACAACACAGTATGCTTCCTCATTTGAGTAAATATGTATTTATGCAGAAGGAGCCTATTATAGTCCCCCTATGGCATAGAAATGTGATGTTTACTGCACTGATAAAGTCAGGTTATAGGTGTGAATACACAGGCACAGTTGGTAGAGCCAATGACCGAAGGGTTGGCAGTTCGAATCCTGGCTCCGACTGTCCACATGTCAAATCAAATTTATTCATATAGCGCCAAATCATACCAAAAGTTATCTCATGACACTTTACATATAGAGCCGGTCGAAAACAGCCTCTGAAGCCAAGCCATCGAAGTGTCATGTGCCATGTGGAAAAGTGTCCTTGGGCAAGACACTCTCAGTAGTGCCTTGCATGGTTGCAGCCGCCCACTGATGTACGAGTGTGTGCACGAATGGGTGAATATGAGGTTTTTGGAACCGTGAAGGTGTGGAAAAGAACTATATAAGTGCAGTCCATTTACATAGTATTGATAATACAGCAACACAAACATACAATGCACAGTGTAGTTAAAGGGGTTCACTGCTGGAGTCTCACTTAACCCATAAAGACCCAAACATTCACCAGTGACTGAAACCATCTACTGATTTAAACTGTTTTTATAACTAATGGTCCATTAAACCTTCTAATCCATGTAAACAACTGGTGTAAAATGTAGTTTTTCCATCTTTTCATGGTCATCAGATATGACCCATTTGGACGTTCAGAGGCTCCGTAGTTACTATGGAAACACTGTCATCTTTTACATTACATTGATTCATCAGTAAAACCCATGGAGTTGGATCAATGACAGTGGACGGACACACTAAATAAAACATAAAATGAACAAAAAAATGATTTAAATATTTACAAAAATAATCAATAATGGAAAAATATCAAAGAAATTGACTAAAATGAAGTAAAAAAAATAAATAAATAAATAAAAGAGTCAAATAAGCAACAAAATGAAGAAAAACAACTAAAGTGATTAATTATATGAACAGAAAATGAATAAATCAACACAATATAAAGTAATATGAACAAAATAAGTCACAAATTGATCAAAATTTAAGAAAAAAAACAGTAAAACCCATGGGCACACTGAGTTTATGTTCAGTTAATGAGATATTAAACTGAAAAAGACACTTTTTTTCAGTTTTCTCTGTTTCTGTAATAATTTTCAACTATAATCTCAGCTTTTATGAACATCTACATGTTCAGTAAATTAAATATTGAAAAATACATATTTTTTACTGGAAAACCACCAGTAAAGAGGATAATATTACAATAAATGGTGGTAAATCACTTAAGAAATATTAGATATAGAGAAAAAATTCCTTGGGAACTGACATAAAAGAAGTGCTGGGTCTTTATGGGTTAATATGTGGTATTTAATCAGACTCAGAATACTTTATTGATCCCAGGGGGAAATTATTGTGTGTCACAGTTGCTCGACTAAAGTATAATAAAAAGTAGCGGGAAAGAAATTATCAATGCAACAAATTAGAAAAACTGAAAGAAAAAATCTATATAAATATATTTTTTCTTACCAACATAACAATATACATATTAAAATACTCTCTTCAGCCACAGAACAGTAATTTGTGTATCAGTGCTGCTGTGTTTTCCTTGCACTGACAACATGATGCAAAAACAGCAAACTATTCCTAAAAAAAAAACCCTAAATGTTTTGCATTATGAGGAAAATCCATTTTTTCCCAGCATGATTTGACAAAACCACAATAAAAGTGTAGACAATCAAAAAAACAAACAAAACAAAACAGGACTTTAACTAAGAAAAAATGCCAAGTTGTTATTGAGAGAGAATTATTATGCAAACTATCGTTTTCGTTTGTTCCTGGTTAAATCTAACTGGAATTCTTATTAAAACAAAGTTCTTTCTTCAAATGAGATTCTCTAATGAAAAACAGGCTTGAAAAGATTATTTTCCTTTTTAGAGAACATGGCGACTCATTTCCCCAGGAACAAGGCTCACTTGAAATGCATTTTGTGCGGCGCATGATGATGCCTTTTACCTTGAGTTTTGTGTGAGTGCAGCGTGAAACCCTGACGGTGCGTGGCTCTTATTACAAATAAACACCGTCCTCTGCTTCAGGAAACATTCTTTTCACGGGGTGGCTTCTAGACACCATGGCCCTGAGAGAAACACTGAGAACATCTGCATATTTGGACTAATTGAACAGCATGTTTGGCTCCAAGGCGATTTAGAAAAACTGGTATCATGTGTAGAAGCTGCCAGTGATGGGAACGTTCGAACGTAAAAAACAAATACATGGAAAGGATCTGGAAAACATCATGGAACAAATGCATGTACAGATTTAATAAAATATACATAAAGCATAGAGCAGGGGGGTCAGCAGGGGCCGCCTTCAGCCCAATGTGATCTACAGCGGATCAGAACCAGTGAAATTATAACATACTAACCTGTAATTAGATTAGATTAGATTAGATTAGATTAGATTAGATTAGATTCAACACCAACCGGTCCAATTCCGTTTGTAGGATG
>JAPTYQ010000023.1:34107049-34117146 GCA_029814465.1 Ostorhinchus cyanosoma
ATCTATCTATCTATCTATCTATCTATCTATCTATCTATCTATCTATCTATCTATCTATCTATCTATCTATCTCTAAAATTATATATATATCCCTATTAAAACACTCTATTAAACACAATTACAGCAGTAATTTGTACAATATGTACAAGACAATATATTGTCAATATGATAATTTAAAAAATGTGCACAAAACCATTGTTGTGTGTGTGATTCTAATTATGTGGTTATAAAGTGGAGTTAAACAGTCTGATGGTCACAGGCAGGAACGATTTCCTGTGTCGTTCAGTCGTGCATTTCATAAACAAATGAAAAACAATCCACACCTATTCATTTATTTTCTGAACCGCTTAATCCTCAAGAGGGTCACAAGAGTGTCAGAGCACATCCACACATCTACTGATGAAATGTACACAAGAAGGGAAAATATTTATGGATGTAGGATCTGGAACGTTAAGGAATGTATTAGAAAATATATCAATTTCATAAGCTTTGGCCCATTTGAAACTATATGGACAGAAATATTGGGTCACATCATGTCTACAGCTGTAAACATCAATATTTGCTTGAAGTTTAATGTGAGATTTTTCTTCCAAAGTGAATGATATATATTGAATCATTTAAAAAAAAAAAGAATGAATTGTAAACTTTTTTGTAAATCAATTACCAGAAATTTCAGGCCACCCCCATTTTTGACGAAAAACACGGACGTAAAGTGACTTAAATCCGCTCATTTCTGCTTCATTAATGAGTTTTTGTATCCTTTCATTGCATGTGAGAGTATTTTAACACTGTCTCCTTTTGTTTATTTTGGACTCGGGGTGCAGACTCTTCTCCTTCTACCTCTTTATCTGGGCTTCTTGTTACAGATGACAAATTCTCCGGCACCTGTTTTCTTTTGTGCTATCTCAGGTTTTCGGAGAATAATAGCAGCTGCCATCCTTTTCAGCGCCATCATTTTAGCAGAGCAACTTCATATTTGGAGACGGTGGCTGTTCTTGATCGACGGCGAATGGAAAAGATACGCCGATGTAACGCTTCGCTGTGTTCACTGACAGTCACGGAAAACTATCCGCCGCACAGACTTCATCATTATTACGCAGTCTGCATTCTCTGAGCTAATTCAGTCATTATGAAGAATCTGCTATTATGATATAATCGCACCTTCATTATCATATCATTTTAACCAACATTAAATGGAAAATGACCTTAACAGCAGTCTGGGCCATTACAGAGCCTTTCACAACATGCATTTATTATTGTGCAGTTCTTCGCCTACCGATGGCCCCACAAATCTATCTTTCCATTGCGCCTGCCTTTGCGCTCTCCATCCTGATAAAGTCTGGATGACATCTTAATAAAGTCTAGATGACCTTTCCCTCGCAGTGTGGAATGTATCATCTGGGTGCCGCACACCTGACCCACCGGTGGGGAACCACACAATGCCTTCGTCTGGTGTGTGTTTTATTTCCCACTGATTGGGTAAAAAAAAAACAAAACAAAAGAATGTGTTAGAATGTTTCAACAAAAGCCTCTGTTTTTTGTTGTCAATACCCTTTAACCCAGACTGAATAACGTTATTATTTATAAAATATAGTGCAGCGCTAAAAAAAAAAAAAAAAAAAAAAATCCTGTAGTGAGGAATTAACCCTTTCAGGCATCAATTAAGAGAACCTTAATAAAGATTTAATTTGTTTTTCCTGTGTGTTTTTATCCCTTTTTACACATGAAAAAAACAATGCGATTGAAAATGTTCTATTTTTCATGGAGTTGCAAAAATGTCCACTTAGCTGGACACAAAGAAACATATATTTACTGATATATTGTGTGAAAACTATGTAATAAAAACAGTTTTAATGATGCTAATCTGATGTTTTCTCATATTTTAACATACTCTAATACTAGTCATTACTCACGTCATGAGATAATATGCAAAAAAACAACAACTTATTGTAAAAAAAAATGTTAAGTACAGTCTAATAACAATAATAAGCAACTGATTTACACTCAAACATGTTAGTGCAGATCAGGTTTAACAAGAACAGCAAAGTTATAGTAATGGTGTGAATTGCAGTGTATGGGATGGAGCATAAGCATCTACTGTGTTGGCTGATATGGAACCAAAACAACAAAATCCATGAATATATAAGAGAACAGCTTTGAATAACTGTCCACTGTAGTGACCACTGTGCATGAAAGGGTTAATGCACACTTTATGCATTGTCAGAATTAAAGAAAAAAAAATGTACAATGGAGGAGGTTTCATAAATACATGGAAAAGCACCAAACCTTACTGAGGTATGCTACAAATGTATATTTTAAAGGAAAAAAATATTAGACCATCAAAAGTCAACAAAAACAAGGGTTATGCAATTAAATATTAACTCCTGTGTGGATCATGTGACTAAAACAGAAAGAAAATAAAACATGGAATGAATAAAAACACTGTTTTTGTCAGTACGATGACATAGATATTGATGTAAGAACTGAAATGATTTTGGTTTTTATCAAGAAAACATGGAAAATGGATTAGATATCAGCTCTGGAATTAAACTACTATGAGCTATTTTTGTAGTTATCATTATATTGGTTAAAAAAAAAAAAGTACCTTTAGTTGTTCCAGGCATTAAAATAAACAAGAAATTGAAGAAAACAAGGGTGTTGTAATATTTTTTTCCATGACTGTATATGCATGCTCTTATTGCTTATTACCCCGCCCCCCCTAACGAGAGGCGGGGTTATTGTTTTTGGTTGATTTGTTTGTTTGTTTGTTTGATTTTCAGCAACTTCATACAAAAACTACTGGACCAATTTCCATGAAATTTTCAGGAAAGGTGTGAAGTGGTCCAGAATAGATCCCAAGATCAATCTATTAATTGAGTTCATACCTATTTAAAATGGGTTCTAATTTAATATATCATTCATTATTCGTGCTGGTTGAGCTGTTTGCTCTTCTTCTTATAGACCTGAACAGCATGAGTCAGACTTTATTCAGTGTCTGTGGATTCATAGTGTGGATTTTTTTGGTGGTTTTTGGTAAAAACTAGGAGTATTCTGGTGCTGTATTTGCCCCCTGGTGGTCAGAGTTTGGAATGACAACACTAGATGTAAGTGAAGATGATGTCAATAGATGTAAACTTTCAAATTTCTGCACGTTTGAGACGAACTCGCTCATATTAACGATTATAGATTATCATGAATTGTACAGACGTCGCTGTAACTATTATTTGTCTCTTAAATCTTTTTTATGCACAATCAAGCAGACTAAATGGGCACTAAAATAACAAATAAATGGGAAGGAACAATAACATGTAAACAAGATTTTATTGAACAAAGAAAATGATAGAACATGATTATCTTGTATAAAAGATCTTTTATTGCTCATGTTTAGTTGTGGAACATCTATTATACATTGTGTTTGGTTGTTGTTGAAACACAAGTCACGGCGACAAATTGAATCCTCGCTTTTATCTTGATATTTTGTCTTTTCTTTCTCCTGTCAGAGTAAGTACACTACACTCACGCTCATGTCTGGCGGCTCAGCACAAACACAGGACTTAGAAAAACACGCAGGTATTCTGTTGAAATGTTGTTACTTCAACGTCGACAGTCTTCGGTTTGTTAATGTGCGACTGAATAAGGTGATGTTTTTAAAGCAAAAGGCCTCGATCAAAACTCTTCAATCAAGAGTCAAAACACGCCATGTTGTGTTACAGGAGAATGACACTGAGCCTCATTATTATTATTATTATTATTATTATTATTATTATTATTATTATTATTATTATGTTATTACCTCTGCCAACACAGTAAATTGTGTTGTCAAATTAACACTAACAGAGTTTATTTTAACTTTATCCTAGAGTGTATTTGGTTCCTATCCAGATCAGTGTTAAACAAGGGTGTTAAAATCATGGAGCAAAACTAACTCTACACAGAGTAACTAATTAACCCTTGATTTGATGAGTGGGCGGTGCTCCAGAGTAAGCTTAACACCACAGCATTCAACAACACGATTTGTCACTGACACCGGGAAGCATCTTACTCAATCTGTTGTTGTAATTACTCCAATAGAGTTAACATATTTTTACACCACATAATTAACACTTCATCTTATAGGTTCATCCAATAGAATCATTCTCTGCTCCTTAATTGCATCACGTCTATCTTTTTGAACTTGGTTGATCTTAGTTTTTTTAGAGTGAGAAGGTTCTTTAACAGTAGGTAATTACACAGACATAAAGCGGCCAAAGGGCTTGGATTCAGCATCCGTGGGGCTTTGGCTGCAGGTTCAGTCTCAGTATCAGTGTAGAAACACAACAGGATGGGAGTAGAAGCCACGGGCCCTTCGTCATGTTTCCGGATGCAGGTTTCCTCAGTGGACTTAAAGCCGACAGCTCATCAGAATGAGTGAAGTATCAGGGCAGGAACCGGTCCACCTAAAGGCCACTGAGCAGCTCATTTCCTGTGTCATACTGTCGACTCAGACCGGGTATCGTGGACAGATTATGTATTTTTAGTATCTGAGTGACAGTGAGTGTTTTAATACCAGCTGAATTTTGTAGGATTGTCAAGCACTTGTCAGTTTTTAATAATTTAATAATGGGCATATAACAATAAGAACAATAATAATAATAATAATAATAATAATAATAATAATAATAATAATAATGAAATGCTATTTCCTGTGTCAGATGCACCCTTTGCTTCTCCTTGAATACTGACTTATTTTTTCTTCCAGGATACATTTGTTGTTTTCTGTTTCTTTCATCTGAGTTGCCTGATTACCTTCATGCTGAAACCAGGTATATATGAGGTCTGAGCAGAACTCTAATCATGTTGTAAGAAGAAAAACAAAACTTACCAAAACAAAAAAAAAGTCCTCCAGTCAATGCAGCAATATGAATAAAAAAAAAGATACATTGGAAAATAATAACAGAGCAAATATAAAATTACAAAAAAAATGTTAAATTTAAGTAAGAATTTAAGATATAAAATGTAACAAAAGTAAAATAAAAATATTATTAAAAGTAGACATAAAATATGAACAGATGCTATATTAACAATATTAACAGTATGTAAATCTATCTAATGTTCTAAAATACATTACATGTGTTCTTCTTGTATTTTTTTATGTCTACTTGTGGGATTTTTAAAATTTTGTTCTATTTTTTTAAGGGCAAGGAACCAAATACGGTAACTTCATCGACCTTAATTTTTTACATGACAATAAAAAATGTGCAAAAATGTCACTAAACTAATAAAGTCTTGTTATTTTCTCCAATAACACAATATTGTTGACAGTTTGAATTTCAGAGTATGTCTATGAGTGAACAAACCAGTTTTATGGTCTGAAGAAGCTGGATTTGACAGATCCAGCGTCCGCCCGAACAGCTCCGGCCTATGGAGGAAAAAATACGAACAGATCCTTCACAGATAAACGCCTGCATCAAAATGAAGCCACGGATCTGACTTCTAACCAACTGGAATTGGACTGAGTTAAATAAGAATCTGATTTCTGACAGATTGCGTTTTCCGGTGGATTCCGCTGCTTTCAAAGCAGACGCTAACAGCTCGGTGCTAATTTACCTATTAGGCCCGGCGCTACGTGACGCTGAGGCCTTTAACTCAGCTAATGGAGGTCTGAAGCTACGGCGTCGAATAATGCTATTACTGAAGTTGTCAGCGGTCTCTGTGGGTCACTCTGAAACAGATCCCAAAATTAAGAGAAGTGCCGATGCAGCACAAACCCTGTTGGCAGGCCAGCGTGATGAATTGGTGAGCTATTTTCAGCGGCGACGCCAGCAGTGCGGTTGGCGCCGAGCCACGAGAGGTCGACCCGACAACTCCAGACGAGGCCCGGGGGCAGGAGGACCGGGGCCGAGGCAGGGCACCCGGCTCGCTCTGGGTCCGGGCCAGTCCTCTGAAGTGGGTCCTCGGCGGACGGCAGATGGAGGACTTCAGATCCAGAGCCGCCGCCGCCGCTCCCAAACCAGCTGGGCTTTGAATCATCCCCGATCATCTGGCTTCTGTCGCAGCAGGTCCCACCAGTGAAATCAAAACTTGGTCTTCCAGATGGAAAGACAGACAATGCACAATATGTTGTGGTGGACTCTATGTGACAGGCTGGTGCTGCTACAAATGGAGCAGCAGGAGGAGGCTGCAGAGACAGAGCGTGGAAGGCGGTGAACGACCACAACTACAATTACTAACATAATTACTGTAACTTTTCAGCGCACACAGCATGATTTACTTGGCACGCTGCAAAAAAAGAATAAGCATCTAAAAAGTAAAAACACTTTGCTTCTGGGAAATTGGGCTTTTCATCTCCTGAAAAGAAAAATAACATTGTCAAGCATTTTATTCAGTGTCTCTTTAGTGCATAAATATATTCACAGTTATAGAAAACAAAACTGTAACCCTTAGATGCATGAGTTAATCAGTTAAAAACTTTAAGTGGCATGGTGTCAATAATATCTTTTTTATGCATACCTTGAATATGAAACAATATCAACTTTTCATTATTGAGATATTGCAAGAAAACAACCTCACCAACTCATTCTGACCCACTCGTGCATCTAAGGGTTAAGTGGAGATTGTTAATGTGAATATAGCACCTATAACAGGGGGGTCCAGTTATTATGAGGCTTCTGCAGAACTTGATGACAGGCTGCTCATGTGAATCAGGTGTGCTGGAAGAGGAATCCATCCAAAACATGCAGGAGACCGGCCCTCGACGACCAGAACCAGGACCAAGAATAACTGTGATGCAAATTAGTGACGTTAGACACAATTGTCATAATCATCATAATAGTTATTAAACACGTGTCCCAGTCTCAGGTACGGTCTGTAGAATATTTAATTGATGATCATCAGTCAGTTAGTGCTCCAGGAGGATTCAGTTGGGCTTCTGAAAATTGGTCTGAGAGTCTGGTTTGGATCTGCTCTACTATATGTAGAGTGTCATAAGATACCGTTTGTTATGATTTGGCATTATAGAAATAAAATTTGATTGATTGATTGATTGATTGATTGATTGATTGATTGATTGATTGGTTGGTTGATCGATCGGTCGGTCGATTGATCGATCGATTATTCAAGTCAACAATTAAACCAAAACAAAAATCAGTAGAATATCATGTAATTAATAATGACGGTACAGAAACAGAATATTGAACTTGATCCGTTAACATCAGGGACAAATGATAAACCAGGTAACATATGTACATTGAAAAAGAGTGTTGAACAACAACAAGTGGTTCCAGGCACAACAAACCCCGCCCCTTACAAACATTTTACCTGATTTGCCCTATCTCTTATCATTGTGAAAACACATTTTTGGTGACCTTGACCTTTACCTTTGACCTACATTCACCAAAATGTAATGGGATCTATTCTGGACCACCTCACACCTTTCCTGAAAATTTTGTGGAAATTGGTCCAGTAGTTTTTATGTAAAGTTGCTGACAAACAAACAAAAAACAAACCAAAAACAATACCCTCACCTCCCCTTCGGCATGTGGGGTAAAAAGTGTAATGAGACAAAAACGTCTATAGTAATAATAATAATAGTCTACAAGGCGTTCAAAAAAAAATCCCATATTACATAAGATAATTTTTTACTTTTAAGTTCTGTTAATTTATTTATCATACATTAACCTTTATTTAACTGGAAAAGTAAGAATTTCCACCATACATCTACAGTGAAAACCTACATAAAACCATATTAGAAACACCACCAATAATTTAAAAGGTACTAATGTGAAACTTCTCTTAAATAACTGTATTTTTGTTGATTGTAATAACCAAACATGCTTATATATTTTAGTATAATTCATTTTTTTCAGAGGCTGGACTTTTATTCTACAATAGTTGTAAGAAACCGAGCCAAGAAAAACTGTTTACCCCATTGGCAATTTTTTATTTTTTTTTTAGCTTGAAACAAAACAGTTTATGTCGAAGAACATTGGCTGTTTTTGCAGGTCAGTGTTTGAAAAGCCTCCTGGTCTGTCCACATGAATATGAATATTTTGCCAAATTGAACATTTTTCGCTGTGTCCGGGCCTCTCATCAACACATCAATTGCATTCCAGGTCAAAAAAACAGAGATTTTTTCATCAAGTAAGTCTATACTTTTCCAGAGTGAAGGTTTGTAGTGATTCATGGTTGTTTTTGTGACCTTTGACCCGTCCACACTAATGTCGATATTTAACAAAACTGATGTTTTCTCCACCTTTCGGCTTCTTGTTGTCCACGTGTAAAGGTTCTAATTCTGTGGACAGAGATATTTAGTTAAATATCTGTTTGTTTCAGTGCGAGCAGAGGATCGATGTATTTGTTACTATGTAAACACTTCATATTTCTCCAGTAACTAAACATTTGGCGTGTCTTTTTAGCCTTTTTTGCTTCCAATTTGACAAGACAAACCTCAACTTTAACTACTATACATGTATTTAGTTCCATTTCTAACCTTTTAATTAATAAAGAGATTAAAGCCTCTGCATCCGTTACATCCAGTATCATCCACAGTGTCCACAGGCTGAGTTATTTTAGCACTTTGTGAATGGACATAGTGAGTAAAATTAAGGTTGTGTGGACAGAATTCCTTTAAAAAAATGGACAAAGATAATATATATTTAGAAAAGTCTTCATGTTAGTGTGCACAGAATATTCTATAAAGTTAGGGTTAGGGTGATTTTATTAAGTGCAGGAAGGGAAAGAGAAGAAGAAAGAAAAAGAAAAGTAAAAACTACCAAAGAGTAAGAGGTGTAGTAAAGGCATATGGGGTAGAGGTTATGTACATTTCACAGCCTTCAGCATAACAGTTCAGCTGTAATAAATGTTTGTTGTTAGTCTTGGAATAAACCACGCCCACATTTGCTGACCACACCCACCTTCTAGATATGGTCTCAGGAATAGCCCTTCATCATCCCCACCAACTTTCGTAGAAATGGGTATAGCTGTTTAAGAGATATACATATATACAGTGGTTTTTCACATTTTTTTTATGAAATCTGTATATTGGATCGTTAAGAAAAGTCATAGCACACTATTCCCGCGCAGGACGCAGATTTTTGCGTCAAAATTTTTGGTGTATTTCCAACAGTGCGGGCAGAGTTGGCAGAGAGTCAGAACGAACAATAGTCTCCTGTGCTTTGCATTATATGCAAACACACAGGGAATAAATGGTATTAAATCACTTAAGAAAGAGAAAATTCACTTGGGAACTGCCATAAAAGTAGTTCTGGTTCTTTATCGGTTAAAAAACAACCTTGAGGCAATGTTGTTAAATAGGGACAGACCTTGGAAGGAGGTGCTTGAGGTGGTTATTTGTTATTTCAGCCCTTGTTCTTGAACCTAATGAAACTCTGCACAACCACAGAAACATCACATTCAAACATGCCGTATTTCTAACTCTCTAAATGCTAATTGGGTTTGACCTCTTCTGCTGACGTGTTGGTTTTTGTGTCACGCTGCAGATGCCGTGGGATCAAACCGACCTCGTAAACTGAGCAGTTAGCTAACACTGATAATTAACGTCTACAAATGCGTCGATTTCTGCCCGTTTTAACAGCGAGAATGCAGCGATCATCCTGATGTTGTGAATTCCGTCGAGTCCTCTCCTCGCCGCTCAGTATCTGTCACCAAGTAGTCAAGGGCAGCACGCACTTCACACCAAACACTGTGTACTTGTGTGTCTGTGGGAGTGTGTGTTGGCATTTCTATGTATGTGTGTGTGTGTGTGTGTGTGTGTGTTTTTTGGTGGTTGGCGGCCCCAGATTTAATGAGGCGCACCTGGCCCTCATTCATAATGGAAGGCAGATTTCATATTAATTTGGTGGCGGTCTCGCTGTCCGGGGTGATGTCGAACAGCTGTAGAGATCCAGTCACCGCTGCATAATGTATAAGATCTCACATTTATTTAAAGCCAAAGGAGAGAGGTCTTCATTGTTGAAGCGGGAAAAGCACACAAAGGAAAAGTGTTGCACTAAATGCAAAATTAATCTCAATGAACAATTAATGAACAATAAAGATCTACACGAGAAAAGACAAAAGGTCTGACTGGGTTTTCCCACTGAACGATGGGGAATGGTGGGTGG
>JAPTYQ010000023.1:34131657-34157370 GCA_029814465.1 Ostorhinchus cyanosoma
AGTTAGTACTTGATTGCATAACCATTGTTTTTTTATGACGTTTGATGGTCTAATATTTTTTTTTTCCCACGATTGTATAGTAAGGGATGTATGTATTCATGTAAAAGCCAGTGATTTAAAAGCCAAATCGTGGTGTATCTATTTCATTTTATGTTATATTTATTCTTAAGCATACTACTCAAGTGTACCCCCCCATATCACACCCTGTGGTTTCTTTTAAGTGGGGTTTATACGTTTTGTTACTCACTAATATAAATTACTGAAATAGTGCTTTCTAATCGGGTCAAATACACTACTATAAACTTTAGTTCTCTTTGTATTGTCTTGGTCAGTCACTTCTAATATAGAGACTTAATCTAAATTGTGGCCGTGGGAATCGGCTGTTACAGAGATGAAACTGCTCTATATCATGTATTCTGGAATTCCATTTGTCTTCTATCTCTCTGGTTTGGCATTTTTTAGGCCCTCTGACATTTGTGGTAAAGTGATACAACCAGATCCAGGAATTGCATTGTTTGGAGTCGCTCCTGAGGGTTTTGGATTTACTGGTTCACAGTGTGATGTCCTCGCTGTTCTGACATTACTGGCATGATAACTATTGTTTTTTTATTGTAAATCTGTAATGGATGTGCTCTAAATGGGTGGAAAGCGTTATGACACAAGATTCTACAAGGGGCTCAGGTGAAAATAGCGAAGCCCTTATTCTATTTTCTTTTTTGAAGAAGAAAAGTCACTTTATATCGTCTCACAATCATATCTAGACTCTTTTATAATGTACGGTTGCCTCTGTTGATGATAACCTGATATACACCTCAGTGCATGAGACTGGTTGGATTTTCCTTACATTCATTTAGGGCCTGGCAATATGAAAAAAAAAAAACCATATTACAATATTTTTATCATATCAGACAATCTCAATATGTATCATGATATAAATCAAATCACTTTTTTTGTCAAGCTTAAATTTTCCATTTCTCATAAGCTAGTTGTAAAGACATCAGAAGGTTATTTTGGATTTAAGTATGATTTGTTTTCTGTCAGAGGTTGAACATGACAGATGTGCTGAAGAACAATACAACTGTTTCAGATCAATAAAACAGGTCCATATATTTAAAACTAAACTAAAAGTCTGACCAGCAGGCAAAACTTTCCAAGTTTTAAAAGAGAACACAAACATTTGTTTTATGTTGCAATATATATAGCAGGGGTGAAAAAATCTCAATGTCAGTTTTTTCCAATATCATGCAGCGCTAGTCTGTATGTGGAACCTGAACTAAAATGAGTTTGACAGCCCTGTTTTAAACGCATCTGAATCTTCAACCTTGCGTATGGTCACTCTGTCTATGATGGTCAAAATGTGTGCCGGTCCTCGGTTGCATTTCGACACACGGTTCAGTCCATGGTGTTGAGTCATGTCACGGCACCTGTGGTCACTCACTGCATTGACCACTGACCCCCAAACCCCACAGCCCTCCCACTCCTCCCACCATGTCCATGCTCACCAATAATTCCGTCCTGACTTATTATCCTCTGGGCACACGGTGAAATTTTGATGCATTGCATACTGTCACATAACAGGTAAAATATTTATTCTGTTGGTTTTGCTCTCCGTTTCTGCTGCCAGGGAGAGTTGATGTATTATACAAAGGGCTCCACAGAAGCAATGCATGACAGTGTACAACAAAACACTTTATGTCTCAAAGTGAAATATGATATTGATTGATACTGTGCTGTGTTCACCTGACAAGGCGCCTTCTGGCTGAAAAGAAGAAGGCTTCTGCTGTCAGTAGAATGGTAATACTGGGAGATTTATATTCAACGAGCACAAGCATAGCTCCGCATTAACTCCAAAATGGAACCCGTTTCACAAATCTGAGACAAATTTGTGTTGTTCAGAATTTGTGATGTATCAGAATCAGTTATCAGTGTGTCAGTGATGCAACTGATAGCATCACGCTCTTCCAGTTTCGCATATGAGACGTTATTCTATGAAATCTTTAAACATATCTATCATGGCTTTGAGAGATCTCACTTTGTTTTTACTCTGTCCTGGTCATCATGGAACATTGATAAAGCATGCGATGTACTTTGTATTTCTAGATATTTATGAAGAAATGGACAGATACACAGAGACCAATACGTTTGTGTGGTAATAATGGTGCATGTTATTGCCGCTAGAAAACATGCACAATAAAAAACCCTTTCCTTTACAAACATCCATCCATTTTCTGAACCACTTAGTCCTCTTGGGGGTTTCATGGGTTCTTTATAAAGATGAGACAAGAAAATCATGTGCTTTATCTACTGTTTATTCCAGCATTCTTGTCATTTCTGTCTGAAAACATGAGGGAGTCACCTATCTCGAAAAAAAAAAAAAAGTGCTTTACACATGCATTCCTCATGTGTTAAGGTAGAAATGACAAGAAGCTCTTGAAGTATATATATTTTCTTTTATTTTAGATTAATAATATTTGCATGAAACATTCAATGGACTAATTTCACACATCTGTGGTGGTGCAGCAAATAGAAATGCTTACTGTCAATATTTTAGAGATCCCCAAATATTCCATGTGTGATATATTCAGGTGAAGTTCTTGATTTAAAAAAAAAAATGGAATAATGCATTTTAAAACCTTTCCCTGTGGTCTACATAAACTGTAAATGCTATGCTTTGGTCTGAATTTTTCATTAATTCAACTCCACAGGTCCATCTTCAACCCTGTTTCTCACTAATGACACCAGAAAGGTGGTTTTGAGCGCTGGCCCTTTAAATGCACATGAGCCACTTCAGGCCCCGCCCCCTCCAAGTTGTTGACTGTGCTTTTCTGTCCCGTTCAACCAACAACTGAACATTTTAGGTAATCGGCTCAAACTTTGGACATATTTTCAGTTTTTACTACAATCGTTGTTGCTGATAAACATTTATGTTGTACACTGAGAAATTTTCACCAAAGCACTTCCAGCTTCAAATACCACATCAATGCGAAGCGTAAGTTAGTCAGGGATTCCGCTCATACTTCAGCTAACACATTACCCAGCTTGCAACAAACACATTAGGTGCAAATGTATTCCCTTCTTTCTTGAGTCTGTTTGCTCATGCTAAATGAAATGTGATTAATATAGATTAAAAATGAATGATACTTAATTGTGATTAATTGAAATTAATCCACAGCAACCCTTTGATAAATCAGATGAAAAATTGTAATCGTTTGACAGTACTAACAAAAAAATCAATCAAGGCAACTAGCTATGTAATGTAAAAAAACCCAAATCTTTACTTCCTGGGTCTCAGGAGGTTACGGTTTAATCCATGCATCAGATTTGCCTGCCATGTACATTCCATCTCTGCAGGATATTGCAGACAGATGTGTCAAACTGTGGCCTGCTCTGCACTGTTTTCTAAGATGCACGCTGTCCTTTTGGCACAAATACTAGGTCATGATCCTCGCCAAACACCAGCTGTTTTACTGGACTAGTGATGCCCTGAAATCAAATGCTGGAGGCATAAGTCAACATGTTTATTTAAAGCAGCTCTATTTTTACTGTTTCTACTGCAGGAATACGCTCCTGCTGTGTGCTGCACACAGTGACCATGATATGCATTGTTTGTTCCAATGTTCATTCTGCAAGATTGTTGATCAATACCAGTTACAAAATGATTACTTTGTCATCTTTGCTGAGAGTTCTGGTTTTGAGAAATGTCCTTCCAGCTTTAGAACGAAAACCCTCCTCCTCCTCCCAGTGGAGTTGAAAATCCTAATCCCACCACCCACACTCTTTCATTTGCTCAGTGACTGAGGCGCTGCACTTTGGCAACACAAACAAGGCAAAAATGCCTTGTTCTGAAGCCAACAAAGCAGATCACAAGCAATATTGTGATTACATGTGCTTATATTCACATATACTGTATTTGCTCCTTAGGGAATTTCTGCACTACAGTATCCATGTATGCCTAAATTACATTTATATGGTGATAGCTTAACCTTATTATTTCCTTTTTCTAATATTGTCAGTCTCCTCAGTGGTCAATGGTCAACATATTTTATGACACAGACTATAAGAGGATTATATGATAAAAGCAAAGGCTGTTATTTACATGAAATCAGGCTTATTTGAGTTAATGTTTAGATTTTCCACTTCCCAACTTTCTCACATTGAATGCAACTCACATACTGGATACATACAATATAGAGCAGTGTGGTGTAGACAATGGGAAAATGGGAGTTGTGACCATGGAAACAACTACCCAGCAGCTCTTGGTAGACTTCAAATGAGTAGTTCGGGATCTTTTTTACATAGAAATCTACATCAACTCATTCGCTAGACATGAGATCATTCATTATGGAAGTTCGCTCTGTAATGCAAATAATCATTATATGCACTGTCGCCATTGGGAGCGTTGTACTGACATGTGCAGCTGCTGCAGTGTGCAGCCATTACAGTTCCTGAACTCTATGTTCCTGTATAATATATGTCAACAGGGAACTCTGGCCAGCACTCAAGAACAGTATGTGCCACCTTCTCTTAAAAAAGAATACGATCATGACCATAATGCACTGTGGGATGCAGTACATCATGCACACAGTGTCACTACCCATTCCATCCTTGAAACCAATTTAATCCTGTACTGTGCAGGATTTAATTAAAATGTCATATTTGGTTCTATTATAAAACAGAAGATTATTTTTTTTGTAAAATATGAAAATATTTAAATTATGACTTTAGAGTGCATGCTCCTTTTTTTATTTTTACCTTGTATATATTCTTTATTACCTGTGTATATGTTGTACACATTTCTTATCTGCGGAATAGACTGAGTTTTTTTTGTATATTTAAGTAGCAATCAGTAATGATCGATTGATATATCGGGCTGACATTTGCGGTTTTTATTTGTATTGGCATCGATGGGCCAATGCGCAGGTGTGTTCGCTGATATATAAATGTATATTTTCTGGCCCATGCCGCTGACGGGTGTGGATTCCCCATTATAACCTGCATTTCCAAACTTGGGAGTATTAAGAACTTTCAGTGAGGGATGTGTGGAGTAAAGAGTATTGGAAGTGGGGCACTACACATATGCAAAATTCTTTTAAAGTTGTTTTTCGTTTTTTATTGCTGTTTACTCTTTCCGTATCTTAGGAAAACCATTTGCACTACAATTGTTTAGGTTATGTAAGTAAAGTGCACTAAAACTTAGACCTGAGCATTAAATGACTTGGTGGTCTAGTACAGTGTGCACTGTATTATGCTGCTCACTCGTTGCTACTGTGTGCAGTACTGTAATTATTTCATTTATGTTTAAATATTCATTTTTTCAAAGACATGGCTTAAGAATTAAGAGCATTGAACTGTTTGTGTTTATTTGTATGTTTGATAATGTTCAACACAGATTAAGCTGTTAAATGCTACTGTATGCAATTTACTACCTTTCTACCTCTTTTTACTATTTGTTGAATATAATTTTAAGTGCAATAAATGCTTCTTTTTTTTTTACATTGAGACATTTGTTATGATTATGTCAGTTTTTTTGTGTAAATTGAGGGAGCAAAAGCAGTATTGGCTTAAGAAAATCGGCAGCGCTTACTGGTTAAAGCTGCTAAAAAAAAATGGCATCAGCATCAGGCCTAAAAAAATCCATATCGGCCGATCCCTAATAAACAGAAGTATTTGTATATTTAATATTTTGGGGTTTTTTTGTACATTGACACTACTTCTCTGTATTTTTTGTCATATTTTTATACTTTTATTTTTTTACACTTTTAAGTGTTTGCTGCTAAACAGAGACAGAGCTGCTACAGATTTTCATTGTTCCTTTAAGATCTGTTCTATTCTTGCATTAGGTTAAAAATGTCAGTGTTGTGCAGAGACGTGCACTGACTTTACACAATGATCAACCAAGATGCTCTAAATGTAAAGAATGGAGTTTGATGCTGAAATGTCAGCGTTTCTTCTACACAAGGGAGTTGGATTCTGAGGCTTATGGAGGTATAAAGTTATTATGGGATGTTCTTATCTTTTCTAAGTTGCCTAAGTTGTTTGTTGATCCATGGTTCAGACTAAACTGTGACAGTTCTGACCTTGTTTGTTGGATTCCAAACAGATCTTTAGTTCTGTTATTGACAAAACAAACCGTACTGAAAACAGAGTTGATTTGTGGTTTTACTGTGGCTGTTTACTGTCTAAAAACAGAGCTAAGCTAACAAAGCTTTAATGTAAACTATTATCTGATGCAGCATGTAACGATTATAAGACATAGTGTTATTTTCACTTGGTTTTGGTTAAAAGCAGAAAACTTGATGATGCTGTAATGCAAATGTGTGAACAGTGAGCCTCCTTTTTTGTGATTAAAATGTGTGTAGTAATTGTTTGGTTTGGTAGCACGGATACATCCTGGTTCATGTTCTGGGCCCCTTACTATTTTTATGGTTTTAGATTCCTACAACCTGTTTTAATTCCTACTTAATTTGTTACATTTATAACTCGTTACATCACAACATTTGCACATATAAGGTCAAGACCCCTAACTAACATTTCTCCAACTATGGAATAATTGTTTGTCAGCCAGTGGTTGTTGTAAAAACTGAAAATATGTCCAAACTTTGAGCTGATTACCTAAAATGTTCAGTTGATGGTTGAACGGGACAGAGCCGTGCAGTCATCAACTTGGAGGGGGCGGGGCCTGAAGTGTGCATTTGCATTTATAGGGCCAGCGCTCGAAACAACCTTTCTGATGTCATTATTCAGAAACAGGGTTGAAGATGGACCTATGGAGTTGAATTAATGAAGAATTCAGACCCAAGCAGAGCATTTACAGTTTATGTAGACCACAGGGAAATGTTTTAAAATAGATAATTCCATTTTAAAAAGCAAACATATCATTGCTTTAATATGAAACAGAGTGTTCTTTAAAATCCAAAGATAATGTTGTATTTCTTGGTCTTGAAGTACCTCCAATGGCAGCTCACTGCTCCTAATAGATAGATAGATGAAACTTTATTGATCCCACAGTGGGGAAATTCACTGGTCAAGGCAGCCACAGAATGAAATACAAGAAAATGTGCATGCATACGGTAGTGCAAAAAAGCAAACCATACAAAACTAAGAGTAATAATAATTAATACACTAGAGACATATTTACATAAGAAGTAGCATTGCAGTATGTCAATGTGCACATGTGCTAAGTGTTAATGCAAATGCTCAATACCATGAGTATTAGGATGTGCAAAATGCAGACAGAATTTGCCAAAGGGACACTAAAGTGTGTTAACCTTTCTGGTACAGATTAAGGAATAACACGATGAAATTTGCCCAGTGTAGTGTGTCATATTGCAGACTCCATATTTTCAGATTTGTCACACACTACTTGGCTCATACACCGTCCACTAGTGTTAGAGTCAGCAGCTCTTCTGTGGACACTATACCAGGCCTCACCTCTGCATCAGGGGGAGTCTAAATTCCACTCAGTATTTCTGCGTCGAGTGTCTCGGCGTCGGAGCCAGACAGTGCGGTGCTGTCTGACTGTGTCTATGGTGCTTATTCAGCACCCGGAGACCCGTAAATCAATGATCCTTTAACTGTTAATCAATCACAACTCACTGTTATTCTCATAAGACCACTGTAGCTTCATTACTGTTCAACAATTAACACTGCCAGGAGAGTGATTGGTACACTGACTGCCATGATTAATGCGACTATAAATTGGGAGAGAAGCCAATGAATTCAAATGTAGATGTTAATTAATGACAGAATAGTCGGTAATTAATTCTAGGATGAGGTTATATTGTTTGGTTGCTTCCTCATATCAACATCACCTGACAGTAGCAGGATAAAAAAAGACAAATTCAGAGTAATGTAATTACAGTCGCGATGTGTTTTACTTATTTATCACTCCTGCTGTGTATGTACAAAGGAGCTGCTTTTGTTGTTTTGCCGTTGTGGCCTCCACAAAAGCTCAAGCATCAGGATAGTGCTGGGTCTGTCCTTTTCCGTCCTAAATCTTGTTAAAGTCTGTCACAAATCACTGAGCCTGGTAATTGCTATTTGTACTCTCTCTTGCCCGGTATCAGGCGTTCCTCAAGCCTTATATTTTTCGACGACTGCCGCTATTGATTTTTTTCCAGTAATCAGTCATTTATAGCCAAACAAATGCATGACCCTAAATGAGAACCTAATTGAAAATGGTTTATTACAGTGATCTGAGAATAGCAGGTAGCAAACGGTAAACTGTCGCCAAAACCATGAGATGACTGGAGACGAGATCACAGCACCTCCTACACACTGTTGTCCCAGATGGCACATGTATAGTAGGCTTTCACAAACAAAAATGACACACCACACACAATTTCTGCCATCCTCCCTCACTGTCCCTTGTGTTACATTTTTTCCTTACAATCTGCCAGGTCTCATGTATTCCCTCATTTATTTGTGTATGTGCGGCACGAGTTGCTGAGGTTAGTGTTACCGTACGGGGAGATCCGAGAATGATCTGGTAGACCTAGTGAGAGAAAACGGTCAATAAGATATATCTTTGGCTGTCACCGCTTACCGTAATGAGTGAGATTTTATCTGTTTTTTTTGGACAGAAGCTTGCAACATGACCAAAATCACAGAGCCTTGAAGTCGATAAGTCTGGCTCTAGGTTCATATCCTTTTGCACCCTGCTTTAGTTCATTTGCAGATAAAAAACTCAGCTTTAGCATCAGTTTACCCGCCAATACCACTAATCTCTACATACCTACACCAGCACTTCCCATAATTTATACTCAGTCCCTCGAAGGGAAGGCAAGGGGTATTGGATTTGGTTCTGTTTGTATGTTTAACACTTGAGCAGCAAAACTTTTGCTTGAATTCATACCAAATTAGGTTTATAGATTGCCAGTGATCCAGAATAGATGTCATTCCATTGTGAAAAAAATTGGTCAAAGTTTAAATTTTTTCTGAATTTTGAAATCTTTTTTTCCCCATTTACTTATAATGGTTGAAATTTCTAATGTCCGAGCAATACTATTGGTTGAATTCATACCAAATTGGGTTTATAGATTGCCAGTGACCTAGAATAGCTGACATTCCATTTTGTGAAAAGTTGGTCCAAGTTCAAATTTGTAATGAATTTTTAAATTTTTTTTCTTTTCCCATTGCCTTATAATGGCCGAAATTTCACGTCTATAAAAACTTAAATTTTGTTTAAATTTACTTCAAACTTGGCACATATATAGAGGCAGTTGATATGCTGACATCAGCACATGCATAGACATGATGACATCAGCTGGATTGAGACCAAAATAAGCTACAATATGTGCGAGGGGTGGAGTTTGTTGTGCCTGGAACCACTTGTTCTTTTTGCATTGATTTAACCCATAAAGACCCAGTGCTACTTTTGTGGCAGTCCCCAAATGAATGTTTCCTCTATATTTAACCTTTCTTAAGTGATATATCACCGCTTATTTTAATATTATCTTTTGAGCTTTTTCAGTGTAAATGATGTATTTCCCTATATTTAATTCACTGATCACGTAGATGTTCATAAGAGTGTGAATTCAAAGGTTATATCAAAACAGGGAACACTGAACAAAAAGGGACTTTTTATCAGTAACTGAACTCAAACTAGTGTCTTTATCCACTGTCATTTTTCAAACTCCACTGATTTTACAGGTGAATCACGTTAACCACAGACCCTCTGAACGTCCTAATGGGACTTATCTGACCATGGAAAGATGAGAAACTGCATTTTACATCATTTATTTACATGTAGTGATACGATTAGTGGCTCAGAAGGTATTATAAAGTTACATCAGTAGTTGGTTTTGGTCTCCAGTGGCTGTTTGGGTCTTTATGGGTTAATACAACAACCTAACACTGGAAGTCATGAGAAGCTGAACACCAAATCAAACATACTCTTTATTTTAGTTAACCATGCCACAATATGTGATAGATATTCTACAGAATAATTATTGGTGCTTGTTAGGGTTTATGTTGAATCTGCATTTTACAGTAACTGGAGACACAGAGCAATATTTTATGATGACTGTATAAAGACTGGGATTCAGCTTGCTGCAGGAATAACAAGAATGTCAATACTGGATGATTGATTCTGCAAAATGCCAACTGTTCTTTTCCATCATGACATAAAATTTCTTGCTTTTTCCAATATTTCCACATGGCTTCCACTGTATGGATTTGAGTTTGTACTCATGAAGGGTATGAGGTCATGGTAAAACAAGACTGGTCTTGAACAAGTACCCTCTGGTTTTGCTGCAAAATGTCACATTTACACCAATCAACCATTATAAAAAAATATTTATCATTAGTGTATTACATTACAACCATTGACATATTGAATGGTAATAATGTGAAGTATTACATTGCAATGGTACCTTTCAGTGGATGGGATATATTAGACAGGAAGTGGATATTTACATTTGTGGCCAAACGTTTTGACAGTGACACAAAGCTTTCGTTGTTTTACATGCTTTTCTGTATCTTATAAATTCATATATCCAGCTACTAGTGCTGCTCCAACTAATCGAGTAAATCGATCCAATTTGATTCTTAAGAGTTGGCAACAAATTTGGCAGTCGATTCATTGGGTCTTGAGCATGTTAGTATTGAGGTATGCCCGCAGGCTAACTCGATAACCAGAGCTGGATGAAGACTAACTTGCTAGTCTCTAGCCATAACAAGTCTAGGTAGTGAGCTAGTGGTCACTAGTGGGGGTAAACATGACAAATTCATGGGGCCCAGTGGGTATAGAAGTTGTGAAAATTTTGTGTAAGCTCCGGAATAAAAGAGCGATGTAGAAATTAGGAGTTGGATGTCCAAAGTTAAGTTTCACTTTTGGTTTCACACCAGTTACGATAGTTGAGGCACTTCACCCCCATGTATATACCTTCAGCCCCATCCGATGCTCCGATGATGATTACAGATACTTTATTTTATGAAGGGCCCACAATGCTTACCTTTCATGGGGCTAATAGTTGCTACTTAAAAAAATGTAGTGTGCCATTTACGCAACAAAACTTGAATATGGAGAAAAAAATGGCCAAAATCCCACGGCAATACGTTTCAGGTAAACAGGGCCCCCATGACCACCAGGAACATAATGCAAACCTAGCTTAAGATAGCCTAAGTGTTGTGATTACTCACCTGCTAGTTATTAGACACTATTGCTTTAATTATAACGTTTTCACCCATCTCTGTTTATCAGGCCACCAGACTGACATTACCTACCGTTGACGGCAACTAGTACATGTAACGCTAGTTTGATAGCCTATAACCAGAGCTGGGTGAAGACTATATCTTGCTAGCCTTCAGCCATAACAAGTCTAGGTAGCGGGCTAATGCTCGCTAACTAAACCCGAAGCCATTGTAGGAATGTAATCATTAGTGACTTGTCTGCAGCCTATATTGCTTTGGGTTATATACTGACCTTTGAGAATTGAGTCTTTTGTGGTTATCAGATGAATCGATTAGTTGTTAAAATAAATCTACAGATTAATCAATTGTTAAAATTGTCAGTAGTTACAGCCCTACCAGCTACCACTTTATTCCCCCACAAACTCCCCTTAGATAATTACTCAACTTCAAACTTGGTAAAGGTCTTCGTGTGACATGGACTAACTGGTCAGTGAAGTCACCAATTTCGTAGAAATGGTAATGTCAATGTTTCACCATTCAACAGGATGTTATAGCTGTGATCTGCATATGTGTGTCACTACTGAGATATGTCTCAATCTGACAATCTGATTGGAATTTCAATGGGCTCTATATACAATATAAAGCAAAGTGACGGAGTGGACACTTGAATTCATATTATGCTCTCTTTTCCGATATACAACTATGAGTCTGTCCAGCTCCAAGACGATTCTAATTCAATCCAAACCATGATCCTCCCTAAACCTAAATGGTATTTGTATATAAATCTAATCAAACCATAACCCATGATTGTTGTTTTGTACATTTTAATGGCTTCTGTGATGTCTGGTAAAAGTGATGATACTGAAAGTTGAGTTTAGAATTAATTGAAATACAAATAACAGCGATTACCAACATGATCGTCTATTATGTTAACTTACTGCCACCACTGTAGCGTGACTGTAGCGTACATAATGATAGTTTAATTATACACTTTTCATGGAAAAGAAGAAATCAAAATAAACTGCCACAGTGCTGGTTCTATATTAGATTCACATAACAGGGTGCAAAGAGACTATTTCATTAAAAAAGTGTCAGTCAAATAGTGGAAAAAGATGAAGTAATGATAAAACAGGTTGTTTCTGTTAGTTTCACCAACAGTTTTTCCACATAATTATGACAGGACTATGTTTGGGAATGTAAAGATAAAGGTTTATTTGATTTGGATGACTTGGAAAAAGTATGACTCCAGCTCTGTGACATAGGGTAACGTCAAATATACCTGAAGTCTGGAGCCTCCAATTATGCTAATAATCTCTGCACCGCCACCAAATGTTGAAAGTGGACATAAATTGATCGGTGGAGGACCATTCAATGAGGGCATACCATTAGTGGACAAAGGGCGGTGGGGACGGACGTATCGATAAGGGCAAAGGTCATGCGAATAAGTCTTTAAGGCAGATCGCCAGTGGTTAGTGTTGCACTTCCATAAAAATAATGGCGATTTGGGAAAGAAAAATCAATACAGTAGAGGGCAGGAAATTCTGACTGTGCATCCCTTTTATAGATCAAGCTCCAAAAACACTTATCCTGTAATATAATTGAAAAGTGTGTCATTAATCCCTCCCTGCTTGGTAAATGGACATGTCCTTGAAACTTGTGTCTCTTTAGTTTTGTATTGCTGTGTTTTTGTCAGAAATATGAAGTCTCCAAAGCCTTGTAAGACATTGTGCAGCACCTGTACATTGTTTGCCAAGTACGTGAACTTCATTTCAGACACACTGGTCTATACCGGTAGAAATTAATAAAAACAACACAAGGGCAACACAGCAACATAATCATTACATTTCACAAAAGTTTACAGTGATTTGAGGCTCAAGCTGTTTTTCCCCGACTTCTAAAAAAAAAAAAAACACGCTTAGTTTAGACTCTTAACGTCATATGATTATATTCTTTGGATCTGTTAAATCTCCATGTTGTTCTAAAAATTCCGCACTATGTTATAAAAGGAGGGAATCTGACTGGTATCAAGATTTAATGACTATATCATTAAATGCTTTAATGTCTGCATATAAAGCTCATTAAAACCATTATATGCAGATTTCCCTTTATATCCCTAAATCTGGTTGACGTGGACTCAAAAATAAATTTTGAAGAAATTGGTGGCCAAAGGTCAAGGCCACTGTGATCTCATAAAATATGTTTATGAGCAAAACTCATGAATTCACACATGAATTATGAGAAAATTTCAAATAAATGCATGACAGGAAAAACTAATGCCACAAGGGCATTTTATAACCAAAAGGTCAGTTGGAGTCTATGAAGAACTGAGATGAGTTGGGGGTTAAAGTTCATTGTGAAGGCCGAAATTTTGGCTGAAACTCCAGACTTAATCCATCATTTAGGACAATCTGTACAAAATGTGCAATATAGTAAATAATGATCCAATTGCATGTGAATTTAAGAAGTTAAAGGGCAACTTGGATCTTTGACATTACATTTAAACTAATGTAACAAAGATGGAGGTCTGTATGCTTTGCCAAAGGTTGATGAATAAAAGTAAATTTACCCTTTAAATGTCCAAGTTGCAATATTTTGACAAGCAATATAGGTCAATGAAACAAACCATCATAGCACCAGAGAGAGTCGCCAGATCCACCACCTCCCACCAGTATATGACGGATATGTGTGCCTTCAATCTTAACACCGTTTTAGAGCATGTTTGTAAGTGGAGAAGAAAATCCAATTTAAAGGCATTGTCCTGAGCTGGTTTAATAAGTAAGTAAAGATTATTTAATTTTAATTTGGACCGATAAGGACAGATTTGGCCAAAAAAGTTACTAAAACTTACAGCAATTTACTTTCTACTAATGTCTAAGGTCATTTATTTAAAGGATAAAATGACAGTAAACTAAAAACACAGAAAAACATCCACGTAAATATGTTCAAAGTTCAATTTTACTAAAAGTTACGGAATCCAATATGGCCGTTGCCCTGTGATATCATGATATGCAAATTTGATGAATGCGTTTACTCCCGACATAAACTTTGGGTCAAACCCAATGTTTTTCCCATTTACAGTGTGACTTTACCTCCAAACACTTCCTAGATGCAGCTTTCGGAAATCTTTATTGAAATTGAAGTTTTCTTGAAAAAAAAAAAAAAAAAGGAAATAAAATAGTGCACAAATGTAATGTTTCTCCTTTAACATTGTTTCATCATAATTGTTTCAGCATTTTTGCAAGATGTAAAAAAACAAATCCCATCTGAGGGTTTTAAAAACAAAACAGAAAGACAGGTCTCAAACAAAGCCTTGTCTGATCTGTGTAACTGAAAAAGACAATGTTCATTTTAATATCACAGTGTGTATATATATAGCAAAAGAATGTATGAGATAACTTGTAATTACAGTCATTTCTCTCGTTGGTGTGGTCACTTGTCCTGTGGAGAAAACCCACCTGACATGGAAAGCAGCTCCTCAGTGGACCAACTTGTTCTGAACCGTCTTTGGTAATGTTCTTTCAGACCACTTTTCTGGCAGCGACTCAATGCCATTGTCTTCTAAAAATAGCCTGTAAAAGAAGCATGAAATTATTCACAGGCAGGTGAAAAAGAAATCTCATGTATTAAATTCTTCTACAGACTTGACATCTATGCGTGTGCAGTATCATGTATGTAGTCAATTATAACCTGAATAATTGCAACAAATAAGAATAACTGCAACAAATAAGATGCATACAATATATACAGGCTTTAAAAAGGTTATTTTGACATCATCTGCACATACAACACACTATAGCCTGTTCCAAAGTGCTGGGAGGTTGGATATATCCCACCTGGAGTTAACCACATCCCACCTCAAAGCTTTCTAGACAATTCATGTTGAACAAAAACGGCAAATTTGGATGACCGTACATCTAATCTCCTATTTGTTTTGTTACTGAAGAGGCATTTAGACTGTCGACAGTACAGTATGGATGGAAGAGGTGAAATGATGGATGACTATTGGTAATTATACACTATGATGTTTTTTTTTCATTGCAAATTTTCACTCGTGTGCCGCTATTGTATTGATGTCATGTTAATTTGCGGTGAGCTGGGGGTAGTTCGATCTGGCCCTACTTTGCAACCTGGACCTCCACAGGGTCCCATGCATCTTGGAAAACCTGGACAATGATTGACCAATTTTCCAGTCATGGAAAATGAGAAAAAAGGCCAAGTGTCCTGGAAACGGTTAAGCTATCCTAGAAAATTACTTATCCTCGCCATACTTTGCAACCTTGTGTGCCTAAACTGAGATGAAACAAAGGAAACTTTTTTTCAGTGATTTATTGAAAATATACAAATACTTTTAGAGAAAGTGCAGGAGAGAAAGTAAGTGAGAAGAGAAAGTTGATTTGGGAATTGTCCAATTGAACATTGTAACTCCAGTTTGTTAGGCTAATGAAGTGCTACGCTGTAATCTGTGGGTGTGTTTGCATTATTCTGTGATACATATGTCATAATTATTTTTCATAGATAAATTATAGCCATAGACTGGACATCAAATGTTCGAGTAATAAACAGAAACAATCTGGGTAAATGGAAGTTACAGCTGTAGAAAAGAAGACTTCCAAAGAATGAGGGGAACAAGGGAATGAATTAGTGCATGAAGGGATAACTTGTCTCTGTAGTGGCTGAAAATGTCCTGGAAAATATTTTCAAGGAAAGAGTGGGAACCCTGTCTCCAGTTTCAATGGGTGTTCCAATGCATTTTACCTCGTTGGACATCTGAACCTTCCCACCTCCCAGCACTTTGGAACAGAACATTAACTCCTATTTGCTTTCTTACTGAAGACACATTTTGACTGTCAGCTAGGGGTTTAACGGTGCTCTTGTTTGTACTGAACCGTTTCAGTTCAGGGCCTTCGATACCATACAGAGGAGTACTGACGGAATACATGTAACCCATGTAAAGAACACAAACACTTGGGAAACAGGGTTTCCCCATATATACATTTGGCAGCCGCTGCAAAAAAACCCCCCAAAAGCAGGACAACAGAGTCTACAACAGAGGCACAGAAGCCGGGTTGGACGTTTGAAGCATGTTAAGTTTCACTTTGTTTTTCGGTTTGTTGCAGCTTTGTGGCACAAAAGACTCCACAGGTTCCTTTAAAGCAAAAAGGTTATTTTTTAACTGAAGTTGTTAAAATCAAGTGAACTTGCTCCTCTTATCCTTCAGAGTACTGAAAACATACTGAAAATGTATCGCACTGTATTGAAAATGTACTGAACCGAAATTTTTCTTTTCTTTACCATTACACTCCTGCTGTCAACAGCACAGTATTATCACATACACAAACTTAAATGGAAGAGATGAAATTATGGATGATTATTGGTAATTATACATTGTGAAGTTGTTTCTTTTTTATTGCAAACTTTCACTCTGCGCTCCACCATTGTTGTGTTGATGTAACGCTCTTGATTCTTGGTGACATGGAAGTAGTTTGATCTGGGCCTACTTTGCAACTATAACCTCCGGCTTTGACAGGAGTTCCAATGCACTTTACCTGGTTGGACGTCCGAAACCCCCCCCACCTCCCAGCACTTTGGAACAGACCATTAGAGACTGCCCCCTTTCATGTTTGCATGTGCATACAATTTGCAAATGGTGCTGCTCATCATCACGTTACATGGATCATATGGTGATTATCCTTTAATCACCGCATTTATCGCTTGAGTGCATAAAATATGGGAATTTTTTTGCAACTCTATGGATTTAGTAATGATGTCAACACTTTTTAATGATACATTTAATGCCACAGTGCACATCATGACTTGAGTCGACTAAACCGATCCCCATGTTTCCAAATTGGCAAAGTAAGGGAGGAACAATTGTTTCGAAGTCTCCTGCAACACATAAGAAGTGAAAACACCTCCCAAAAAAAAAATAAAAAATCACTGGCTCTGCATTTTCAGAAAGCCTTTACTGTTGATTTCCAAACAGCCATTAGCAATTAAGAGCGAAGCCCAGTGTTCATCAGACAGACTCTGCAGTAACAGAACTGGTTTGCAGTGTACATAGTCTCTGTAGTGGGCAGGTTTTTTTTTTTTTTTTTTTTTTATATTCTTGTATTGCTTCACAAACAGGTCCCTGTGGAGAGTGAACAAACTTTTATCCCTTATAGGCTGAAGTCGCAATCAGATAATTGTTTCCCAGAGCAACCATTTGAGACTGCAAAACCATGTAATCCCCAGTGCCGCTCTGATGGTGGTACAATAGCAGAGGACCGCTGAAGCTCTTAAGGCTCTCATTGTTGCCAGTTTTGTGGAAAGAGGTGGCTTTTTCAGAATAGCTTACATTTAGGGTAAGAACTAGGAGTCATTTTAAATCTTCACAAAGGTGAAATGGTGTTTTTCGACGGTTTCACTGTTGTTTGGTAACAAAGAACAGGGGGCTGATTCTGAGGAATTGTACCTGTCAGCTCTAGTTGTTGATATAGTGGCTGGTATGAATGAAAAGGTCACTTGTCTCTTCAATTATGATCCAAAACCTGAATTTCCCGCTATATAAAACCCTGTTTTTGCATCATGCACAATTACCACCCCAGAGCCCCCTGGCATTTATCATTACTATAGTACTTGTCAGCTCCATAACTCTGTCATGTCCTTTCTGGGCCATATGGGAATAGTTGTATGCATGTTGTAGTCAAATGAGACAACCTGATACAACCCCAAAAAAAAAAAAAAATCAGCAAAATAAAAAACTGTTCTGGGAAATAGGCTTTTTGTTTGGTTTAAAGGGGTTATATTTTGTTAAACCCACTTTTATTAGTCTTTGGTTCATTTATTTGTGTATTTAGACCCTAATGGTTCATAAAGTTTGAATTTGAACTCTCCAGGAGCTGCACAGCTATCTTCATATTTATTCTGGCAAAAATCGAGTGCATTTCTACAACCGGTTTCAATTCCTGCTTAATTTGTTGACATTTGCACATATAAGATCAAGACATCTGACGAACATTTTTTCCGAGTAAAACATAACTGTTTATCAGCAGCAGCGGTTGTAGTAAAAACTGAAAATGTGTCCAAACTTTGAGCCGATTACCTAAAATGTTCAGTTGTTGGTTAACGAATACAAGTGGCTGAACAGGACAGAAAGCACAGTCAACAACTTGGAGGGGGTGGGGCATGAAGTGGCTCATTTGGATTTAAAGGGCCAGCGCTCCAAACGACCTTTCTGGTGTCATTACTCAGAAAAACACATTGCAGTTCTAATTGTGTTTTAATGGAGTGTTTTTTCTTATACTTGAATGAAGCAACTGTAACACACAAAAAAAATTTCCCCCTGTAATTAATAAAGTATTCTGATTAAGATAAATTTTGGAATATTCTGTGTGGTTTTAGAAGTATCCAAGATCAGATTTTCACTGAAAAATGCAAAGTGTATATTATAATAAAAGGTGATGAATCACTTAAGAAATGCCAAATGTTAAGGAAACTTCTTTTGGAATAGTTCTCGGTCTTTAAGGGTTAATAATGTCGCTTCCACTGATGTAATATCAACCGTCTTTGTCCATCACATCGAACAGCACTGCTGTTCTTACTCATGCTCAGGTTACGTCCCGTGTTGAATTCTCTTGTCTTTGGTTTACCTCTCAACTCCCTCCGTGAACTTCAGAACCAGAAGTGCTTCCTCTGAACACATCACTCCCATTCTTAAATGGCTTCATTGGCTTCCTGTTCAACACGCATTGATTTCAACTTTCTGCTCCTCACTTTCAAGGCCCCTCACAATCTGGCGCCGACATCGCTCTCCCCTCCCCTACTCTTAGTTCATCCTCTTCCTTCCTTCTCTCCACTCGCTCTACCTGTTTGTCTTCTATTGATGTTAGGGCCTTCAGTTGTCCTACCCATCGCTTTTGGAATTCTCTTTCACAAGATAACGACTTCAGGCGTCTCTCAATACGCGTTCTTGTCTGTTCTTCCATCAGTTGAGGCCCAAGTACGTTTCCATTTAAAAGTTCACACAAACCAAGATTGGATGTAATACCCCGATGTTGTTCTTGTCTCCTAGGTTAAACTCATGTAGACTTGGCTTTGCAAATATCCCCAGATACATTTCGTACTACTGTCGAAGGCAATGGCGGCTTTTGTGACAAATGTGTTATTGTAGATGATCACCACCAGATGATGTGATTCAATGTTGCAACACGTGCAAGAGGCAATATAGTGAGAAAATACATCTTTATTATTATGATATGGGATTCAACGAAATGTGTTTATCCAGTTTTGAAGAATATATATATATATATATATATATATATATATACACACACACACACACACACAAAATGTATGAAAATGTAAATACCATGTAAATAGTAGTACACATGTATTAAAATTGGATTGTGGAAATATAGCTAAGCCAAGGAGGAAAGTTCGCAAGCAGGTGTTCCAAGAGCCAGTGTTAAAAAAGCCCACTGAATCTCTTCCCACCTTCAAATCTTGCCTCAAAACCTTTTGTAAAATAGCCTATGTGTTGTGATTACTTTAGCCTGCTAGCTAGTTATTAGACACTATTGCCATAATTATAACATTTTCATCCATTTCGGTTTATCAGGCCACCAGACTAATGTTACCTATCGTTGACTGGAACTAATTCCTACAACGTCAGTTTGATAGTCTATAACTGGAGCTGGTTGAAGGTTATATCTTGCTGGTCTTTAGTCATAACAAGTCAAGGTAGCGGGCTAGTGATCGCTAAATATACCTGAAGCCATTCTGGGGATATAATTATTAGTGATTTATCTGCAGCCTATATTACTTTGGGTTAAATACTGATCTTTGAGAATTGAGTCTTTTGCATTTATCCGATGAATTAGTTGTTAAAGTAATCGACATATTAATCAATTATTAACATCATCGTTAGTTGCAGCCCTACTGTCATTGATCCAAGACCTTGGGTTTTACTGATGAATCAGAAGATGACAGTGTTTCCACAGTAACTACAGAGCCTCTGAACATCCAAATGGGTCATATCTGATGACCATAAAAAGATGAATAACTGCATTTTACCTGAACTATTACAATGTTTTGATAGGATTAGTGGATCAAAAGTTATTAATAATTTTCTGTTGATGCTTTTAATTCATTTGATCAGGATTATTTTTTTAAAAGCATCTTTTCTCACATGATGATATTTCCAGCCAAACGTGCATATGGGGATGATAAACTAGACTCACAAGCACAGCTGTTCTCTACTAACATTCTCTTAATCTATGAGAAATGGTGCATATGTGAGGTATTTTGTATTAAACACTGTAACTTAAAAGTCAGTACAATACTAGATATAATACTATTCAGTCTGGCTCACTGCATCATCCAGTCTGCTCTCAGTCCAACAAGGGACAAAGACCAAGTAGGGCCGTTTATTATAACGACATCTATTTTCAGTGCTGATTGGATCAGCAGGATGCTCTACTCTGCTGTGATTGGATGCTTCAGTTCAGAGCTGTGATTGATTCATTAGGTTTGAACCAAGAGGCATGAGCTGTAAAATAAAGCTGGTGTGTAAGTATGTTTAAGTGTGATACAAGTTACAACCACTAGATGCCGCTTATTTAACTTCTGGCTCTCACAGACTTATAGGCTATTTATTTTGTTTTATTTTGACCCTATAATATATATTTGTATAAGGTGCTCTCCTCAATTGATTTTTCATTTCTAAGCTGTAATGTAAAGTAAAAAAAGGCCTTAAAGGATCATCAGGGTGTGATGAAATAACAAATATGGCACAATGTCAATGGTGGTTTTCTGTTGTTTTTGCAGAGATATCTATATCAGTTAGCATGCTAATCAATTAGCGCTTCCTCAGCCATAGACAGTGTTGTTGTGGCCCAAAGTTTTGGCAGTGGCACAATTTTTTTTCTCATGCTGTTCTGCTTCAGTGTGTTTTTGTGGCACATTGAAGGATATTAACAACAAAAATTATGTATATTTATGCATATAGTCAGTTTGTGTCATTGCCAGAACCTTTGGCCGCCACCGTTTATAACTAATGGACATAATAGAGGCACCATCCATTGGTTATTGACTTGTCACTTTGAGCCAGTAGTTTTCTATTTAGCCATTGCAGTGTGGGCTATTTGGACTCAGAAGTGACCATATTTGGACAAAATAGGCAACGCGATCTTCAAGAGGTCATGGGTGAGCTAATGCTAAAGGCTAGCTTTCTTGTTTAGTCATTTCCCTGTCATCACTGCTTCATAATGACCTGGCTGTCATCGACTTGCACTAAAGTTTTCTCTCAGTCATATGTTCCAGGAGTCTTTAAAGTGTAAGAATATTAAAAGTGTAAAATGCTGGATGTTTTTGTGTACTTGTGTGAAATTTATGTTGAATTGTTAAAGGGGTCATGTTTATCTAAACCCACTTTTATTAGTCTTTGGTTAATTTATTTGTATATTTGGACCCTATTAGTTCATACACTTTGGATTTGAATCCTCCAGGTGCTGCAAAGCTATCTCTATATTCATTCTGGCATCAATCAAATGGATTTCTACAATCTGTTTCAATTCCTTCTTAATTTGTTACGTTTTCTAATTAGTTATGTCTTGACATTTGCACATATAACGTCAAGACTTCTGAACAACATTTCTCTGAGTTCGACATAATTGTTTCACCAGCAGCGGTTGTAGTAAAAAAAGAAAATATGTCCAAACTTCGAGCCGATTACCTAAAGTGTTCAGTTGTTGGTTCTATTAAAAAACTCAAGGGGCTGAACGGGACGAAGCGCACAGTCAACATCCTGGAGGGGGGGGGTGTGTCATGTGCATTTAAAGGGACAGTGCTCAAAACTACCTTTCTGGTGTTAATACTCAAAAAAGAGGGTTGAAGATGGACCAGTGGAGTTTAATTAATGAAGAATTCAGACCCAAATATTGAATTTACAGTTTATGTAGACCACAAGGAAATATTTTTAAATGCATGATTCCATTTAGAAAAAAGCAGAAATATCACTCCTTTAAGCTAACTATAGTCTATATTGCCTACATCCATGACCCCATCCACCATACACTGAGAATTTGTTTGAATTTTCTGTATCTGTGTGTTTTCTTTTGAATTCTTAAGCACGATTCTTCCATTCAATGTGCAGCAATAGATACTGGTAACATAGAAGGACACTCACAGACCAACTGGCAGCGCAACAAAAAGTCAAATATCCCACAGAAACACCTGTAAAGTTGCACAGACAACCCTCAAGTCTGTCTTAATGACTGTTGTTTGTACAACAAGGCTAAACAAGGCTTGCTTAAATGTTGCTTTTGTTCCTGTTTTTCCGTAGAATTTTTCAGCAGCTGGACTTCTGTTGTAGTTGTAAGAAATCTATCCAAGCAAAGTGTGTTCCTCACTGGCAGGTTTTTCTGTGTTTTATACACAATTTGAGTTTGGTTTCTTTCTATTTTCAGTGTTTTCTTCTTTCATTGTTTTTTCTGTGTGGGCTGCTTTGAAGGCGCGACTGTAGCTCAACTGTTCTAAGAAACCCCACCAATGACATGACATTTCTCAGACAGGGTTGTGTTTTATTTGATATTGTGGAGGAAAAACTGTGAAAACGAAAACAAAAGGAGATGAGAAGAGAAGTGAGTAGAAGAGAAGAGCCTTTAGAATGACCTTTGGAGACAGACACTGTGAAATCACAGCCATGGCATTTCAACTAAGCCAAATTATATTTAGAAATGAAATGACTAATTGCAATAGAGAGCTTCAATTCCCACCTCTCATTATTTATTTCAGCTAAATCATTACTCAGACTAAAGAATTGATTGAAATGTATCGAGGGTTTTTTTTTTTCTTCCGTAAGAAGCAGCCTCCCTGATATATTCTGTTTTAATAGCAGGTTATCAGTTCATGATTGACTCCATCGTATGATCAAGGATTGAGCGCAACAGGGAGTTAGGATCCAGGTGAATTATTCTTCCAGCTGTCTACTAGCATGGTGAGCAGCCTATTTATAAAGGCGGCAAACACAGTGGCTACTTTTCAGCTTTTTTGTGGTGTAAAGTGTTGTTATTCCCTATGGGTGATCAATTTTTCATGAGTGCTTTTGGTCGCAGCCCCGAATGCTTTTAAAAGCACAGAGGGACAAAAAGCTTTTCTGCAAATTGCTTTTGTTTTTCTAATTTAAAATTTAATTTAAAAGTAGAAGAAATTTGCTGAGTTGTTGCAGAACAAGTCTATTTGAAAAGGTGAATAAATGTGAAGGTCTTCACGCAGCAGGAGCATTTTTTTCCTTTATATAATTGACACGTCATTTGATTTCCTCCAAAGAGCATGAATAGCGGGGTTAAAAATGGTCTTTTATCTTTATTCATCAAGGACAATCTTTCAGAGCTTTTGCAATGTGAATGAAGCCATTAATCAGTCATTTGTATAAACCTAATTCCAAAGAAGTTGGAATGTTGTGTAGTAAATAAAAATGGAATGCAGTGATTTGCCAATCTCAAGCTCATACTTTATTCGCGATAAATAGAAACATATAAAAGGTTTAAGCAGGGAAAATGTACCATTTTTAAAAAAAAAAAAGTTTTTTTGCATTTGACAGCAGCAGCACTCTCCAAAAAGTAGTTCCACGACAATTTTTGTTACTGTGTTGTAGTTCCTCTTCATTTAACAACAGCGTGAGGTCAAGGGTGTGATGGATGGACCGCCCACTACTTTTTGATTCATAACTTTTGAACCAGACAAGTTTAAGACAAATATTACATGGAATTGTAAAGCTCTAAAGGCCATCTTAAACATACTCAAAGGACAAAATTTTGTTTGAAATATTTGTAAATGAAAAATATAGAAAATTACTGCATCACGTATGGACAAAAAAATTAACATACATTTTTTTTCTTTTTTTTGCACGAATTATAAAGTTCATCGTACCTTTCTCTAAAACCTGGTTTGATGGTGCCTTTCCACATGTACAACTTGCACATTCCACAGGCACTAATGCACCCCCATACCATCACAGATGCAGTCTTTTGAACAGACTCAGAACAAGCAGGGTTTTCTTTAGTTCTGAGGATGCTACGTCTATGGTTTCCAAAATCAATTAAATTTTTTTCTAATTGCAGAACAGAATTAGGGTTAAATAACAGCTGATTTTTTTTTCTTTACATTTAAGTGTAATTGTTTGTATGAATAATAAACATTAAAGATGATCGGATCAAGGACAGCATCAACAAACAGTGACATCAAGATAGTGAGGAGTTTCAGTGACATGAAAGTCATTTGAATCAAATACAAGGGCTGTAGGGTTGAAATGGGTTTAAATATTTATGTCTTTCTTCACATACAAGACTAGAAAAGCACAGACCTCCACCAAGGCAGATCACTACGCCCCCCACCCCCGATCACCACCAAAATTTCGTCATTTGTTCCTTGTGACAGTATCAACATTTCCTGAAAATTTCATCAAAATCTGTCCATAACCTTTTGACTTATCTTGCCAACAGTCAGACAGACAAACAAACCCTGATGAAAATATAACCTCTTCGGTAGTGGTAAAAATACTGAGAATATATGCACACAAAAGACACAGAAACTGAACTAAATGTGTTTTAAAGATTAAAGTTACTATTTTTTTTTTACCTCTGACCCTTTAACAAGAAGTGGCACAAACAATTAGACACATCTGATAACAGTAAAATGGTTTGTGTTGATTTAGTTTTAATCAATTCCAAACTGAAACCATTTAAAAACTCTACTTTACATGAGAACCCTTAAGTCTCTCTTCTATCTTACTTGTAATAAGCTGAACTTGTCTGTTGTGTGTCTTCCAGCAGATAGTTTAGTTTTGCAGCAAACAAATTAACATGGTGCTAAGTGCTCTTGTGAAATCCTGCACTTTCATGTAAATTCACAATCATCCATACTTCAGTATTGACTTCATTCAGATTTTGTCTAAATACACAAGCTGTTCTGTTCAGTGAAAACATTAGAATTGCTCAGCGTTGCTCTGGTTTTAGTCATTTCTTTTTCACCATAGCCTCCAAATTGAACCCATTCAAAGACTCTTCTTGCTGTTGAAATCAGCCAAGGCCTCTGCTGCTGCCTGCAGATGTGGGTCTGTCGAACAGTCTCAAAGGTGTCAGTCACGTTAGCAAGAATCACTGAGCGAGTCCCATCGCCTGCCTGGAAGCCTTGGGCCATGTCTCTGCAAGGTTGACAGGCAGGTGTTCTGCTCGTGGAGCCAGCTTGAAAAGAAAGCCACTGAATTGGACAAGAGATAATGGTTTCATGAACAAAAGTAGAAAGGATTCTCTGCACTCGGCACAAAACAAATCCCTCTGTATCCTGTGGATCGACTGAGAGAAAGATCTTAAATTGTCATAAAATCCCATCTACATGTGTGTAACTTTATAGGATAAAAAGTGTAGTGGGTTTTCTGAAAATTTTTACAGTGTATAGAATTCACAAATATCTTTTTAACTCAAGGCTGAGACAGAACTCCTCCAGAGACTAGAGATGTCAGGATTAGAGATTTTGGTGCTACGATTATCATCAGAGAAATAATTGTGGTTTCACGATTACTACAATTGCTTTGTGGAT
>JAPTYQ010000023.1:34162316-34181270 GCA_029814465.1 Ostorhinchus cyanosoma
GATTACTACAATTGCTTTGTGGATATACCTAGAATATTACAAAAAAAAAATAAAAAAATAAATATATATATATATATATATATATATATATATATATATATGTGTGTGTGTGTGTTAAATACTCCAGGTATTCCTCAAAGGAACATGTTTACCTTTTGTAGATTTTATGAAATTGTAGTTTTAGTATTACTATCCCATCCTTCCACAGGTGGGTCAAAATGACCCGCATTCATTTTCAATGGAAATTCATCTGAACATTTGATTCATTCTACAGCAAAACCAAAGGAATTACACACTCATTCACTCATAAAATGGATGTTGACATTGTTCTACTGCTGTTGTATCCCGTATATTATGTACTGTACATACTTTGCTTTTCAAATTTTCAAACTTATTTTAAAAATTCATTTTAGAAGTTTTAAAAAACATATATACACAAATACAAAATATTTCACACATGAAATTGTTCTTTTGTGGCCCAAAATATAATACAAATGATTATTTTTTTAACATGACAAAATGACAAAAGTAATTGATTGTTAACACGGGTGATGTTTTGAACCATTTATGGAAGAGTTCAGGCTCCAGGGTTAGGGTGAGCCCTAACCCTAATTGATTAAAGTCTATTAATTGTCTTGGGTCTAGTTGAGATCGAAGATGTTTAACTTTTGCCATGTACGTAATAGAACTATTCCTCTCCCTTTTTTTTTCTCCACAAATGTATTATTTTAACTATTACATGATGAAGACTGAAGACTCATTGGACAAAATGAACATGACACTCATGTGACTTCATGTACGTGGTTCCTGTCAGACCATCTGTATTACAGTATACTGTGATATAAATAATTATAGAATTTGAGCTCAGATATAAAAAAATTATCAAGCATTAAAGCCTTAACATCCAGGAGAGATTATGGTTGTGGTTCAGGTATTATTTTGAAAACTGTGACAAATAGCTCAAATAGGTCAAATAAAATATGATTCACGAAACCAGTGATGGTCCCATACTGTGTGTATTTGATTCTGTAACACTCCAACCCATTACCATTAAAGATGAGCAAAAACTCATCTGATTCTACCAGTTTTCTTTCTTTTAGTAGGTGTGTACCGTTTGTCATTTTCTCAGTTTTTATCACTACTAGTAATTATTATGCATTTTCATTTGAATTAAGAAAATTACTTTGCACCAACAGTTTGAGTTTCTTAGTTCTGTAAAGTACTTTGAATCTCTCCTGCATGAGAATCTGCTTCACTTCATATCCACAGTATGAAACCAGGTGCCTCATTTATGAACCAGCGTGTAGGATCCTTCTAAAAAGTGTTGAGCCGCAGAAAAGCTGGAAAAGGCATGTGCCAGAAAGTAATCACATTGACTAAACCATGTGCACGCACACCTGTGGGCAGTATATTCACGTATTTAAATGAGAGCCCGTCTGGAAATGTACGCCCGTGGATCGGACTCATTTTCCACCCTCTGCAGGCCCACTCGTAACCATAACTGGCCGGTCTTTATGTTGAATCACGGCAGCAGCTGAGAGGAAGAAAAAGGAGTTTTTCTGACAGATATGGAGGTTCTTGTGGAGGTTGGAAAGCACATAGTGTTTGGTGGCCGCAGCAGTGGGTTCACAAAAAAACACAAGTCTGAAATAATAATAAAGAAAGAGATCGATGGGTACAGGGGGAAAAAAAGGAAAGTAAGAGCGTCTGATATCGGTGGGGGCAAAGGCAGACTGGAGCTGTCACTGCTGGAAACCCAAATGGCCTTCATATTTGGGGAAACAACTGTGTGGAAGCCATTGCTGCGTCTATAGTGTGCTTCATCTAACTGACAGCACAGCAGAGATTTCACACAAACTATGGGAGGAAAATAAAATCATAGCAGGTGATATAATGCAAATCCATAATATTTGACTGTATTATTAAAAATAGGACCAATGTCACTGTAGATCACTTGCATGTTTTATCAGGACCCAATAGTAACTTGAATTTGCAAAGTTGTCAAGTTCTGTTCTGTGTTAGAGTCCTGTGGTCTGGGTGCAGGAGATCAGTCTCCCAACAGAAGTGGAATGTACTTTCACTGGAGGAGAACTCGACGAATTAAACCAAATTCCGTAGATGACTTCTATCAGTGATCATTAGGAACTATGTTGATACTGTTAACAATTTCTATGCTGCAAACCATCAAAATATGACTCATCACAAGTAAAGGTAATTTTTTTTATCTTTCAAAAATGTGTCAAAATGCAAAAATTTTAATTTCTCAAAACTTTGTAGAGATTGTCCCAAGGAACAGACTGATCTCATGAAATCGTGTTGTAAATCACACCAGTTCTTATGGCATTTGGCGTGCTATATGTACACTTTTTCATTCTTTTGTGTGTTATTCAACGCCATTAACCCTAAACCTAATCGCTAATCACGTGTTATTTTTTACGTGGCATGAACACACTCGTGGAAAGCTTATAATGTGTACAGATAACACACCAATTAAAAGTGGCATGTTATCTGTATGCAGTTCATGATAATCATGTTGCAAGGAAGCTACATAAAATATTTAAAATTAATCCAACCAGTAGTTCTGAAGAAGTCAGTGGTGACCTTGAGTTTAACCCTTTAAGGTAATTCAAGGTCAAAGGTCATGGCCCAAAATAATGTCCATATATGACTTCCTATCAATGCTGAATAGTAATTATATTGGGATCTATATTAATGTATTTCTTATCTCACCCCTGTCTTAAGCCTTTTTATGAAAATTCAATTTAATTTCTTGTAAATTTTAACCAATGTGAAGCACTTTGGGCTACAATTTTTGTATGAAAAGTGCTATATAAATAAACTTTTGTGATTATTTATTATAACCACTTTCATGTTATAAACCGTCAAAATACGGACCATAATAAGAAATATTTCCGAAATTCGTCAAATTCAAAAATCTAAATTTCTCAAAAGCCCTCGGAAAAGTTGTTTGAAGAAATTGCCTTCACAATACCTCCTTGCCTTCCAGCCGGTGAGCTTAAAACTACCACTTTTCTGTTCTTCCATCTTTCATGCTGTTTGTTTTTATCTCCACAAGCTCCACACCAGTGACCATGAGTGTCAGGACACGGTTCAGCTGTGGGAGTGGGGGATGTGGCGATGACACTGCGCTAATGAAATATTGAGTGGAATTTGATTAGAGGTTTGCGTCCGCTTATATCTTGTACCATTGAAAGGTGTTTATTGAATAGCTATGGTTCTCCAGCACAAGCTCAGGCGGCCTGAGGCGTCGATGAACTAAATGGCTGCTCAGGGCCCCCGTGGCCATCGCAGGGGCCCAAGAGCTCTCGGAATTTCCCACAAGAGAAGTTGAATCTGTTGATATGTTTCACATCAGTGGAAATGGTGAGATAGTTAGCTACTACTGCTGGTTTAATGAATGCAGCTGTCATGTCCGCATGCACTGTAACAGACGTTAACTACATCTGATTGTCCTCCTGGTGATAAATAGTAGCTGACTAAACAGCGCTGTTCTCACATGAGATTTTCTTATAGATTGTCATGTTTTATTGGTATTTTTTCTTTTTCCGTGCTTTTTGTGTCAACTACATTAATCTAAACATAGACGAGCATTACTTCTTAGAGGTGTAGGGCTATTTTTGTGATGGCTTTCAAATACATTTTTCTATTTCTCCTAAGACATTCATCACTCTTTATTAGAACCTATCCTCTGCATTTTCCTGTACTTAAGGTACTGATTATGTAGATGTTTATAAAAGCTCAGAGTCTCAGAGTACAGTCAAAGGTTATATCAGAACAGAAAAACTGGAGAAAAAGTGTTTTTTTTTTATTAGCTGAAAGTTAAAAAGAAAAAACCTGCAGTCACTGTTATTTATCAAACTCCATGGGTTTTAGTGTTGAATCAAGTCAAGGATTGACAGCAGGCAGAAGTCTTGGTGGTTATGGAAGGACCCTGAAGCTATATTCTGCATAGGGCTACATTAAGGCTTGGTTTTGCCCCAAGCACAAGCATAAATATTCTTACTAGTTTGGATGTTTATTTTAAGTGGATTTATGACTAACATGCAATTCCTCTTACATTTTATCTCTACAATATGGCTTCTAGATTAGTAACTACAAAGAAAAAACACGTCATGTGTAAGTTGTTGATAAAAACAATCCTAGACCAAGTTCAAGTTTATTTCACTTTATGGGCTTAAAAGTATGGAAATTCCGTCTCTGCATTTTGTCACAGTAGCGACATTAGCTTTAGCAATTAGCATTAGCACATAGCACATAATAGTGGTCAGGAGCATTAACAGAATAATTAACCTCTATGTAGGTGTTTTTAGTCCAACGGCCCGAAGGGTCCGATGGACTATTGGTATCAGTTGTCATCTGTCCGTAAACAATTTTTCAAGAATCTTCTTCTCCGAAACAATCAGTCGGAATGACTTGATATTTGTTGTGAAACATCTTTGGAGTAAGGTCTACTGAGTTTGTTCAAATAATTGGGAAGTATTGGTAAAAAAAAAAAAAAAATTTAAATGATGTTTTGAAATTTTCAAAATCCCCATTGGTTCATAATGGGACAAATTTCAAAGTGCTATAATTTGAAAACAGTTGAAGATATTGATATAATTACAATTTTAAATAGATAGGAAGTCACATATGGGCTTTCATTTGGTGTTGTGTCCTTGAAAGGTCAAATGAATGTCAATTAATGTCTTTAAATATGCCGCTGGACTACAGGATCCTTGGTCTTATTTTCCATGTTGGGGAAACAGGTGGATCCAGAGGGATATGTTGTATGTATTCATGATGTACTAAATTGGCCTGTTAGTCTGGATTAAAAATCCTCACTGAGTTTCCCAATTTTTGGTCCATGTTACGCTTTTCTCTTGTGGGAAATTCCAAGGGCTCTTCGGTCCCTGTGATGGCCACTGGGGCCCGAGCAGCCATTCAGTTCACTGATGCCTCAGGCCGCCTGAACTTGTGCTGGAGAGTAACACCTTTTCAATAAACACCTTTCAATGGTACAAGATATAAGCTGACGCAAACCTTTAATCAAATTCCACTCAATATTTCATTAGCGCAGTCTCACCGTCACATCCCCCACTCCCACAGCTGAACTGGTTTCCTGACATTCATGGTCACTGGTGTGGAGATAAAAACAAACAGCATGAAAGATTGAAGAACAGAGTAGTGGTAGTTCTAAGCTCACTGAGAGGCAATGAGGTATTGTGAAGGCACTGTGTCTGCTGTCATCTTCATTAGTAATTTCTTCAAACAACTTCTTCGACAAGTTTTGAGAAATTTTGATTTTTGAATTTCTGAAATATCAAAATTGTGCCTTTCCTTCTAGTAGTCCATGTAACAATATAGTTCCTACTGAGCACTGATAGGAAGTTATATATGGATTTTGCTTGAATTATTGGACTTCTCCTCCAGTGAAAGTACCACCCATGTCTATTGGGAGATTGATCTCCTGCATCAGTACCACAGGACTCTGACAGAGACAGAATAGGACAGATTCGTGATAGAACATGACGTTGAGATACAGGGACATTGGAGCTATTTTTATTTATTTTTTCCTGTTATTCTGAAACTTTTGTCTGTGACGCTTTAGAAAAGGACATGAAACATGATCATTAGCTTAAAACACTCCTCTACATATAATAATTGTTGTGCTGTCGTGGGCAGGTTTCGTCCATAAGTGTGTTACCAAAGAGAGGGTGAGACCTTTAGGTAGCAGTGAAGACAGTATTAAATGTGTAAAGCTGCCAATTACATGTCATCAGAGCAGAGCTGTGCTGTGAGGAAATAAATAAGGTCTGACACATCAAACTTACAAAGGCGAAGTGGTTTATTACTGATGTAGGAGGTGTATTAATGGATGTGAAATATGAGTGATGTTATCGGTGGGTTATTAGACGATGCTGGACAGCAAGAAAAAAGCAAAGGATCGTAAAAAAAAAAAAAAGAACCTCTTAGTGTGTTTTTTCTTGTTGATATCAGCTATTTTGCACAAAAAGCAAAGCAGCCACTTGTTCAACCAATTGTTTTTGCGCTTGATACTTAATGCATGGGCTGTTGTTTCCTAATTTAAGCTTGGATGGAACTGCTACAGGTGGATTTTTATCACTCGAGATGCTGAGAGTACTACAGCAGTGTGCAATTTCTATCGAACAAACATCCTGGGATGAAAGCGGTGTTAGTACCAGCGAGACTGCATTGTGAGATACCAACATTTGATCAGAAGTGTGGAGGCTCTAAAATGTTTATTTCCTGTTATGTGTGTGGGTGTGATATATTTTTTCTTCTTTAAAAAAAAAAAAAAAAAAGAGAAAGAAAAAGAAAAAGAAAAAAGAAAAACCCGCTGCAGAAATGAATTTTGTGTTGTGCCTGTGAATCACTGGGAGCAGGCATTTTTATTCAAATCCGCCTGTTGAAGCACTCATATTCAAATGCTAAAATAAATCTTTCTAGATAACGTAAACAGTATGTCACCATCTCGAACACAGCAGTGAAAGAGATTTAGCTTCGGGAAAAGAATCACAGGTGTTTAATTTTTCAAAAATTGTGTCACGCTGGGAGCACGTACTGTATATATCGGACGGAGCTGAGCTGAGCCTCATGATAAAATTCATATCTAATGTGACAAATGATTAATACAGCAGACGCCGTTGTGATTTGTGCCACGTTTGAGCGATAGAAAGAAATGGTGCGGTGCTTCTCTCTCTCTCAAAAAAAAAGACATGAATAATGACACAGCAATGAGGTGTAAGCAGGCATGGTATGTGGTTTCATTTAGAAGTGCTTATACAGATCTATTATTCTGCTCTTCTGTCGGCTTTCCCTCCTTTATATTCCCTTTTTACTATAGAGATAGATACATATATATTGTATACAATTTTACATTGTTTTACGTTGTGAAATAATAATAATAATGGTAATGATTGATACAGATATATGCTGGGGCACCGTAAAAGGGGGGGGGGTTAACATGACAGATTCATGGGGCCCAGCTTTTCCAGGGGGTCCAGTAGGTTGGAGTTGTCAAAATTTCATGCAAGCTCTGCAGTTAAAGAAACATAGAATACATAATATGATGGATATCTGTATCTGATTTTAAAGAAATAACATTCTTGACTTGCATACTTCTGTGTTTTATATTACTATACGACATGAGCTATTGTGCAAACATTATGTACTACCGCAGTGTGCTAGCGATGTTGCACAAGCATATATTACATAAACCATTCTTGTAGCATCACTGTAAGTTTTTTTTAATGTTTGTGTTTGTTTGTAAAGTTTTCAAAAAGCTTGAAATAAATAGAAGTAAAAAAAATAAATAAAAAAAGAGAGGCTTAGAAGCTGAGAGTCAGACGTCAAAAATGTTGTTTTACTTTCGTTATCACGCCAGTTGTGGTTGTTTTGGCACTTATGAAACACTACACTACTGTAATGTATTTTCTGAGCGGCCTACAATGTTTGCCTTCCATAGGGTCTACAATTTGTAGCGATGCCCCAGGATATATGATATTATGTAGATGCATAGCCTGACTTTATTTCAAGCATAGTTAAAGAAAAGAAATTGCTAATTTAGATGGGACACTGCAGTATATGGAAATAAATCAACAAAAAAAGACAAACAAATGTCACACAATGTATAACTATTTCATTGTGGCTCTTTAACAATACGTAATGCCTGAAAACCACAATTTTACCCCAATTTTACATGACTTTGCTAACCAGCTAATGTATAAAGTCCAGAACAGAAGGTAGGTCAGTCATTAAATTACAAAAAAGGGAATAAATGATAATGAACCATCAATAAGTATTACGGTTGGACTCCATTCATTGTTACTATATCTCTCTAAAATAAGGTTTTTATACATCATCTTAAATTTGGTGATATTTTCACAGTTTGGTTCACATGTTCAGTTTCATTGTATTCCACAAAACTAGTCCACAACATAAAATGCTTATCTTTTTAAAATTTGTCCTCGCGAGAATTGGGGAAGTCGTGCTATTGGTCTGTAGTTAGTGAATTGATGACTTTTGCAAGGAAGAGGAAGACGACTTGACTGCATCTACAGTAGTAATTATTTCCCTGCAAATCTGTAAAACCACAAAACTGCGTCTCTGTCTGTGAGCTTCCAGCCGAGGTTCACGCACATGGATCAGAAGGCTATCTGGGCTGAGATTGTTGTCCAGGCGTGCTGATCTAATCTGAGCCACACTACTTGTGACTTGTTGTATGGGAAGAATAATGAGCAGATTCTTGGCTGTTGCTGTGAGCATGCCAGAGGCAAATCTGCCCTCCATGTGTCTCTCCAAGCATGAACACTGCAAACACGGAGACCCCAGAAGTTTACCAAGTGCAATGAGTGAATGTGGACATAAGGGAATATGATTAAATGCAGCCTGAGATGTGTTTGAATAAAATGTATAATAGAAAGACTAAAGAACAGGATCCCACTGGGGAGCATGCATTTTATATCCCTTTGAAAGCTGGGAAAGTGATATTATAATACTGTTTTGAAAATATGAGCATTATTTCACGTATTATGTATGTGATATATGCAATACATTGTAAGTCATGACACATCAATTGGATATAATTTTAAATAGTGGGAGGTCGTCACCTCACTATGCACTGTCTAGGGCTGGGCGATACAGAAAAAAATCGTATCACAATGATTTTTTTCATATCAGATGATATTGATTTGTATCATGACATAAATCGAACACTATTTTTGTCAAGCTTAAATGATCTGATACTCATAAGCTAGTTGAAGACATCAGAAGGTTATTTTTGATTTAAATATGATTTATTTTCTGTCACAGGTTGAACATGACAGATGTGCTGAAGAACATTATACAGCTGTTTCAGATAGTGATGTCCCGATCAGATTTTTTTTTAGTTTTGCCAATACTGATCCGATACCGATTCCATATCGGCTTTCTACAATGGAATTTTGATTTAAATTTGGAGTCATTATTTATAGGTTATTATGCTATTATTTTACTTGAGATCACATTTGGGCTGAATGTGGAACCTGAACTAAAACAATGTGACACCTTTGACTCTTCACAACTTTAGTATAATTTTTGCACTTTCCAAATTCATACTTTGAGCCCAATTAGAACCTTAGGTGGGCCAGTTTTGTCTGATGGGCTGTATGTTTGCCACTGCAGTAGTGCGTCTATGGACAGGTCTGTCAAGGGATTATATGGGGGTGTGCTCCGTGCCGAATGTTAGTGATGCACACATCAGTCAGTTACTCGTGGGTTGGTTTGTGGCTGGTCAAAAGAATGCCAGTTTATTTTCGGGATGGGTTGGGTCAGATAATTCCACAAAAGCCCTGCGGGTTGAAAAAAAAAAAAAAAGACTCGCGCATCACCACCACATGTACCTCTGAATGAGTACGTGCGGAGTGAAAGTGAAACTTAAAGACCCTTTGCTAATTCCTCTAAGCCTCCTGCTGATGAGCAGCTCATTTTCCTTTTCCCTACCTTCGGGAACTTTAATTTGAAGGAGCAGGATGTTTGGTGATGTCAACCTAACTTGATGTGGCTCTTGCGTGGTTGGTTCAATGCGGCGCTACATAATTATGATTGGCTATTCTTATGTCTGTCAAAACATGGATGAAATTGTATTGAGCATGTCTCCTATTTCTACAGAGGAAAAGTTATTTCACGATATATAAATCAAGTAAAATTGTATTTATATAGTGCCAAATCATAACAAAAGTTATCTCATGACACTTTACATATAGAGCTGTTCGAAACCAGACTCTGAAGCCAATTTACAGAAATCCAACAGAATCCTCAGAATCTTATATCATTATACTTTTTTCACTCACCCCTAAGGGACGGTGTTTTTGACCATGAGTAAATGTGCGGAGTAGGTTTTGATGAGTGTACAAATGCACAAACTCTCCACATTTCATCTGATGGACAGGTAAAAGCACTGGCGTATTAAGTAAATACAGGGAAAAAAATGGCTAGGGAACATAAATGCATAAACCTCTATAAATAAGCATTTTACTGTAAATATTTTATGAGTGGGAAAATGCATTTTTGTAACGACCTGCGGAAACTTGAAATCAGTCGATTTTCACTCGTCATCTGTAGTTTTGCATAGTTTCATCAAGTTCACTGTTGGGGTTAAAAGAAAAGAATGTTGACTGATGATAACAAATGTGTTGCAACAGTGATCAAAGTCACATGGTGCGTTGGCCTCGTCATCCAACCAGGCATAATCTCCCTGGTTCTGCATCTGAGTAACAACATAACACTACATCCACCTACTCCAACAGTCATGTTCACACCAGTGTTCTTGCCAGGAAAACAGCATTGTAAATTACATGGATTTTTGTTGGTTAAGCTTTCAAGCAGTAATTTTATTTTCTCCTTTTTTTCTTGTTTGTCTTGTAAAGAGAAATTAACTAAATTAGAACACCATCATGCTTTTTTTGACATGGAACATAATTACCCTTTTACACTAACAGCATGTCCTGTTAGTTTCCACCTCGTAAACAAATCACTTTTACTCTTGTTGCTCTGGTTTTGGTCTCTACCGGTTTGCGTTCTGCCTTGAGCTTCTTAACCCTGTAAAACCTGGCCCATTTAAAAAGTAGCCACTAAATTATATTATTTTTTTCTAATTGAAATCTTTATTTGCCCTTTTAACGTACTCCAAACAACAAATGCTGCCATATCATTTTGTTTATGGTATATTTTTTGTCTCCCATTCGATACTTTGGGTGTTTCTAGCAACTTTTTCCTCACAACAACATTAACTTCAGATACAAAAATAATTTTTTCCATTTACATTTTGAAAATCTAGAACATTTCAGGTATTTTTTTGTCCCTTGAATGACACCATATTTTTAATATTTTTCAACCGAATAACAATATAAATGTAATATAACTTTTTGAAAATTACCAAAGACTTTCCTACAAAATGTGTATTGAATGATTTAATGTTAGCAGCAACATTGAAAAGGGCAAAAAAAAAAAGCCTTTTCCACTGGCTGTAGTGGGATGATAATCCAGCAGGGGACAGAAAACACATATCAGGTAAGATTTCAAAATCTCAAAACTTGATGTAGCAAATATGACATAAATGGTTTTATAGGATTAAAAAGGACATTTTCTGAAAGTAATTACACTTATTTACACACAACAATTTCCACAGCAGTGGTTCAGATCTCTGATATAAAATGATCGAAAACCAGAGTAAATATAGCAAAATTAATCAGCATCTGTTGTATTTGATTTGGAAGAATCCAAACTTTCCTCTGGCTGTTTTTAAAGTCCAAATTTTGCATGTCCTTGACCTTGGAATGGATCATTTCGGAAATTGAAACTAAAAGTGTCTTCTTTTTTTTTTCTTTTTTTTTTGTGATGAACACTCAAGATACTCAAGACAGTCACTGTTCACTTTTTTCTGCATCTAATGTCTGATAAGTAGGTCAAAGCTCTTCATTTTAATATTGCTGTGTGTGTTTTTCATGGTATTAATTCATATTTAATTAAATGACTGTTTACACATGTCTGAAAAGGATTATACTATCAACAAACCTTATGAAAACAGCCAACCATATCTGTCTGCATATATTATAGAGCCTTTATAATTTATGTCCAGGTGACAGGAAAAAAAAAGCAGAGAAACACATAGATATGATTGGAGCGATTGGTCAGCGGTTATTTCACAGTGATAGATATGCTCAGATCATAAATAACTGGTTTGTCAGTTTCTCCTCCATCATTGTTGACAGTGTTGATATTGTAAATTCCACCTATCCTTGATTTTGATTGGTTTGTGAGATAGAAGTGACATTGACTAATATGAACTGTCTTCAGATCAGAGCACAAAAAAAAGAAAAACACTGCGCACTGAAAGTTTTTTTTTTTTTTTTGCGCAAGGATGTTGAGCGCTATATACGTCAAAGTATATAGGATTTGTGTGGGAAACAGATGCTTCCAATGCAAACAAATGTTCCATATGGACCCAGACCTTGTGTGCAATTCTGTGGGTGAATGCTGTTTATTCCAGTGTTTGTTTTCTTGCTGTTTGTAATTTTGTAATTTAGTTGTCTATTATTATTATTATTATTATTATTATTATTACCCCACCCCCAAGGGTTAACATTTTGTTTGTTTTACACTCTAGCAGCAAAACTATTGGTTGAATTCATACCAAATTGGGTTTATAGATTGCTAGTGACCTAGAATAGAAGTGGTTATATTTTGGGAAAATAGGTCAAAGTTCACATTTGTAATGAATTTTTAAAATCTTTTTTTCTCCCATTTTCTTATAACGGCCGAAATTTCACATGTCTTTAAAAACATCAATTTTGTTTCAATTTAATTTAGACTTGGCACATATATGTATATATATATATATATAGATGCAATTGTTATGTTGACAATGACATCAGCACATGCATAGACATGATGACATCAGCTGGATCGATGCCAAAATAATGCTACAATACATGTGAGGAGTGGGGTTTGTTGTGCCTGGAACCACTCATTATTATTATCACTTACATACTGTATAAATTGTGTATTGTTGTTATGTCTACTGTTACTCTTATCACTTTTATCCTGTGATTATTAAACTATATGTACATGTTGTGTATACTATAATATTACAGCACAACAAGTTATTATTATTATTATTGTTGTTACTACTTTGCCACTTGTTTCTACTAGTACCTTCCAAACTGCAATTGCAATTTTTCCTTCCTGTTTTTTATAGTTATTGTTTTGCTATTTTCTTGTATATTTCTTGTTTGTATATTCGGTGTTTGTGCTGCTGTTGGAACCTCAATTTCCTGAGTGCTCTGAGCAAAGGATCAATAAAGTTCTATCTAATCTAATCTAATCTAATCTAATCTAATCTAATCTAATCTAATCTAATCTAATCTAATCTAATCTAGATCATTAAAGGTTCAGTAGGAGAGGTTGGAATGAACTTGTGTGTTTACATGAAGTTTCTGGTGGAATCCTAGTTTTTGACGTTCAACTGTCAATGAGGAATCCAGTCAGTTGTGTTCAAAACAACTCCCACGATTCCACTTCACAACGTAGAATACATATCGATGGACACCGTGGTAAGAGACGCCAAAACATCGACTGCACTATAGCTGACAAATCCCACCCCCTCCGTGTGAGTCAACAGAGATAATGAACAATCTTACCACTCAAAGTACACAATGAACACATTTGAACCAATGGTGGTTTGGGTCCTTGAGTTCGATTCCCTGAGTGATTGACAGCTGCAGTGACCAATGGCGTCAAACATGCAGGCGGGTAGATGTTGGAGTCCCCACGTCTTAATGGCTCCAAATTGCTTCACACATCCAACACAAAAAGTGATATTTTGATTATGGCATCGTTTCACAGCCAGGAATTGGCATCTTTACATACATCGAATGCTCCAGAACGTCAAACTGCTTATTTAATACTGTTTTGATTGATTATCCCCTAGTGGCAGAATGTGTGTAGTAGTTCCACAAAGCTGTGACTCCATGTGTACACAACAGCCAGTTCCTCAGTGCCGAAACATCCTGATGGACTGTATTGCGGGGCTCTTTATACAGAACCTTCCATATGAAATAAAGCAGTTCTCCCACAGTAAGGTTCGATGACAGGGCTACGATCATGCGAATGTGGGAATATGTTTTGAATGCCGTGCTGGGGAGCCTGGGGTTGGATGTGACGTGTGCTGGATGTGATTGATTGTGTTGTTATTGCTAAGGACTCTCTTCCGGCTGCCTCCGGGACCCCTTTCGATCCATCCACTGTCTGTTTGTACTGCTGCTCATAAATTTTACAGCCCATGCTGGAACCTACTGGGAGCTTAAACAATTGCTTTATTGATGAATTTCTCTCATACAAGGGAGAGCACCAAACCAGACTGACATGGGGCTCTTTTTTCTTTTTTTTTTTCCAATACTGAAATGAATATTCTTGCGTTCTACGTATTTATTACTTTCAAGCTGATGTAATTCAGATTAGAGTGGTTCAGTAGGTGAGGCTGTCCTTGAACATGTTCCACTCATCTTTATTTACAACGTCTTTCCCCATAAATGAAAGGTGTCTTTAGCCGAAGAGGTGAAACCACAGTTTATGTTGTTTGCAAAGTTGTCTCATTACCTTCCCCGTGGAGAAATAAATGTAAAATTGTAACATTAAACAAAGCCTCCCTTTGAGATTAGCCTTAGAGACCAGAGATTGTTCATTATAAAAGTAACCTCAGACTTTTACATTCCTCTCTAGGAAACATGAATTAATTACCGACTGTTGTGTGTACTGTGTTGTATGGGAGTGTGGAGTCGGCTCAGGCAACTTTATGTTGTGCATGTGATGCTATTTATAGATGCCGGGAGCCAGGAGGGGGATATTATGTTAGTGGGAGGATTATTGGTGTTATTAGTCTTGTGCTACTAACCTATATGAGGAAGACCTGGCGAGATATATTATGTCATGGAAGTGATTGTGTTTCAGTGGACAGCGGAACAAGCGCAGTCACAGTAACCTCTGGAAATCAGCAAATAAGCAAAGCCCTAGCTGCTTTTAAAGAATAAATATTGCAAAGAAAACATGTTTAATTCTCACCAGGATCAGCTCCAGGTTCCTGGTGAGTCAACCGGGGGTTGGGGAAATGGAGTACTGAAATATTTATCAGAGCATTGCATATTCAGCTGAGGGTTCTTTGTGCGTGCTCGTGTGATCTTTCACAACACGTTCACAAATTAAATATTTATCGCATTTAAATAAAAAGGCAGTGCTGGGTCTCACCGTGTGTGTATGTGTGTGTCTAAAGTGCATAGTGGGGAAGCGAGTGGTGTGCTATCAGGGATGATTGGTGTGGAGTCCCGGGAGGCGGGGGTGTGTTGAGCCTGTCAGGATGGAGATATGAGACTCACCTCCCTATCTACTCATTCACAGAGACTGGAATCAGCCTCAGCTTAACCAGGGTGCTGTGGACTGAGGGGGCTGCAATAAACAAAAAGAGCGCTGTGCTCACTTCCTGACCTGATGCTGCAGTACGCCACTACATCCAGCACACTGCATCAACACAGACACATTTCAGTACTAGCAGGTGTCACATTCACTTCCCATTTAGGGTCCAAAAAATTCAGTTCTGTTCTATTTGTACACTGCAAAAATCAAAATCTGACCAAGTGTATTTTTCGCCTTTCTAGTCAAAAAGTCTCATCACATTTAAAAATAAGACATAATCACCTAAAGAGTAACTTTTCCGTGAGATTTAAGAGCTTATTTTTAGACAGTGATCTTGAAAAGATAATTTTCACTTGTTCCATTGACAGATTTTTTAAAAGCTTGAATTAGGCAAAAAAAAAAAAAAAATCTTGAATAAAGCAAAAAGAAATCTGCCAAGGGAACAGGTGAAAATTATCTTGGTAAGATTTCTTATAAAAGGATTTTCAAGCTCTATTGTCAAAAAATGAATTCTTATATCTCACTGAAAAGTTACTCTTTAAATGATTATGTCATTTTTTAAAGTGTGATGACACATTTTGACTGGAAATGAGAAAAATACACTCGGTAAGATTTGGATTTTTTCCAGTGTAGAGCCCTGTTACACAACAAGGTTGCCTCACAGGGCTTTACAGAATTAATGGGATATGAAAACAAACAATCAAATAAACAGTAGATGAAGGAAATAGATTGTCTTGGGCATCCCCTGTCCAGTAAAGAAAAACAGTAGGAATAGAGAAACCATAGTAGGAGAACCACAGTGAAGGAGAGATCCACTCCGATGGACGGACAGGCTGTAGATGCACCAGGACTGATGGACGTCCATTTGCGGATGTAGTTCCAGTCTGTAATGACAAATGACAGTTGAGTTTGATTGGCATATAACCGTTCAGTCATTTCGACGGGCTGGTTAGAATGACTGGATGGTGTTGTTTTTTTTTTTTTCAGTCCTATCCGTTCCTCAGGTGACTCAATTTGTTTTTATTTTTGTGTTAGAGCAAGGGTCCCCAATCCTGGTCCTCGAGGGCTGGTATCCTGCATGTTTTAGATGTTTCCCTCTTCCAGTGCACCTGACCGTCGTTATCACACTTCTGCAGAGCTTGATGATAAGCTTATCATTTGAATCAGGTGTGTTGGAAGAGGGATATATCGAAAACATGCAGGATACTGGCCCTCGAGGACCAGTACCGGTGACCCCTGTGTTAGAGCGTTTAATGAATTTGTTGCAATCGGGGTGTGAAGGGGATTTTAAGTAATTTAGTAAAAAATGCTCCAGGAAAACATCTCCTACCCCACCTTTAAGTGACTTTGCCTTGATGAGACACCAGACACGTCCATACCATTGTGTTTCTGCTCTGTATTCAGTGCTTATCAGTTGCTTTATTTTTATATTTTAGTATCAGCCACAGCACTTGACAGCATTGCATATTCAGCTGCCTTTTCTGAACGTCTTCCAGGTTCTTGTCTTGGTGGGCGACAGGTAATTGTCAACTAATTATCTTACTTGTTTTAGTCAGAATAGCCTCAGGAGGTAAAAGTGGATGCGGCAGCTTAAATACTGTTTTTTTTTTTTTTTAAATAGGCTGTAAACTACGGTAAAATTGTTTATTTTAACATCAGGACCCAAGAGCCTACGAACCTGTGACTCATCCTTCCGTTCTACTTACCTGAACGTCGTAGCTCGTCCTGTTTTTGCTTTTCAGTTCATTGATAGGAGTGAATTATCGTCCACTTCCTGTTCATAACTCTGTGTCCAGTGTTGAGTCATTGTTATAACTTGTTAACTTTATGAGAAGTAGCAATAAAATACAGATATTAGCAACTGGTGAAGACTCTGAAGGCGAAACAGTACTTTATATTACGCCACACTTTAAAGAACGGTAGACTTCTCCTGGGAATGAACTTGATCTATAATAAATCATATAGTATCAAATAGGAGACGGTATAAAACATGGATAACTCTCTCCTCTTATGTTTTTATTTAGTTTTTTATAAGATAGATTTCGCTTTCACACTAATTCATGGTATTGATTTATACTTCACAAGCAAAAACAATGAAACATACAAGAATCAATAACTGAAAAATAAACAATCACTATAGTTAGCTGAACTTCTTACAACACTGTTTATATCATCAGCTTCATGTCGAAAAAAAGACATATTTTTATATATGGGAAGAAGATACATGTTCTTTACAATTTGCAGCTTTTACATAAAACCATATATATTTTTTTGTCTTTTTGGTATCATTTGGTTTTCATTTTAGATAAATATTATTAGGATTAACAATTTTTCAGTTGCTTATGTGAAAATACTGCAGTTGGATCTGTTTGTCTACGGCTGTAACTCGAAATCTACAGAATATTTTGACTTTAAAAATCAACCCTACGTACGTCTTTACCACCTTCCCCATCATCTCTTGGTTGGTCTTAAAAGATGGTTCAGAGCGACAGTTGTCCAGGTATGACAGTATTTTTTCTGCTCTGTAATCTGCAACAGCTGCTGCAAATGATCCAGAAGTATTTTCATTTTGACATTTCCGAAAGAATAAGAAGCTACTGAATTTTATGAAGGGTCCACAATGTTTACCTTTCATGTGGCCCAGAACCAGATGTGGGTATTGTCTTCATTGTTCCTTTGTGATTGCTCATACTCTGATAATGTTAAAAGGAAGTTTTTCCCTCCTTTGTCACCAAGGGTTTGCCTTTGTGTAGTTCTGTTGGTGTTTGTGAATTGGGTTATTACCCCACCCCCCGAAGCTCGGCAGGGGGTATTGTTTTTGGCTCGGTTTGTTTGTTTAACTGTCTAGCAACAAAACTACTGGTTGAATTCATACCAAATTTGGTTTATATATTGCCAGTGATCCAGAATAGTAGAATTACTACATTTTGGCAAACAGTAGGTCAAAGTTTCAATTTTTAATGAATTTATTAAATCTTTTTTCCCTGCATTTACTTCTAATGGGTGAAATTTCAAATGTCAAATGTTGCAGCAAAACTATTGGGTGAATTCATAACAAACTGAATCGATACATAAGCACTAAACATATTTATCTCAGTGGCTCTGTGGATGGGGAAGGGGGTTGGGGGTGTGGGTGAGATGTCAAATTGTGTGTGTGTGTATTTTTTTTTCTTTTATCACTATATTGTTTTTTTTTTAAATTTTCATTTCTGATTGTGCATGTGTTATGTTGATATCAAAAATGAAGCATAATGGACCAATCAGGGGATCTCAAATCTGTACTATAAGACTTCACAATGAAAAAGATCTGAAATGAATTCCTACCAAATTTGGTTTATAGATTGCCAGTGAAGCAGAATAGATGGCATTACATTTTGGGAAAAGTAAGTAAGTAAAGAAAAGTAAGTTTCAATTTTTTAGGATTTGTTTCTAAATATTTTTTCTTCTCCCTTTTACTTATACTGTGTGAAATTTCAAAATGTCTATTAAAAACTGAAATTTAGATTCAATTTTCTTCAAACTTGGCACATGTATAGAGGCAATTGATATGCTGACATCAGCACATGCATTTATGATGACATCAGCTGGATCGATGCCAAAATAAGCTACAGCACGCACAAGGGGCGGGGTTTGTTGTGCCTGGAACCACTTGTTAAGACTCTTGTTTAGACCAGCTCTGAATGTAAAGGGTCATGAAAAAACTTGTTCTAATGTGGTAGTATATAAATACAATTTGATTGATTGATGATTGAGCAAGCAAAGTAATTGCTGATTGAAAACATGCATCCACATTTTGGGAGGGTGTTTAAAGGTTCAAAGGATTGATTTATAACAGAACAAACGATGCACTGATTCCAAAATTCTTTATTTAAAGTGACATCTTGGCCGATAGCCGATACCATTGTGACTCTGTTTTTTGTTATTTATCCCCTCTAAATAAAGAAATATTGATTCATTCATTTTATGAACCGCTTAATCCTCTAGAGG
>JAPTYQ010000023.1:34190579-34204829 GCA_029814465.1 Ostorhinchus cyanosoma
CTCATATTTCCATCCGGAGGCCAATGTGCTGTTTTGTGTCTTTATGGTTTGGTTCTGCTGCCTATCACTATCAGATCAACTGCCCGTTTGCACATGCTCGATGCTAACTCTACTTAGACGACCTGCCCGAAATGCATTAGCAAAGACGTTCAGGGTCCTTCTGTGCTGCAGATGGGTAAATTGCATTAAAATATTTCATTAGATTAATCGTGATGATGGATTAATGTGCAGTTAAGGTGTTAATTTTGACGGCTTTAGTTTATACCTTCATAAGCCTCAGAACCAAACTCACTATGGAGAAGAAACGCTGCCAATTTAGCATCAAATTCCACTTTTTTCATTTGCAGCTGAGTCTAGCGGTCAAAAGAACAACAGTGTTTTTAGCTTTTGCCACAGTCACTTTCACCGACTCTCATCCTATTTGGTCACTTTCAGATACTTTGGTCAAAGGCTTAATTGCCAGGTTAGCATCAGTCCTAGTGAGCTCAGAGTTGTAATAATGACATATTAGGAAGAGTACCCTAAATTAACCTCTTTTGTCCTTCCCTTTTGGCATTAGAGTAAACGGTATCTCATTCTACTCTGAGTCTGGTCACCTAATGATGTCTTCAGAGCCCATGAAATAACCTTGGTAAATAAAGAGGAACATTTAGCTCTAATTATTAGCTGATGGCTCTACATTTTTCTGCTCAGAAAAAATGACACTGATTTTTTTTTTCTTTTTAATGGGAAAACTCGACAAAGATCATTTCTGAAATTGAAATTACATCCTTGAGTCCTGTTTAGTATCAGCAGTACAGGAGGTAAACAGGACCGGTGCTGCTTTTCTCCAGCTCGCAGTTAATTTCCACAGGGCAAATGTCGGTGTACCGCCTCTTCGTTAATGACGCCTCCAGGAATCAGCAGTGAAGACCAATAACATCAGCGGCGCTTTAATCACAGCATGTTCACATCACATCACTCCTAATGCACATTTAAGTCTGGTTCTGGACGTACCTTCAAAGCGTAACAAAACACAGACAGGTTTTGTTGCTGTTCCTGCGGTGAACTTGAAGTTTGACAGGAAAGGGGCCGGTTTAGCTTTCACGGTAGCGCCGCAAACAGAACCAGCCTGCTGTGACACAGACATCAAAAATTAGCCTGACATAATTTGCATTGAAATAATCGGTACGTGCAAAATAATGCTTCATCAACAACAATAATAGCTATTAACCCTTTCACGCCTGAAACATTATTTTTGCTGTGAATTGTCGTCTGTTTATAAAAGCTGCCGTGAGTATGTGTTTGTGATCCTTTTCTTCAGTGGTTTTGCTTTACTGTGTTTTAGGGTAAAAAAAAGTGACATAGCAGAAAAAGATAAAGAGAGGAATTGAAGTTTGGCAGGTTTTTACTAAATAAGGCACTGACAATGTACACCAATAAGAGAGTTAGGATGTTGAACATGAACTGTAACACTTGTAATTGTTAACTTTAGGTGATATGGTTGATTATTTGTTACTTATTTTTGTTCTATTTACTCATTTTGTTGAGTTTGATTTATATTTGTTCATTTCTGCCAATGTTGTTGATTATTTTTTGATCATTTTCTTGATTATTTTGTTCATTTTCACTCATTTAGATAGTTTTTTGGTACATTTTTATTCATAGGTTGATTGTTGTTGTTTCATTTCTTACATTTATGAATATTCTGAGAACTTTTGTTGATTGTTTTGCAACTTTTTTTTGCCAACTGAAGGTCCAAAAGACTGTTGGCATCAGCTGTCAACCGCCTGGCTGTTTGTAAACAATTTGTCAAAAAACTTCTCCAGAACCGTCAGCCAATTCAATCAATTGAAATTCATGGAAAAGTCTACCAAATTCATTCAAAGAATTGAGAAATATTGAATTTAGATTTTGATTGGTCATGAGCTTTGGGTCATGACCGAAAGGACAACATCCTGGATACAAGAGTTTCCTCTGTAGGGGGGCTGGGTGCACTGTTAGGGACAGGGTGAGGAGCTCAGTCACCAGGGACGAGCTCGGAGTAGAGCCGCTGCTCCTCCACATCCAGAGGGACCAGATGAGGTGGCTCAGGTTTCAGGTTCTGTTTGGGATGCCTCCTGGCTGCCTCTCTAGATATTATGCCCTTGGGCTGGCCTGGGAACACCTCCCCCCCCCCCCCCAAAAGCTAGAAGGTGTCTGGGGAGAGTAGAGTCTGGGCATCCCTGCTTAGACTGTTGTCTCTGTAACCTGGCCCAGATAAGTGGAAGAAACTAGAAACAACAATAAAAACAACCACAAGGAAAAAAAAAAGGTTTAAACTACTTTTTTTGTGAGTCGGTCTCATTCACTGGTCTATGTTTTACCCCCCATTCCACAGGTAGCAAGGGGTGCACTGAGCACGCTCAGATGTCTATGGAATACGCAAGGTCTATTCTCTCATCATGTTTTGATTTTTTTTCTGTTGAGCAAAGCAGTTGAATTTCTTATGAATATTTAAAATCAATCACACATCCAGAACGCTCAACACAGGCACGTCAGAGATTAAAGGGTTAAAACATGACTGACTGCTTTTATTGTTGGGAGCGAATCATGAATCACCGTCGGATCCCTCAGAGCTTTAATCAGTTTTTTCTTCTTCTTTTTTTTCATCCCTGCCCAGTTATGAATCCGACTCGACAAGCTGTGTAATCCAGGTAAATGCTCTTTCAGTTCACCAAAGCAGCTCTTTAACACTGTTACTGATGCTGTGTCATGCAAAACTCTCTGTTGACAAGGACAGCCCAGCAAGAGGAAATTGACCTCCTGGGAAGGGGAGTATCAGAACAGCTTCGTCTTGAAAATGTAGCAGCAGTTCATTACAGGTTAATGGTGCATTGATGATAAGTTTTATCCATCTCCTCTCTTCTGGACTAATAGGGCACTGCTTGCATGTTGACATCTTTCAGATAGGATGGATGTTGGAGACTTCAGACGAGGCGCAAGAGGCTTCGCTTGTGGTCAAAGCAACATCGTAGGTCTTGGCACAAATATGTCAGAGTTTTTTAGAGGGAGGATTTACAACAGAAGGCACCTGTATTCTCTCCTCACTCGACATGTCAGCAAATCTTCTTGTATTGAAAGGATAAATCTGAAACACTATGATATGTTTATAACCTCGTGTCTCAGTGTTGCTCCAGGCGGTCGCACCAGGAGTCATATCATGTTTCAACGCTATGACTGACACAATCTTGTAAAAAAAAAAATGTAAAAACATGATAAATGCATCTCCCTGGGCATTGGATGTGATGGGAGGATGGCATTTTTTTCATTTTTTTTTTTTTTTTTAAATAACTACAGTAGCAGTGATTAAAACACAGACCCAAATATCCGCCATTATACAAAACCATCTACTGATGTAAATGTTTAACACCTGATGATCCCCCAATCCTATCAATACATGTAAATAATTGGTGTAAAATACAGTTAATAAGTTAAAGTACAGTTATTCTGCTACTCTGTAGTTACTGTGGAACTACCATCATCTTCTACAACATTGATTCACTGGTAAAACCCATGGAGTTGGAAAAATGACAGTGGATGAACACACTGGGTTTATGTTCATTTAATGATAGATTTTGTAGAAAAAGTCAGTTTTTCTTCAATTTCCTCTGTTTTTGATATAATAACCCTCAACTTTAATCTGAGCTTTAATGAACATCTATATGATCAGTGAATTAAATATAGGAAAATACCTCATTTTTACTGGGGGAAAAAAAAAGCCAAATAAAGAACATAATATTGTAATAAATGTTGATAAATCACTGTGAAGACATAAACTAAAAACTCAAAAATACAAACTCTAAAATTTACAGATTTGATTCAGTTTAAAACTAATGTTTAAAGCAAAATGTACATTACTTGCAGATAAAATACAGAAATTATTCTCAGACAGAGAAGGTGGAAAATGAATTATGGAATAGAATTGATGATGGAAAATTAAAAGTTTAAAATCATTAAGGAATATTGAATTGAGATGGTTATGATTTAGTTGTTGATTTTTTCAATTTTTTTATGGTGTGAATGCTCAGTGCTGTACACATTTAATTTAATATAAGCAGTGTATCAGGTGAAAAGGATAGGCACAAAAATAAGCTTTTTCTTTTAGCCTATTCCTTTTTTGAACTTTATGTTTATTGTAATTATTGCACTAAGTCAATCTCTTCCCTCACTCCGTTTCCCACAATGCATATCGTGACAAATTTCCCAAAAATGCCCGAGTAACCAACCCGCTCTGTTAGTAAAGAAATGGATTGTTAATGATGGAGTACACGTCAAAATTGTTCACCCGTGAGAGAAGAGATTCAGGTGTGAAATTTTTGATACTCAGGCTATAACTTGGGTTTTACAGATTTGATGAAAAATCGGTGACGAAAGTCATATGCAGCTTTAAACACAGAAAAATTCTCATTATTTATAGATTATTATGCTATTATTTAACAGGTCTGACTCACTTGAGATCAGAAATGGCTGCATGTGGCCCCTGAACTAAAACAATAAATAGATAAATAGCCTAAATAAATAAATAAATGAACAACATGTTGCAGAACTGTTATTGTAACTGAATAACACTACATTTCTGTCACTGATCTTCAATAAATTACCATTGGGCTTGAACACTATTATTTATTTATTCAACAATGTCTAATTCATCTGTGACTATGTTGAGCATTAATTTCTAATATGTCGTCATTGTTGCTTCATCTGCGTATGTCAATAAAACCACCAAACTAATCTGATATAAAAATCCTTCAGGTTTATTTACTGTTCACACTCTTTCTTAGACTGCATAAATAAAACAATAAAAATCTTTGTGGTGTTTTATCCTCTGGCCTTCACTATAAAACAAAACGACTGTAGCAGTAAGTAAAAAGCAATTACACAGCGTATCCTCACTGTTGGTTTTAACATAAACACAATGCATTGTGGGTTCTCGCTCAATGCCGCATTGTCACAGCAAAAGTATAACCATGTTAAGGCAGCGTCGGCGACTAAACAATATGTCAAAACACATACGCATTAGTCAGAGTTAGATAAATGGAAATAGTAAATGGCCTCTGAACTGGAATTTTTCAGAGAAAACGGAAACAGTTTCAGACAATACTTTATAGACAGAATCCTGACGCAGTTTAGTTTCACTTCATGTTCATAAAATACGTTTACATGCACATTCATTCTGGTTTTGGCAGCTGTCATGTCAACTAGACATTCTACTTGGATACTCTGAATCAGACCTTTTCAGAAAGGAGCAACTCAGCTGTGTTGGTGTTATTCTGATTTTATGAGCGTTCTTTGGATTCATGGATGATCTCATCTGTGTGGTTTAGAGCAAGTCATGACATTTGGCTCCTGTTTATCCTCTAATGAGGTAACGACAAAGATCAACTGTGGTCGAGATAGATACTTCAAAGAAAAGTCCACATTTCTGGTCAGAAGTTTGTTCAAAGAATTGAGAGAAATAGATTTATTTTTATTTTTATGAATTGTTGAAATTTTAAAAATCCCCTTTGGTTTATAATGGAATTCATTTTAAAATGCTCTAACTTCAAAACAGTTGAAGATATTGATGTAATTACTATTGGCAACAGATAGGAAGTCATATATGGTCTGTCATTTGATGCCATGACCTTTGACCTTGAGTGACCTTGAAAGCTCAAAGGAACGTTAATTAATGTCTTTAAATATGCTGGTGGACCACAGGAGTCTTGGTTCTATTTGATTAAGTTGGTCATACTGTGAGGTTCTAGTGTACTGTTAAACATTATGACAGAGATGATCAGCAGGATTATAGATAAAAGCAAAGCGCAAAAAGCGGACATTTTCCCAAAGATGTTTGAAGGAACAAGAGGAAGTGGAAGTCTTTTAAATAAATATTACCTTTAATCAATTATGCACAGTTGCAGGTAAATGGGAATATTAGGGAAACATTGATTTTTGTTCCCAGGAATTGAGTACCGGTATACAAAGGTAGCGGTTTCCCGTACATTTTATGTATATGTGTGTTGATTAAAGTCATTTTTGACGCCGCTTCGACGCTACCGGCTGCTGCAGGTGTGATGACGATGCGTGGTGTCTAAGTCATAACCTACGCTCCTTTGGGCTTTTCCAGTATTGTAAATTCCTAAACCTTCAGGTGCTGATTACGTTTGACTCAGTGTTTCCTCAGGTTTGACATGTTGCCGTGGCTGGCTTTACATTTAATATTACAGATATCGCAGCGAGCACAATCTGCATCAATTTTAGCAAAGTGGAGTCACACCCTCGAATGCTTTCTATTCACCACGGTTGCTGTTATCATCACTGACGTAATCATGCTCTCGTGCGTCCAATGCCGTCGTGGCATCAGGCAGACACTCCGCCACTCTTTCCCCGACACCGAAATGTGATACTGTTTGACTTTACCTGAATCAGTACTTGGTAGTATCGACAGAATTCGGTCGGCACCAATATAAGTACCGAATTAGGTACCCATCCATAGTGAGGACAAGCAGAGACATTGTTTGCTGATGTACTCTTAAGCAAGGCACTTAACCCACTGGCCCGAGTCTGCAGTGTGTGGTGTATTCATGCGTGTTCAGCGAGTGAAGGGTTAAAAACAGGTCAGTTTGAGTGTGTATTGCACATGAACAGTATATACGGCCAAATCTAGGCTCTCATGGGGGTTTGGTTCAGTTGCACAAAAGCTTTTTCATGTAACTGCAGTAACTGTTGTTCAGAGCGGTAAACGTCAATCAGATCCACATTTTAATTGGTTTCCATTTTGTTGGAGTCAGAGTAAATATAACAATAGATTAATTAATGCACTCTCAATTGTAGTTTGATTCCAATTAAACAATGCCAGAATCATTAAGGTTGTTTCTGTTGCTAAAATGGAATTAGAACTGAATTTAGTAGTTTCATTTAAAAGTGATTAAACATTTTGGCAATAACATTAATTATTATTATTGCACTAACATTGAGAGGACTAAAATGAATAATAATAAACTTAAACCCGCACCTGCAAACAAATGTGGAGAGATGTATGATAGAAGGGAAGAGAGAAACAGTTCTGTATAATTAAGTTCTAAGTTAATTGGACTTGATTTTTTTTTTTTTCCAGGAAAGTCAACAGTTTCCAGGAAGATGTTTGAAGAAATTGGTAATGAAGACGAATGTAACTAAACTACTGGCATTTTTTTTAAAGGAAATAGAGATATCAATATTATTACTACTGAGCACTGATAGGAAGTCAGATATGGACTTTTATTTGGGTCCATGACCTTTGACCTTAAGTGACCTTGATGGGTCAAACTCAGGGTCATCTACATTTCAACAATCTTCTCCGAATGTACTGGTTGGATTAATTTCAATTTTTTTATGTGTCTTCTTTGGGACCATGTCTACAAAGTTTGCTCACAATTTTGAGAAATTTAGATTTAGAAGTTTTTGATGTTTTTTTTTTGCTTTTACTTATTACGGTCCATATTTTGATTGTTTTTAAAAGGTTTTATTCATATCCAGTCCTTGTGGGCCAGTATCCTGCATGTTCTAGGTGTTTCTGTCTTCCAGCACATGTGGTTCAATTAATGATCAGCTCATCATCAAGGACTGGATTTGAATACCCCTGGTTTCTAACATGGAATGGTTCCAGATATCAGTACAGTTCCTGTTGAACACTGATAGAAGTGGACTTTGAATTAGTTGAGTTCTCCTCCAGTGAAAGTACCACCCACTTCTTTTGGGAGATGGATCTCCTGCATCCAGACCACAGGACTCGAATATAGAGGCAGAACCTGACAACCTCACAAACTTCTTGATCAAACGTGGCACTGCCGTACAGGGACATTGGTCCTATTTTTTGTGATTCATTTTGAAACAAAGCTATGGATCTGTGCTTGTGCTTGTTTTCTATGCCGGTCACACCGTCCTCCTAAACAAAAGGGTCTAAACCAGGCCACATCATGCTTCATTCCATAGTTTCAGGGTGTTATTTTCTGTAAACTCAACTGGGTAGGTGTCCTGAAGTTCGAGGCTAGGAAAGCTCTCACTCTTCGATTTTTTCGGATGACACAGCAGGCGCAGACAATGTACTGGTGCTGTTGCATCAACCTCTGAAGACAGTGGAGAGTACTACAGTTCACAGCAGCGCCCTCTGGCCTTTCCTCCCACAGACTACGGCATCTTACCCAAACACGCCGTGATGAAATTGTCCTAAAAGTTTGAAAAGTATCGTCTTGCTCACAGTATTACCAGGAGCATGAATGAACTCTGCTCCTCTGTATGTCTGCACACAAGCCAATAGAAGATCTCTGCCAAAAAGCAAGTCAATGACTTGAAGAGTCAGAATCAGAATACTTTATTAATCCCAGGAGGAAATTATCGGGTATAACAGTCGCTTCATTCAAGTATGTTAAAAAGCAGCAGGAAGGAAATTATCAATACAATAAAAAAGGAAAAAAGATGGATGGATGGATGGAGATGCTTGAGTTATGTTCAGTTACTGATATTTTTGCTGGAAAAAGTCACTTTTTCTACATTCTTCTCTGTTTTCATATAATAACCTTTGAATTTACTATGTGATTTAGTGAACATCTACTTAATCACTGAATTAAATATTGAAAAATACCAGATTTTCACAGAAAAAAATGCTAAATGACATAAGATAATATTATAATAAACTGAGATAAATCGTTTAAGAAAGGCTAAATAGAGTAATTCCTCAAGGAGCTGCCACAGAATTATCACTGGGTGTTTATGGGTTAAGAATATAACAGATGCCAGTGCAGGTCCATGGTTATATTGTATAATTATAACAGCTTAAGTAAAACAGTGTGGCTCAAATCAGCCAGACTTGTCTCCTCCCCCCAGCCCACACCCTGTCTCACAACGTGGCAGTTGTTAATTTATGTGCCACATGGTGGTTATTTATAAAATTATTTCTACAGGAAAAAAATATTAGAAAGGATATTAAGTTCCTTGAATTCTCCTGGACTTGATATGGGCTTTGTTCTGCCTCCTAAAATAAAGCCAGACATCTCCTCCAGCTGCAGAAATTCAAGCTGTGGTCGTCCACTTCCACACACAAACCCTGTCCATCAATGTCAGGTTCAACTCAGCCACCAGGCAGACCATAAACCTGTCAGAAAAGAAGGGAAGAAAAACAACGTGCTGCATTCTGTTGTTAGTCCTCCAACTTTTGTTTTGGTGGCTATGGAGCAGAATCAACAGAAAAAAAAATAAAAAATGGTCGTGAACTCTTCCAGGACCTCCAGTGGCAAACGCCTCCGAGCAGAACCGCAGCATTTAGACACAATAACAGCTTGTTCCCCATGCATCTGTATTCCAAAAATAGTCCGTCCACACACCAGCGCTGACCTCAAGCAGAGGATGTCTTTGTTCCTGTTGTGTAGTATGAGTAAAAGTAGCATGTTTCTGTCCAATACCAGATTCCAGAGCTCAGCAGGATTTGAACCACAATTGAACTGTACTCTGGTCACTGGTTCTGTCAAAGCGAGGGGGTAACTGGCACCCACTCCCTCCACTGGCCTTTTCATTCCACCTTGTGATGTCTGACTCATAGCACATATTACAAGTTCCATGCTGCTCACACTTTCTCCTAACACATGGAGTCAGATATGTGACAAATTGCACACCTTTCTTCACCTCTAAACCCACTCTGTGCAAATGTGTTCAAAGACTGAAGACTATTCCTGCAGTCAGTAATGGATGAGAAATGAGAAGCCTGTTTTTTTTATACTTAAAAATGTATTTAACCCTTAGATGTTGGAGTTCCTGAACCCCCCGCTCTTCCATAAATGGATAAAAAATGCCTCTTGTTAAAATCGGTGGTTTTTTTTATGATACTTTTGTCATTTGGTCATGTTAAAAATAATCATTTGTTTTGTATTTTGGGGCCACAAAAGAACGATTTCATGTAGGGCTGTACCAATATGATATCATGAATTGCGTACCGATAATACGGCACTTTTAATTGCACACAAAAACGATATGTCGACTTCTGTTGTCTTTTGTAGTTTTACCCAGAAATCGAAATTGAAAATTATATTTTTAGAGGAAAAAAGTGAGATTTTATTTTTGTCCAAAATCATGCAGCCCTAGTTTCATGTTTGAAATTTTGTTTGTTTTTCTTCTTTTTTTTTTCTTTTTTAACTGTTTTTTGTACCTTTGTGTTTGTAAGACGTACTGGACCGGTGTTATGGACAATTCCACATCATGTAACAAATACTATTCCACAACCACAACAAACACTGAAGGAAACACAACTTTACAACTGAATATGTTGTTCCTGCTTCACCTTCATGACAGATTAAAGCTTCTGCTACGCCGAGTGTTATCTACAACTACAATTTGTCTGAGACTTTGGACCAGTTTGGAGTCGGTTTGTGTTATGTGGACAGAATTTCTTTGAAAAATGGAGGTATAGAAAGGTCAAAGAAGGAATTACACTAAATAAAATAGATTAAACAGTAATGGTGATGGTAATCCTTTCCAAAAACAAGCGAACAAACAAAAAAAAACATTTGGCAGTCATCTATTCACTGCTTCACTTTCTGAAACCACAGACCAATCGTGGGAGGATCAAGCTTCATCCAATGAATAATAATCAATTTTTTTGGAATGATCACCAATACAATAAACAATATATGACATTGTTCTCTCAAAAATAACAGAACATCCATGACGACATTTATTGCCAGTTTTTTTTTTCCAGTTCTGTAATGTTTTTACTTCGATGGTTGTATTTTTGGGCCAGTCCCAAACGTACAAGTATTGTTGCCTACCACTCTTGCATTCCTCCTGCTTCTGTTGATTAAATTTGGAAACGAAAATTCTGAAGAACCTTGTTTTAACCTTCCAGTAAAATTCTTTCCAGTGTTGGATTCCAACCCCCTTGTGACATTTGGAAACATACTGTACGTCCTCCTAGGAATCATCAGCTGTTATCGTATTCAGCTCCAGTTCCCATTGTTGTTTGAAGTGAAACTCCTTCTGCTGCTGTTTCTCGTTTTTTGCTTTTCTTTAAACCAAGTTGATGATTCAACCATCACCAAACTCTGGGTGTAGACAGTTATTGGACATTCTGTTTTCCACAGTTTTTCTCAGAGTGTTTTTGCTTCCAGCTGAGAACCAAATCTCCAGGTTGAAACTCAATATATTCTCAATCAAAACTGTTCAGCATTAGGTTCATGGTCCAGAATGAGGCTAGTATTAAAGGGCTAATGCTGGATTTATGGTCATGTGGCCGTCACACATCACTACCTACACCGTCACTTCAGACAGCCTTGTGTTGGCCTTCACAGCGTTGGCTCACACCTCTTCCAGATTGTAACTACGCGCCATGGCAACGCAGAGACACCGCCTCCTGGTTGGCCAGTTTATGCTCATGTGACGCCAGCAACAAATGTGGACTGTATGTAATTTGTTTTTGTTCATTAGTTCTTTTACTTTTGTTCTTGTCTGTTAATTTTTGCTCCTGAAAAACCTGTGTGGTTATGCACATTAATAAACCTGCATAATTTAATAAAAAATGTGTCTTTATTTGATTTTTATACTCAATAATTATTAGATTTTGGTATTCCCCATCGGTTAACCTTTTTTTTTTTTTTTTTTTGCGGTCCCTCAGCCCATCTCCTACATTGCTGCCTTCTCTGTCACTTTTGCTGTAAATTTTTTTTAAAAGATCAATGATTTCCTCGTTGACTTCTACGAGTTCGCGAAAACACTGCTTTATGTTGGCTGTTGTTCTAAAAGAGGAAATGCCTGCTGAAAGATATGGAAACCATGGGAACAACTCTGCACGGTGGAGTTTCATCTTTATATCCAGCCGATACCAGCAGTACTGATACCTTCCTTTTTGGAGGGGAAACTAAAACACTTTCTCAAAACGACACCGCTACAGTACGCTCGAGTGCGAGAGCGCATAACGCTACTTGACGCAGGGCTATGTGTGAACATAAATCCAACTTATGAGTGAAGCATGTGAATGAATATGGTTTTGTACAGTAAAGTTTCAATGTACATGATTTCCATAGACATCAACTGATATTTAATGCTTTCTCTTCAAGATTATTGTTGCATTATTTTAATTCTAATGAAACAAATTGATGTTAAAAGCCACAACTTTTTGGTGGTAAAAAATGTCCAGCCCACCCCCTTAATTACAATCATTATTGTACTTTTTAAAGACTGACAGCAAATATGGTTGAAATATTACTGAATTGTACTTTATATAATGTTAGAGTTGGACTCCACAATTCTCTACTGACATTTAAAGTTTTATTGCAAATGTATGTTTAAAGTATTTCTTATTGGTCTCTGTATGAATAAAAGACCCTGAAAAATTGGTATACTAACCCTTAGAGTTATAATAATTTCATTTTGGGTGTATCGTGACACTGCTTGTGTTCTTTTATGGATAAGTTAGACTTCAAACTTTTTTATATTACCCTTATGAGAGAATAAAATAACAGAATAAGTGGAGACCCTTGTGAACTTAGAATCTATCAATTGGTTCTTTTTCTGAAGTGTCCTTGCTGAAATTGTAATTATAAAACCCTTCTTAAATGTGACACTTTGAGTGCCTTAACAATGCAGGGAGTCGCACAAAAGCGGAGGCAGCAACAACTAGGACAAACCGTTAAAAAACTTGCCGCCTCAGAAGCAAATGCAGTGAGATCACATTGTCCCGTTTGGGGCCCGGATTCCTCTCGAGTCACTTTATTTCCCTGAAACAGTATAACCTCAGAAACCACCAGGAAGAGAAGCTGGATGGCAGCTAATTGAGGAGGTCTGAGGTTGTGCCTGTGTTGTGTTCAGATGCTCGTTCTGGTTTTAATGAATACCGGTGGGCCTCCAAAGATTGCCTGAGTGTGCAGTCATGGAGGATAGGTGCTCATTCAACCATACAGCTCTGCAAGTGTATTGATGTTTTAGCAAAATGCACTATATATGTTTCTCTGAGACTACTGTATTGATGCTTTGTTTTTTATCTTTTTTTTTGTTTGTTTGTCTACATGCAGAGCTAGGCTGTCCACTGTCAAACCCCCATTATCTGTTGATGAATTGCATAAATGAACACTCTTATTTTGGTAATTACTGCTGAGCCCAAACCATTTAGTAGTTGAGCTCTGCCTTTGGTTTTCGTCGGTTCCATGTGGTTTCTTAACTGACAAATGTGCTGTTTCCAGCACGGTCAGCTGTTCCATTAGCCTACTGTTATTGAGATTAATGTTGTTGTGATTGTTATTACCTGTGCAATTGTTGCCGGCTTAGAGTGAATTGAGGTGGAGGGGCAGCACTGTGGAATTTAGCACCAAGCCTCCGGGTGTTGTTGTTGGACTAATTCGACTAAACATCTGTGAAGAGGCTGTTTTGTTGTTAACCCCAATGGCAGATCTTGATACTCACCCTGCGTCTTCCAACATGTAAGACAGGTATCTGTATTTCTACATCAGTGCCTGGTGAAACAATAGCGTCAGAAGGCGTAATTACTTAGATTCAGGGGTATCATGGAGGCCAAAACTCTGGGGGGCTGTGCAATTAGAACAGGAGGGGAGTTTCCCATGGAAAGAAAGAGAAATTGTGACACATCTTCTGCAATTTCACAAATTAGACAATGTTGAAAAGATTATGTTAAAACTGAACTAAATTAGTTTTTTGTAGATAAGTTATGTTCTAATTTGTACAGTTTTAGGGTAAATAGCAGATTTTAATGTTGGGATTTTTCACTTAGTTCCTCATTTCTACATTTCAGACAAAAAAAACAAAACACATTTTAAGAGACATAAATTCAAGGGTAGATCCACAAGTAAATGAATTTGCAGCCAACCATGCATTTCTGCTTATGGGGGTCTGGGTCATAGAACTGAGGACTTCCCTCAGTCATCCCCAGTAAGTCCTGGGTTTGCCTCAGGGTCTCCCGGTAGGACATCACTGAAACACCTTAACAACATTACAGCTTAACAGCATCTAGTAGGCATCCTACCCAGAAGTCTGTGGGAGAACAAATCACATCAACTCATTGGGTCTCATGAGCCACTTTTGCACAGAAATCCCAGAAAAGGGTGAGATGGTGATCCCACCGTTTTTCCATCATTGACTGATTTCCACAGCCAAGACAGAGGAATAACAGAAGTGAGACCGGCTGGCCTTTGTACACCGTGGACCTGCGTTCTGGAATCAAAGGGCCGGTGACTCAGCGTAGCGTGTAGTGTGAACTATAACTTGTACGCT
>JAPTYQ010000023.1:34455308-34466055 GCA_029814465.1 Ostorhinchus cyanosoma
TTAACCCCTACACCCACCCCGCCCCCTGCCTCCACCCCCCACCCCACCCCCCCACCACCAGTTCTTTGCAGGGATCTGATTAAAAAATTAGTATCGACTGTTTGATCTTCTAAAAAATGCCAGATCGGCAGACGTCCTGTCCCAGCCGGTATGTCCATGTGGGTCCCAGAAGGGTTCCATTTGGGCTCCCACATGGCTTTGGTCTGCAGTTGCCATGGTGACCCCACATGTGTTTGCCCTGAATCATCTGAATATCTCCTATTATTTATTTTTCCACACAATTTATCCCTTGATATTTACCTTTCAGGTCATTTGCACGACTTACAGTAGATTCTGTTTTCCAAATATCTTAGTTTGCAATACTTTTTTTTTTTTTTTTTTTAATGTACATAAATGGTGCCTTTTACTGATATTTGTCGTCTGTCTGTAAATTCTCACACTGAACCTGAGAGCTCTGTCAGTTTCGATAACAAGTGTTTCCAGGAACAACAAACCCCGCCCCTTGCAAATGTTTGACCTGATTTGACCTTTCTCTTATCATTGCGAAAACACATTTTTTTTGGTGACTTTGACCTTTTATCGACATTCACCAAAATTTAATGGGATGTATTCTGGACCACCTTCCACCTTTTCCTGAAAATGTCATGGAAATTGGTTCAGTAGTTTTTGTGTAAAGCTGCTGACAAACAAACAAACAAACAAACAAAAAAAAAACCGAACCAAAAACAATACCCTCACCTCCTCAGAATCTGACATAGGCAAACGCATGTGGGGTTACCATGGAAACTGTAGACAAACCCACATGGGACCTTTTATATGTAGCTTAAACGTAACCCTTCTAATTTAGCCCATATTATGAATTTGGAAAGTGCAAAAACTATATTAAAGTAATTGAGAGTCAAAGGTGTCGAACTTGTTTTAGTTCAGGTTCCACATTCAGTCCAATTGTGATCTCAAGTAAAAATAGCATAATGAGTCCAAATTTAAATCGAAATTTCATTGTAAAAAGTCAGTATTGGCAAAAGTAAATACATTTAAAAAAAAAAAAAATCCAGATGAGGACGTCACTATTTATTAGAACTGAAGAAATCTCTCAGATGAGTGATGAAACATTTTTAAAAGACCTAAACTGATGCATAAGCTCATGTTTATTAAGGTACGATCATCCTGCTTCTGACTGTAGCCTTAAGTATTCTGGAATGGATATTATTTATTTGCTGCGAGTGTTGTTGTTTTCTTTGGTTTCTATCTTGTATCACCTGTGGAGGTTCGTGGAGACGGGAAACCGGTCGAAGTGTATCCGAACAAGAGGAAAAAAAAAAAAAAGAAGCTAAACGAGTCTAGTTGAACGGAGAACGATGACTTGCGCAAATGAGATTCTACAGACAAACCCGATAATGAACCCAAGCATCTTTTCAATGACGGCGTTTCTGAAGCGCACGTCAAGGCGTCGGATCTGATTATTACAATGATGCGATTACTCCCAGTTATCGGACTTTTACGCTGGTGTAAACAGGCTCAGTGCTCGTTCTGCCGGCGACTCCAGACACATTTTTCAGGTGTAAACACACAGCAGGCTTTGGGGGGTGTTTGGATAAATACCCTGAGGCTGAGCTGTTTGAATGGAGTCCTATTGGGAGACGTGGATCTGTTTCTTCAACAAACAACTCCGTAACAATCAGATGACCTCCACGGTGACCTTTAACATCGAATCCATAGAGTAGCAGATTATGACACCGCCTGATAAGAACCAAAGTGAGGAAAACTATTGATTTGTGAGATAAATAGCAGTTTTTGCCAGCAAAGGGGAAGAAGAATGTCAGCATTAGTGTGAACGGGGTGATATGTAGGTAGAAACGTGATGTTTTCTGGTGTATTTTCGCTCACTTTAAAGTCATGGAAGCTATATTTCTTTGCACTACCTTGAGCTTTGACTGTGCGATGCATTTGCTGTGGTATTTATTGTTTCTACCGTGCAATGTAATAATAGATGAACAACATTTAACTCTGTCCATAGTTGCATTCATTGCCGTTCAAGGTCTTCTATTGATGGACCCATGTGGTTCAGGTCTGGACTCCATGTGTTAAATGAGTCTGATCCTGATGAATCCTGGTATTTTTAGATCTTGGAATATGAAGGTGTCGTCAGCAAAGAAAATCTCCGCTGATGTTCAGACCTGGTCATTCAGTTTATTCACATTTGCATAACATTACTGAACCTAGACCAGACCTACTGGACCAACACTGCCCCCACAGGCTTGGACTATAGGCACTAGACATGATGGATTTTAGTGCTAATTTATTTTTATATTAATGTTATGCATTCACTAGTCATTTTTTCCATTGACAATCAAATTGCATGCATAAAAAAATTTGCCCAATGGGAAAACGACAATTTTTGATTTGGTAGAACACGCAGAACTGCAACGGAAAGGCAAGGCAAGTTTATTTGTATAGCACTATTCATACATATGGTAACTGAAAGTGCTTTACAAAGGTATAAAAAAAGATCACAGAAGAAAATACATTAAAAATGACACGAAAAGACAATAAAAATCACAAAAGGAGTAAAAGACATTAAAATAATCAGAGATAGAATGTGTTGTTTTTTTTTAAATGTATGAACAGAGTGAGATAAATACATTAACTATATTAAAATTAACATAAAAAAACTGCATTTAAAAGACAAGATTGGACACAAGTCTTGGAATCAGGGCATCTCTTTCCAATCTCTCATCACTTTTTAAAGTACCCAGCCAGTTTCCCATTACAATTAGAACGTCTCCTAATATTTTTTTTCCCTTTGAGACCGTTTTCTGCAACGACTATCATGTGAAATACTAATAATTAAAAAAAAAAAAAAAAAAAAGGATGTTACAACAAGCAAAGAAGACGAATTTGAAAAGAAACATGGCGCGGCATTTGTGGACAAACTAGAAAATGGAATCAATTTTTAATTTAGTACGGGATAGAGGGGTAATATATAATAATAATAATAATGAATATATCTGTAAATCAACACGATATTTACATTCGTCGCAATGTTTATGGAATGACCTCTGGTGTCATCTCGCGATAATAAATGAACAAGTCATCGAAATTGTGATTTAATGGAAAAAAAACCCGACATTTCGCACTTTTGTTTTTTCGACATTTAGTAAATATCAGTGAAGTTCTGCATTAGAGTCGATTCTGTTTGAGCTCAGTCGTCCTAATTTATTATATATATATATATTATCCTGAACTGGTGCAATGTGCTGCATTTGCACTCATAGACTTGTGGGTAATTGTATCGTCTGCACATATTGTTCTGCAGGAGCTCCTCGCTGGGTTAAAGAACTGAAAGGCATTAATCCCTGCAGTAAATATCCTGTGGAAGGACCTGAACTATTAGCTGAGGTTGAATCCGTGTTGTGTCTATTTTGATGCGGTCTAGTTATAGTCGGTTAGTTCCAGCGCTTGGTGCGGATGCTTCTTTACTCTCTTATTTTGACTCTAATCAGCAGTGATCTCCTTACTCTAACCAGGTTGTTTTTCCTCCTGAATTTACCCAAACCTTAAGCATAACACACACCGTCTCATTTGGGAGCATTCCCTCTGCTGTCACATTCCAGTAGCCGTGTCTGAATGTTTCCGCCGGAGTAAACAAGACCCTAATTTGCTCAAACCTTCGGAGTATTTTTACCCACGTAGAGACGATTACACCGAGGGCAGACATAACAATAAGTTATTAATACTGAGTGTAAATGCAGCCGCCGCACGAGCCTGTGTTCTTATCCATCTAATGTATCCAGATACAGATTGTGCGATAATACTGTGGATAAATGGCAATCTGCCTAAGTAAACACAAAAATGAGAAAAACATGCAAACTAAGAAAACTGGGAACACAAAGCCATTAGCAGCCGCTTCGGAATCTGAGTTGATTTATATTTATGTGCTTTTTAAAATGTCCTGACAGCGTTCTGTGCACATTAAATACAATTTTACTTTGAAATAGGGGGGGGGAATCAGAGCAATATCATCATTGTCCCTGATCTTATCACACAGAAACAGCTCCGTTATGAGCCTGCACTGATTTATATTTATGTGATTCTCAAATGCTTCTGACTGTGTCCTTAAAACACAAGCTGGAACTGTACTTCAGAGAAAAGCAGAAGAGATTTGCCATTACCTTTGAAAATTGATTTTTTTTTTTTTTTTTTCCTCCTTCGGCTGTAAATAATTTAATATGAGATAAGCCTCTGGGTTTGAGGCAGGTCTCCATATCCCTCCTGCCTGAAGAAATGCTGTTCATTTCGCCCCATCGCAGCAACAAAGCTTCTCCAGACACTGATGGCGGTCACATTAAAATGCTCGGGGAGGTTTTAAATCTAGCAAGTCTGGGGGGGAAAAAAAAAAAAGCTAAATCAATCTGTTGATGATTAACTGCTAAACATTTTTTCTATTGCGGTGAAGTGAGCAATGGGCGCCCGGCAAAGGAACTTGTTTGTTAATCCATTCTCTTTGCTGAAAAAGAAACCTTTTATATTACAAAGACAGATCATGCAAAGTCGATTTTTATTGTTTAGGCAGCTATTGTGTATGTTATTTTTCCTTGAAGCGCCACCGCAAATTGCGTTTGCCAGATGAATCGAGTCGGTTTCTGGGATAAATGAGGTAGGGCACGGTTATTAGGTGGCCGTGACCTATTAATTGTGTTACTCAACGGAATCGACTATCCGTGTTAAAGTAATACCTTTCATTACATCATCATTGCTGATTTAAATGATTACTGTCAACACGGTCAAACCTTTTTCCTCCCAACTACTGCATCTCTATTAGGTCTATGTAATGCTCCAGGGAATGCCTTTTCTAATCACATGTATCACCGGCGGCAGCACAAATTTGTCATGCAAGGAGAAGCATAAGCCCACTGTTCAGGCATTATGCTGCCAGCTCCAGCATGCATTAGCAGGACCGCTATTCCATAAATATTAGCTTTGCTGCACATTTTCGGCTCGAGTGATTCTGTACATATTAAGAGGTGACAAACAGATGGGATGCGAGTCAAGAAAGAGGCCGGCTTTGAGTTGTCAAATCAATTGCGGGAGAAGTTATAACGCTGCCTTTGCTAAATGATCCCTTAATCAAACACAGAAACGGAATCTTTTCTGTTTCGAGCATCTGACGGGAAGAATTCAATCGGTCATAAAAGCTCCACATTATCCTCAATAAGCAAGCTGTGGTGGATAATTCTGAAATCAGATTTCTCCAAATCGCTGCCGCAGGTTGATCAGAATTAAAATAACGTTGTGTCGTCGCATTGTTCGAGCGCCGCAATTTTACAACTTCAGCAACTCGAATCTGAAGTTGCAGTAATAATAATCATCACAATAATAGTAATAATAGCAGTGACTGTGTTTACTTTTCAAGCTAGGATGATAGAAATGTTTTGTAGAGGAGAGGAAATAAAGCGCAATTACATGTATCTCAGGAACACCTGCAGCACAAAACACACCCAAACAACTTTAAACACAAAGATAAAAATCCATAAAAAGTGTCTAAAAAGATATAAAAGCAAATTCTAGCAGAGAGGCGTGATAACATGACAAAGCTCTATTATGTAGCAACAAAACAACTATTAGTCAGAAAAGGCAAGTCAATAAAAATGTGTTTTGAAGCCATGTTTAAAAGCACAAACAGTTCCAACAGGCTGAATACTCGCCTCGTGCAAAAAAAAAAAAAAAGCACCTCATCAATGTACGACTTCAACCTGAAAAATGTAAAAGGCCCTCAGCCCTGGATCTAACCTGAAGTAAAACGTTCAATGAACCCTTTACCCGGACCATGCAAAGTCTAATGTGTAACTTTAAAGTGATAATATTGTGTAAGCAAGGAAGTGGTGTGGGAATAAATGTGGAAATATGTGATCCTGGCTGCAGAATTTTCGCCAGATACGAAGCCTTGAATGTGGAATCAGATAAGTGTGAATTTACACTGAGGGAAAGATATAAAAGCAAAAACCATTCATTAAAAAATAAGCAAATAAATAAAAAAAAAACCCATCAGTATTCAGTCGGAGAGAAGTCGTCTGATGTTGGAAATGTGCCGTGGTTTGGTGAAATCATGCCCGAATGAATTAATTTCTGTTTTTATTTGGACTGAAAATAACAAATACTGCCTCCGTTACCAAACTTTACATAAATCAGTAATAATGAGAAATGTACTTAGAGACGCGATGCATAGAAACAAAGCAGCAACGTTTTGGTTTATTAATGCTAAAAATCGGCGCCATCCAATAATACTCTGGAATAGCGATAAAGAAGTCAAATGGGTTGTTAGTCCCGTTCTTTAAAGGAGTGATATTTAGCTTTTTTTTTTTTAAATTACAATTATGCATTTTAAAACATTTCCCTGTGGTCTACATTCAATTACATTTTTATTTCTCACAGGGCTTTACAGAGTCAACTGGATGTAAATAAATAACCGTCAAATAAACTGTAAATGCTATGTTTGGATCGGAATTCTTTATCAACTCAACTCCACGTTTTGAACTCATTAATTGCGACTTCTATCAATTTTGAGTATGAACCCAACGCGACCCTGAAGTGACCACGCAGGCACGCACTGTTTATGCAAGTAAATCTGTTTTTCCTACTGTTTCTCCTCAGAATTGTGACGTTTATCGCATTTCAATGACGTAAAAGTTGGAAAAATGCGATGACCTGGCCATTCAGACTGAAGACACTGTAGAAGCCAATAATGTAACAACGACCCATAATGTAATAAATTTGCCGTTTTGAAAAATGCAATAGACCAATAATGTAATAACTGGACAATAATGTTATAAAAGTCCTGAACTGATAATGTAATAACTTTTGGCTAATGACGTAATAACTTATTACATTATTGGCTGGTTATTATGTTACTGGCCTGGTAAAAAAAAAAAAAAGTTGCAAATGTAATAACTGAGCCAATAATGTAATAACTTATTACTAAATTCAACCCAGGCCACTTTCATATGTGACCCTTAATCTGATATGTATAACGTAATAAGGACGCATAACTTCATAACTTTGCCATTTTTAAAATGTAATAGGCCAATAATATAATAACTGGCTAATAATGTAATAAAAGCCTTGAACCGATAATGTAATAACTTAACAACTTATTACGTTATTGGCTCAGATATTACATTTGCTAATTTTATTTATTTTTTTTTTTTTAACAGGCCAATAACGTAATAACCAGCCAATAATGTAGGAAGTTATTACGTTATTGGTTCAGGACGTTTATTACATTTTCGGCCAGTTATTACATATTTGGCCTATTACATTTTAAAACTGGCAAATTTTTTCGTTATTGGCTTCTGCAGAGTCTTCCGTTCCGAACGGCCAGGTGTAATTTTTCCGACTTTTACATCATTGAAATGCGACAAACGTACATATTATTATCGTTATACATATCAGATTATGGGCCACATATGAAAGTGGCCTGGGTCGGATTTTATAAAATTGAATTTGTGCTGTTCAGACGGTCTGTTACAGATCGGATACAGGTCACATATGCATAGAAAAAAAAAAAGAAAAAATCGGATTTGGGCCACATTTGCCGGCAGTTTGAACGTAGCCTAATTAGCAGTGGATTTAAAACTTTATGACAGGATTAAGAGCGTAGATGACCCTCCTATTATCCTAAATGACCACAGGTAGTTCTGGTTCTGTGTTCGTATTAGATCATGACGGAAAAACATCCGGTACATTCTGACAGTTCATCCTCGGAGAACACATTCCAGTAAAATACCCATTTCACAATAAAAGCCTTGTTAAGAACCGAATAGTTCTGCCCACTACAACACTACAGGACGTATAATTTGACCAGAATATATAAAGTGTTGTTTGTTGTAACAGCTTTTCAATGTATTGGATTTTAGTAGGTGGCCTGCAGGGGTAAATGAGCTCCGTTTCTTTCTTTCTTTTTTTTTTTTTTTCTTGCCATTGTGGCGGTGAAAACTCGTTAAGAGACTATAATGTGGACTGTCTGAACCCCCTGATGTGTATATTATGTAAATTATGAGCCTTCTATTCTGACAAGACCCTCTAGTTTATGACATATAGTTTTGTTAAACACATTTACCAACAGTTTTACAGCTTCATTGATTGAAAAAGTGATGGCTCTTCAATCTTTGTGGACAGAATTACCTCATTCTTATCCTTGTGTACAGGATTTAAGGTGATGCAGCCTGGGCATAAGAACCACTGCTCATATGATGGATATGGATATGGTTGTGTGTTAGCTTTTTTGTCAATAATGATATTTCATAGCTAACCAATATATCTTTCTACCACCCAATGTAAGATATTTTATTGTTTTACCAAAAAAAAATCATGAAGGTTGGTTGGATTTTCAGCTAAAAACTACTCAATAACAACAACACGTCTGCAGAAATCAGACATTTTGTGTATTTGTTGCAGATTTATCCTTGTACCACAGCACACATTCTTACATGAATAGTTTCTCCTGGGTGCCGTGGTTACTATACACACCATTTTACACTCTTTATCCACACTAGGATTTTTTGGCAAAGTTTCAGAAATGATCTGTAAATATTCTAACTCTTTTGAGAGACGTATCACATGACAGGAGTAGGTGGCAAAGGCTGCTTGGCACAGGAATGATCACAAATTGCTCAAATAACAGCCAACCTGCTGTGAATGTAACCAGTAGCATCATGTTAAAAGCAGCTACACAAAAGCAGAACGCAAGAACGAACTGCTGCCGTTGAATTAACCAATGGTTTCTAAATGGAACCGTGGCTGGATTTCAACAACGGCGTCTTGTTTGTTTCCAGAAATCTGAAGTGAATCGTGGAAGGATATGGGTGATGGGTCCAATCAGATGGAAGTCGGAGTTCCCGCAGTCTTGGATTTACAAAACTGCATTTAATACCTTAAGAAAAGCCTTCTAAAAGGTATTTAATTTGTAGTGATCGACAAATATGGATTTTTTTGGGGGCCAATACTGATTTTTTTTTTTATTTTGAAAATGAAAAAATGAAATAGGCTGTGAAATAGGTGTTAAATTCTGTTCCTAGTCTTAAATTTAACATGTAGAAAGCTGTAAGAATGCAGGTGTATATACATATGTCATCATTACATGGGTTTCATCTTTCTACATTCTAATGCAGTCTTAGAGTTTCTACACTAAAACACCATCAGCTTTTTTTTTTCCCCCAAAAGTCTCCTTTTTTCAGGAGTTTAAATATGCAGGAATAATGTTGACGCTGGGGGGAAATTCATGAAAAGCTATTAGTTTTGAAGCAACAGTATATTAGTGTGGACAAAGCCTGAAATGTAGGGTTTGTACATTAAAACTGGTATTCTAAATCACTAATGTCATTTTACCGTGAAGGAGTGGTAAATTAATTATATAGGTTGATACAAATTTCAGAAATGCTAGTAATTACAGCATTTTTATTATTTTTTTCTTTCTTAAAGTGAGTTTTTCCTGTATTTTCTGTTTGTGCTCTGATTTACCACCAGATTTAACACCACTTTGAGGCTCGTACACAGTGTGAAAGAGGATAAATGAGGTAAATACTGTGTTCAGGGTGTTGTGGTAGAATAGTTTTAACAGTTTTAAAAGGGAAAAAATGCAAATACTTTCTAGAAGGTTCATGCACTGTAGATATTATTCAAGATTCAAGAATGTTTATTGTCGTTATGTGCGCGTAAGGACATTTTTCTACTGGGTTGGATCCAAAAAAGACAAAAAAAAAGAGAAAATATCACATCGAAACACTCAAGAATATGTACATCAATATGAGAGGCACTAAAGAAGGTAAATTTCTGTTTTAAGTCATTCTGCAGAAAAAAAAGTGTGATTACACAACAAGTCTGTGGCAGGTAAATGTTTATGCAGCACCAAATAACTTCAGATTATTTGTGGCAGCTAACAGCACCAGGACTATGTGCTAAATGCTAATTGCTAATGCTAATGCTAGGTACTGTGTGGGTATTAGGATGGGTAAAATACAGAGTTAACACAGAATCATATATGCCTGTTAGTGAAACCAGCAGCAGTATTAATTTTAGAAAATGTTTAAACTAGTGTTATTCATATTTACCATTTATCAATTTTGAATTAAATGTGAGACAAATGAACATTGCGCCAAAGGTGAAAAAAGTCAGGTGTTCCTGTTATATCGCAAGAGTGAAGTTGACCTTTAACATGTCAGATATAAAATGTAATCACTATTGGACATGAGTACGAATCTGAATTTTAGATTCATGACCAAAAATGTATTTTATGAAGTCGCAGCAACCTTGACCTTTGTTTTATCAAGTAGCAGTGAACATTGTGCCAAAGAAGCTAAATGAGGCTACGGACGCACTGAGAGGGAAATTTTGCACAGAGTTAAATTTCATGACTAAAATTATAAAGAACAGAAAGAGAGTGAAAACTTCCGACGAGGCAGATAAGTACAGTCTGAGGCGCTGCTAATAATTGTGGGCCCCATGAAAGGTGAACGTTCTGGGCCCTTTATAGAATTCAACATCTTGTCAATTGGTCGGGGTGGGGGTAGTGGGATGTACAGTATGTGGGCGTGGGGTGGGGCAGCTGTTATATACGTGGGGTTGCAGTCCATAAATAATGCTGGTGTGAAGCGAAACTGAAACTTAACACGCTCTCAAAGTTCGACTTCCATTTTCTTACAGCGGATCTTACACAAAATGTTCCCACCTTCTAACCTGTATCCCCTGGGGG
>JAPTYQ010000023.1:34579161-34591554 GCA_029814465.1 Ostorhinchus cyanosoma
GAGATAAACTGGATGTACGAGCCAGGCCGAGCATGAAGACGATGAAACGCAGAAGTACGAAGTCTGTTGAAGGAAAAGCACGAGGACGGTCATCTGTGGAGGTCCGCTTTCACCCAGGTCATCGTTCTTGGCGGTTCCTCTCGGTGGTTCCTCTTGGCGGTTCTTCTTGGCGGTTCTTCTCAGTGGTTCTTCTTGGTGGTTCTTGTTGATGGTTCGTCTCGGTGGCTCTTCTTGGTGGTTCTTCTTGGCGGTTCCTCTCGGCGGTTCTTCTTGGCGGTTCTTCTTGGTGGTTCTTCTTGGTGGTTCTTCTTGGCAGTTCCTCTCGGCGGTTCTTCTTGGCGGTTCTTCTTGGTGGTTCTTCTTGGCAGTTCTTCTTGGTGGTTCTTCTCTGTGGCTCTTCTTGGTGGTTCTTCTTGGCAGTTCCTCTCGGCAGTTCTTCTTGGCGGTTCTTGTTGATGGTTCGTCTCGGTGGTTCTTCTTGGTGGTTCTTCTTGGTGATTCCTCTTCGTGGTTCTTAATGGTGGTTCCTCTCGGTGGCTCTTCTTAGTGGTTCTTCTCCATGGTTCTTCTTGGCAGTTCCTCTCGGTGGTTCTTCTTGCTGATTCTTCTCCGTGGTTCTTCTTGATGGTTCGTCTCAGTGGCTCTTCTCTGTGGTTCTTCTTGGTGGTTCGTTTCGGTGGTTCCTCTCGGTGGTTCTTCTACACAGTTCTTCTTGATGGTTCTTCTCAGTGGTTCTTCTCAGTTCAGCTGGACTGGTTTAGCTCTTTTGAAAACAATTCATCTCTCGGTGAACTTAACTTAAAAAAGCCAAAACTTGTACTTTCCCAGGGCTCAGGAGGCTAATGAACCAGGCCTCATAAAACCATATATATAGTTCAATGCATTTCAACTTTAGCCTAATTTAGCAAAATAAAATCAATCTAAAACAAAAATCTAGATGTTTATTCCACAATTCATGCATGGAAAGGGTTAAATTAAGGAAAATACATCATTTTCACTGAAATAATAATAATAATAAAAGCTAATAAATCACCTAAGAAACGCAAATTATCAAGAAAATGTGGCACAAAAGAAGCTTTAAGGGTTAAATGAATGGTTTCATCGTCTTGGGAGAACAGGATCCTGTATCTTTAGTCCATTTGTTTGACACCGACAGGATTATGAACGTATTCACCAGATTCATTTGCGTCCGATTCTGTAGTTAAATATTTCTTGGAGTAAAAAAAAAGCGATCGTTTTGGCCTCGAACAATAGATGACAGTAAAACGTATAAAGACTGTGAACACCCACAGTTAGTTAATATCATCAATCTGTCAATTTGTTGTGCAAAATGCCAGGATGGAAATGTACCAGAAGCGAGATCATGACCGCAGATTCTTTTTATCTTTGTGGTATCTTTATTAAAAGTTGCTTTGGGATGAACAAACCAATCCAGAGGAGGCTTTAAAAATTAGATGTAACCCATTAAATGTTAAATGTGCTTATAAGACTATTAATCTGTGCATGGGACATCTTTAAACTTCTTTTCTTTTCTTTCTTTCTTTTGTTTTTTTTTTTTTTAAATAAGCCGCAAAGATATGGCAACTATACTCTGAATGTTATTTATGGAGCCACATGGGAACCGAGCTCCCAGAAAAAAAAAAAAAAAAAATCAGCAGCACTTCACAGGCTTCAGAAAAGAACTTTTGATTGGAGATTCTCAAGTGCCTTCCTCCTCTCCTCCCCCCTGCAGAGGGACTCATCTGTTCCTAATATTACACACTTGTGCCTCGGAAACCTCTGTAACTAATGCATTATGCTAGTCCGAGTGAAAAATGCCGCAGGCTTTAAACAAGATCTATCACGGATCACACTCTGTTGGTTTCAGGTAGATTATTACACACAAAATGCACGATTATTCATTATCATCGGGAGGTTATTGATCGTGAGATTTATAAATATTACATGAGTTTCTCTGTTGATCATCACCGGTAAACAACACAACACAACATTTTTTTTTTTTTTTTTTTTTTACATTGGTTACTCAAAATGCTGCTTGTTTACAACACCTATGTAAGCTGAATGAATATCGGTTCAAATAGTCCGTAAAAAGCGTGTTCGTCTGCAGCTTTACCGTGTCATTTTTGCCGTAGAAGGCGCTCAATGAAAACAATAACAAAAGACGTAATAGGAGACGAAATTGAGAAGTAGTGTTGCATCATGGGAGTTGTTACTAGTGCTGCTGAAATAACAATATAATAATGGATTTCTCTGAATTTGGAAATATTTCATATAAGATACAGTTTGTTTGTTTGTTTTTTTGTTTATTTCGAGCATTCGTGCCAAAACAGAAAACCAAAAAAAATAAATAAAGGGGAAATTCCAAAATCATTCATTTACACTCGAAAAGGAGTGGGAAGAAGAAAAACATATTTAATCCCACCCCCTTCCCAACATCAAATAACTTAACATATTAACATATTAAATACTCACTCCTGTCCTTTGACTTCAGCCACAACAATTAAACAAAACCAATTTAGACTTTTCAATAAGTGCACAAGTCAATAAAATATACAATCATGGAAAAAATTATTAGACCACCCCTTGTTTTCGTCTGTTTCTTGTTCATTTTAATGCCTGGTACATTTATTTAGACAAATATAAGATGGACCTGTGGAGTTGAATTAATGAAAAATTCAGACGCAAGCATTGCATTTACAACAACCTGGAGGGGGCGGGGCCTGAAGTGGCTCATGTGCATTTAAAGGGCCGGCGCTCAAAAGGACCTTTCTCATGTCATTACTCAGAAATAGAGTTGAAGTTGGACCTGTGGAGTTGAATGAATGAAGACTTCGGATATTATATCTCATCACACTTAAAATAAAGAGTAACTTTTCAGTGAGATATACTTATTTCTTATCTTATCTCAAGAAATCTTACCAAGATAATTTTCACTTGTTTCATTGGAAGATTTTTTTGGCTTATTTCAAGATTCTTTTTTTTTTTTAATCCATGCAAAATAAATAAATCTGCCAGTGGAACAAGTGAAAATAATCTTGGTAAGATTTCTTGAGGATTTTCCAGATTTATTGTCTAAAAATAAGTTCTTATATCTCATTGAAAAGTTGCTCTTTAGGTTGATTCTGTGATGAGTGTGATGAGATATTTGGACTAGAAATGAGAAAAATACACTTGGTCAGATTTAAATTTTTTCCAGTGTAGGGCAGTATCTGAAGCATGAATTCCCAGACCCCCGTCCTCCTCCAGCTCCTCTGAGGATCCTCCCAGAGCAGATGAAAGCTTGAACCCTGCAGCCTGCCCTGGGTCTGCACTGGGGAAAGAACATGCCCTTGGACATGCCTGAAACACCTCATCAGGGAGTCATCCAGAGGCATCCGAACCAGACGAACCACGTCCACTGGCTCCTCTGGATGTGGAGGAGCAGCAACCCCTCCCTTCTCCCCTTCCCACTCTGATGACTCTTCTCTTTCAACTCTGTGAAAGACACTCATTTCTTCCACCGGTATCTGCGACATCATTCTTTTAGTCACAACCCACAAGCCATGACCTCAGGTGAGCGCAGGAATGTGGATTTGAACGGTAAATCCGCCTTGATGGACAACATGACGCAGCCTTCGATCATTTCAACTGACCTCCAGCGCCATCCTGCCATTAGCTGTGAACGAAACCCCTCATTAGTCCACAGGCTGTTGGGTGAGGTTAGGTTAAAGGTTAATACACTTCATTATCCCAGTGGAGAAATTCAGTCTCTGCATTATCTCCCAATGCGCACACACACACAGTACCTAGCATTAGCATTAGCACTTAGCACATTAGGAAGAGTGGGCGGCCATCGATGGCGCTCGAGGACCGACTCCAGATCTTCAATAAATCGACTCTGCATGTGTTTTTAAAAGCAAACGTATAAACTCTGGTCCAACTGAGAATAGAAGCACTGTCAACCGACTCCTTTAGGTTTAGTTCTAACACCTATAGCATTGTTTTTGGTTTTTTTTTTAAAGTTTTTTCAGATTACTAGATGGGGCTTTCACGAGGTGGGTACGATTCCTCATTTTAACTCACCACTAAATTTACACAAGAGAAAAAAAAATTGTTTCTGGTTCTTGAAAAGTTGGTTCTCAGCTGGAACTTAAAACAGATGGTTCTTTTTCGCAAACCGTGACATCATCAGTGGTTATGTCATATTCGAAGTTGTTAAAGATGAGCAGAGTAATGGCGGAGTCACGCCCTTCCACTTCGGTTCTACTTTTAAAGGGGTCGTATTTATCTAAACCCACTTTTATTCATTAGTCTTTGGTTCATTTATTTGTGTATTTGGATGCTAATAGTTCGTACAGTTTGAATTTGAACCCTCCAGGTGCTGCAAAGCTATCTTTAGATTAATTTTAGCAAAAAACTAGCAGATTTCTACAACTTGTTTTAATTCCTGCTTAATTTCTTTCGTCTATAACTAGTTACGTCGCAACATTTGCACATATGTTGATATAAGATTATTGGATCAGCAATTATTAAACATTTTATATCAGCATATTTTTTTGGTCGACAGTGGATGTTTGGGTTTTTAAGGGTTAAAAAAGCTAAATATCACTCCTCTGAGACCAGAACCAGAACCAGAACCAGATCTGAGCCGGTCTGACTGCACTAATTCAGTCTAAGTCCTAATAATATAGAAATAATCGACATGAATCAGGTGATGCTGTTTGCAGAAAAACTCCCAGCAGGAGGTGTTTGTTGTGTTTCTGATGGTCTTTCATACTGTGTTTATTTGCCTGTTTTCTTTTTTCTTTTCTCCCCCTTTTTGACCCTTCGTCCCTTGTTTTTCTTCTTAAATCCAACCGAACTGTAACCACAGCGACGTCTGACTGTCTGTGAAACTGCCCCCAGGGTCAGAACTCCATTCCCTGACTAAGTGTTGTTACAGTATGTGATGAGTTAGAGGTGAGAATGTGTTGGACTGGTTTTCATCTCGTAAATACACACAAGTTTTAACAAAAGCCAATGTGTGGTTGAAAGACAAACGATTCAACAGAAGTGACTTGAAGGTGGAAGTGATTCGACAGCCTTTTTTTATCTGCTGTTGTAGCTGAATTTATAATAACCAGTCAACATATAATAGAGGTTAATATCCCGTCTTGTGAAATGTTTTATTTCTTTCAATTTAAATACTTTTATTTTTGTCATGAGAAGAAAGCTCTTGGTCAATTCTTTTTTATTTATTTATTTTTTTTAACATGTTGTATTGCATCCGACGATTAATGTTCTTGTTCAACTGTACAATTTTGTGTTTATATTTACAAAAATATAAGTTGAAAAGGGACATTTGTGAATTGTAACTGACAGGTAATGTTAATATATCCGTTTATCTTCTCAATACTTCAAAATAAAGATATGAAAAAAAAAAAATAGTGTTAATAATAAATCATGACTTCAACCTATAAAGAACCAGAGCTACATTTATGGCAGTTCCCAAACAAATTTTTCTCTCTATTTAACCTTTCATAGGGGATTTATTACAATTTATTATAATATTATCCTCTGTATTTAGCATTTTTTCAATGAAAATTTGGTATTTTCTGATATTTAAATTACTCATCATGTAGATGTTCATAAAACCACATATTAAAGTTAATTGTCATAATATCAGAAACGGAGAAAAATGAAGAAACATGATTTTTTTTCAACAAAATATATCATTAATTGAACATAAACCCAGTGTTTCCATCCACTGTCATTGATTCGATTCCATGGGTTTTACTGGTGAATCAATGTTATAGAAGATGACGGTGTTTCCATGGTAACTACGGAGCCTCTGAACGTCCAAATGGGTCAAATCTGAAGACCATGAAAAGACGACAAACTGTATTTTACACCAATTATTTACATGGATTGATAGAATTAATGAATCAACACATATTAAACAGTTTAGATCAGTAGATGGTTTTGGTTTTTGAGGATTATTCGACTAAATACACGGTTCTGGATGTTATGAAATAATAACCTCACCTAATTTTTCAAGTATTTTGCTCATTTTCTCTTCACTTTAGAAGGATTTGCTCACTTTTAAGCCAAATTTCTAAGGTTTTTGGTTCATTTTTTTCTAGATTTTGCTCATTTTATTCCCATTTTACAACTTTTCCTACTTTTATCCTGTGAATACATGAGTTAAAACTACATTTTACACCAATTATTTACATAAATTAGCGGATCAACACGTAATAAACAGTTTAGATCGGCAGATAATTCGCTGGGTTAAAGATCTCCAACATTCTAAGTAAAAAAAACAATGACACATACTGAAAACTGATCCCAATCATTCTAGTTTTCATTGCTTGTTGTTGTTATTGTTTTTTCTTCTCTTTTACCGTAAATAGTTTGTTTTTCCCATTCTTTTTTTCTCCCAGGAACTGTTACTCCATAAACTATTCATGTGTCACAACACTACATAAGACCACAAAAAGACTGGAAAACACGCAAAACAGCCATAAATACCAGTTAAAGCAGCACTTACATAAAAAAAAAAAAAAAAAAAAAATACAGAACATACGGTACATGCTCATTCATGTACAACCCGAAAAGAAACGGAGCAGGGGGCAGATGTTCTCACAGAATCATTATCATAACGAATGTGAGAAAGCAGCTTCGGTGGGAAAACCAATAAAACATGTAATAATCACCATAATTATTATTTTGCTTTGGTCCAGAAGGGCAGCCAACCAGGGCAAAGGTGGAGTGGGTGTGAACTCCGCCTGCACGTCGCTGCCATGCACATTTAATTAGCTACTGTATGTGACTGCAGATTTAGGTCAGATTTTTTTTTTTGGTCTTAGTTCATATAAAACAGGGATTTTCTCTCCTTGTGCAGTTTGACTGTTGGGAAAATCTGGGTTCCACTGACCCACATCCTGCCTCTAACCTCCCTGGGAGAATTCATAACAGTCTGCCGCCCGTGTGAAGGAAGAGGCTAAATGTTTATTGGCTTTTTTCTTCACACACTTACGCATACACATGACAGTTTGAGATAATGATCGGGAGATATTTTGCACGTCGCTATCGCGGCAGTGGATGGGTTTAAACTCCCGTATTTGGTTATCAAGTCGAGTTCAACATGTTAACAACACTGGAGTGAATCCCCACGTGGCGTAAAAGGAGTAAAATAGCAAGAAGAACGGAAATAATTGAAGGTGGAATATGTATTTTCTAGGTTTTGTGTTTGAATAAATCCATTTCTGATTCCTCGGTTTGATAATTGGTCATGTTTTCATTCAAAATCCTCATTTTTTTTTATTTATACACTTGTGTTTTTTTTCCTGCCGCAGTTCTTTTATTACACTGTTCATACAAACTCGGACTGTTTCAAAATAAAAGCCTCCTAATGTTTAGTTTTACCCTTAGATGCACTTCAGAATCCGGACCCTCCATTCTTCCATAAATGGGTCAAAATGACTCAATGTGCTTTTATGCCTTTTTTGCCTTTTTTTTTTTTACTTTAATTTTTATTTAGTTTTGCTCATTCAAATACAGTAGATTTGTGATATGAAATCTACCAAGTATTGTTTTGTAGTATTTTGCTTATTTTATTCCCATTTTACAACTTTTTGAAAAATTTTTCCTGTGAATACATGAGGTAAAACTACATTTTACATCAATTATTGACATAAATTAATGGATCAACAGATATTAAACAGTTTAGATCAGTAGATGGTTTTGGTTTTTGAGGATTATTCGACTAAATACATCATCCTAGATGTTCTGAAATAATGAACTCACCTCAATTTTTAAGTATTTTGCTCATTTTCTCCTCGTTTTAGAAGGATTTGCTCACTATTACGTCGTATTTCAAAGGATTTTGATTCATTTTTTCAAATTTTTTTGTTGCATTTTGCTTATTTCATTCCCATTTTACAACTTCTCATACTTTTTTCAAGTGTATACATGACATAAAACTACATTTTACACCAATTATTGAAATAAATTAGTGCATCAACCGATATTAAACAGTTTAGATCAGTAGATGGTTTTAGTTTTTGAGGATTATTCGACTAAATACATGAATCTGGATGTTCTGGACGGATGTAAAGTTGCTGACAAACAGACGGACAACCAAACAAAAAAAAATAAAATAAAAAAATAAAAACAATACCCTCGCCTTCCCTTTGAGGGCGTGGCAACATTTGACCTTCGTGTTATTAAATGTGTATTTCAGATGCAGCGCCGCTCACGTTCATGTGCGATCCGTACCGATGGGCGTCGGTGTTTTATGCCTGTGAGGATGTTGTGATGGTTGAGCTGCTGTTCTCTGTCATAACAGATCGACGGGGCCAGAGGAGTGGTTGGGTTCACACCATCTGTCAGCCTCCCGCTAACAGAGGTGAGCGTAGCGGCCTCGGCTTCAGCCCGGAGCCCAAACTGTCCGTAAGGTCACCCTCAGACCTTTCCAAACAGCCTTTAAAGTTACTCATTCACTCAAGGCGCCGGAGCAACAAAACTCCAACTCCCCTCGTGAAAGGCACAATAAGTCACTGATGTTTGTAAGAAAAACAAACCGCGCTATTGCCGTATAAATCATCAGGGAGGAAGGGGGAGGGGGGGGGGTTTAGACTGAGTTTTGACAATATTACTGACTCCCAAGGGATTTGCAGGCACATGGGAAACCACAGCGAGATGGATAGTGTATTCCTTTTGTAAGTACATCGTGTTTCAGAGCTACATGAAAAGACATCCTGAGGAGCAATAACTCATCTTTGCAGTTTCCCACATGGCCCTCACGTCTTTGACATATCTAAAGAAGAGCGGCGATGATTGCTAAATGGCCCGACTCCAAAGCCGAACAAAAAAACACCCTCATCACACATGCTGAAACCGAGATCTGTCTGTTGCTTTTACAACAAAAGCTTCGACTGAGACGGTTCAACAATGAAGCCAGAAACACCCGTCGTCTGTCACTCAGTCTGCAAACTGTTATTAGTGTATTTATCATGTGGCAGATGAAGAGTTTGGAGTGAAAACAAGGCTTTTGCTGAAGATATAACATGGAAAATCGGAAAAAAAAAAGACTTTATGTCACATTATTCCGACAACGGAGTAAACCCTAATTTTACTCAATGTAAGAGTAAAATGTAATGGCTTTAGTAAGTGTCATCATTACTTTAATTTATTTGACTGGAATGATACGACCTAACATGAATATGACACTAAACTTAAAAACTAAAACATCCATTAACTTCTTCTCTGTGAACATGATTTCTGTCTGTATCGGTTACAGCAGTAGAAGTGAAAACTACATTTCCCATGATCCCATGCTACTTCACAGCTGCATTTTTTTTTTTTTTTGGTAATGATCACGAGTGTCAGAAATAACATACTGTTCTGTAAAAATAATGATAATACTTTTACTTAACCCTTTCATGCATGAATTATGAAAAAAAGTGTCTAGATTTTATTTTTTAATGAATTTTATTTCTCAAATTGAGGCTAAAGTTGAAAAGCATTTTGAACTTTTTTTTTTTTTTTTTAAATATGGTTTTATTAAGAAGATATTTAACCTCCTGAGATGCAGGGAAGTACACGTTTTGGCTTTTTTAAATGTAATTGCCTGTATTGGAAATATGATGCAATCTTTTTTTCAGATGCATTTTTTTTACATTTTTAATTTTTATGAAATGTTCTTTGTGGTGGACAATTTTTATTTATTTATTTTTGTATAAAGTTGTGACGCTATGGAAGAAGTTCAGGGCTGCTGGGGGAAAAAAAGTACAAATTAAGGTCCAAAATATATATTTTTAATTGTTATTATGAGAAAAAAGTCAGAATTCAGAGTTTAAAGTCAGAATTTGGAGATTAAAGTCAGGATTCGGAGAAAAAAGTTTGACTTTTTTTCTCAGAATTCTGACTTTTTTCTCTGAATAATAATAATAACTATATTTGACCTTAATTTTTTTTATTTTTTTTTTCCCCAGTGGCCCTATTGGTCTTCTGTAGTGAAACTCATGTCTCCAAACTTGGACGGAAAACCTACAGCAGGTTCTTAAGAGGTTAACTTTATGAGATCACAGATCGGTTTTAATTCTATAGCTAAGATGATGGTTTTCCTCATTGTGTTGTTTAGCGTCTGTAGAGACCGCCCCCATGTGGTTTGGAGAATATTGCCTTTTGAATCCTTTGGAAAGTGAAGTTAAAATATAAGTCCATAAATGTGGACGTCATACATGAAGGGGTTAATAAAATATATATATCATACTGTTGTACTACTCCAATACAAGTAAAAGTCCTGAATTTACTGGAATAAAAGTATTAAAACTTAAAAATGCATCAATCTGGAGCTTTTGGACACTTTATATATTAGAGGGTGATTTGTAGTACAGTACTGCATCATAGCATTAAAGCATATAATATTTTTTTTTTTTTTCAATATCATCACTGGAGTTAAAGTACAATAAATCCCACTGAAATATAAGGGAGTAAAGTAGCATAAAGTGGAAATACCTGAAGGTGGAATATGTATTTTGCAGATGTTACATTAGAATAAATCCTTTCCTAATCCCTCTGTTTGATAATTGTTCATATTTTCGTACAAATCCTCTTTTTTTTATGCTCTTCTGTTTGCCCTGTTGCTGTTCTTGTGTTATACTTTTAATACAAACTCAGACTCTTGCAGATTACAGGTCTTTTAGTGTTTATTTTAAGGAGAAACATTTGCACTTTACAGCAAAATATGGTTTTAACTCTAAGCACTTCACACCCACAGCGACCGGAACCATCCCATAATAGTTTATATGAGTGTTCCAGAACAAGAAAAGTGTTGAAAATAGCAAGTGTTTATTTAGTTTCTTTCTAAAATTAAAGTGCTCTAAGTGTGCTTTTGTTTTTCAGCTTGAATTTAACCATTAAAGACCAAGAACTATTTTTATGGAAACTTCCAAATGATTTTTTTTTTCTTTACAAGATGATTTTTCACCATTTATTATCATATCATCTGGTACATTTCACATTTTTCTGCAAAATTCTGGTATTTTTCTGTACATAAGTCATTGACCTTTATATATTATTATTAGTAATTTATATTAGAGCAAAGAAAACTGAAGAAAAAGTGTCTTTTTCAGCAAAATACATCATTAATTGAACATAAAAGAAACGTCTACAACCACCATCATGGGTTTTACTCATGATTTCCACATAAATTATAGAATCTCAGAATACATTTTACCTGCATTTTACCTTAATTATTTACACGTATTGATAGGATTAATACTTTAAAAGGTATGAAATATTCTAGATCAGTACATGCATTTAGTCTTAAGACCTTTGAGGGTTCCAATATTCTGTGCAGTATATATTCTTTGTGATCTCTCACTTTTAAACCACTTTAGACTCATAAATAATCCTTCACTTACTTTACTTTTTGACTTATATAGGAATTCCATGTTTATATTAGAAATATGGAATGCCTAAAAGGGTTTTTGTCAGTACAACACCATAGATATGGAAGTAAGAAGTGAAGTGATTTTGTTTTTTTATCAAGAAAACATGGAAAATGAGCTCTGAAATTCAACTACCATGAGCTATTTTTGTTGTTATTATTATATTTGTCCAAAAAAAATTTACCTTTAGTTGCACCAGGCATTAAAATGAACAAGAAATTGAAGAAAACAAGGGGTGATCAAGTAGTTTTTATGCGCAAATATATAATTTTTTACAATATTTGAGGGTCAATGGAAAAGCGACTGTAACTCCAAATCAATGTCGCTTTTGTTCATTCAGATGCAGGATGTGTTATTTTAGTGTTCCCTTTATTTTTTTGAGCAGTGTATTTATATATATTTAGTTATTATTGATAGTTTTTCTGACTTTTCTTACATTTTTATGACCTTTTGGGATGAAAAAAAGCGTTTCTTAGATGTGTTTACTGTACGTACCCGGTGGATGAAACTGATTCTCCATTTCTTTTTTATTAGACTCTTTGAATCTCTGCTGGAAGTAAAGTACAAGTATGTGCAAACTGTATTTAAGTGCAGTAGTGGAGTAAAAGTATGAGGTGAATTCCAAACCCACCGACAGCCTGAAGGCGTTTCTCCAAATGCTGTTTTGACCTGCAGCTCTGGTCGCGGCCGTTACATCCAGTCTGTCCTGATCCTTCACTCACAGTTTAGGTTGGAGGACCTGGATTAAGGCTTATCTCCAGAGGGACTGGAGGGGGCGGGGGTGGGGGGGGTCTGTGTTTGGGCCGGACCCAACATGGCCTCGTCTGAAGCCCCCTTTGCTGTTGTCACTTCATGGAAAACATTCCTACAGTAACCGTTTCCCATCCACGTCCAGATATCGTATCTGTTTGTCTCATTCTGACTCCTGCTCCATTAAAACAACCATATCTGTGTTTTTTTTTTTTTTTTAGTTTTT
>JAPTYQ010000023.1:34614559-34627251 GCA_029814465.1 Ostorhinchus cyanosoma
TGATTTGTAACCAGGTTGACATTGTTAGTATATACTCTATTCTATATACTGCATAGATCCTATATATACATAATGTGCTCATAAGTTTACATACCCTGACTGAATGCACATGGGACAGTCTTGAATATTCTGACACGACAATGACCCAAAACATGAGGTCAAATCGACCTGTCAATGGAACAGCAGATCAATAAAGTCCTATCTAATCGAATCTATTGCTTATGTCACTTCAAAGTCACCGTCGGTTTTCGCTTAATGTCCAACTGTCCTCCCGTTGACAGTTACAGGCCGCGGACGCTATAATTTGAAAGCATGTGTCGCTAATGTTGCCGTGACACAGAGCAGCAGCGCACATTCCTGCGTCGCTGGACATGCACATGATGGTCTCTTTAGCCTATAAGGACACTGTACACGCCAATAATATCTGCTTTATATTTAGTCCCTCTATGTCGCAGCATACTGGAGTGGCAGCTGAATTGATGTTACTTGTAACTCCCCTGAAAGTCCCTGTAAGAGAAACAGATTAAGAGCTGACGCTGCGAGTTTCCCAGAGTTCTTCATGTCATGTTGCCACTGAGTAAGAGGTCTGCTGCTGTATTATTTTACATAGGACAACAGTTTGTGGGAGGGAGGGGGTCTTGGCTCCTCTTTGAACTGGTCAGTCTCTGGTTATGTGTCTGAGCAGGGGGTGTAAAAGAGGGGAATGTGTACCCCCCCACCCCAGAATAAAAACATGTAAGGAGCATATGATATTTATTTCAATATCATTTTACTCATAGACATAATCTGAAATCAAAACAGAGTGACTTTAAAGCTTTACTGGATTATGTTTTATTATATTCTCAATTCAATCACCTGGTTCCTTTATTTGGTGTTTTCTATGGATTTACATAAAAATAAACATGTCTGTCATGATTCGATACAGAAAATACACAATTTAATGCATAAAAAAACACTAGAATGCAGGAGGTGAGGTGTTTCACATTCCCCTTTTCAATGTTCACCTGTAACTTGCACTTGGACTGATTTTATGGAGTATTTTTTTTGTAAAAGTTAGCTTCTTTTCACATGTGGGATTGAACTTTTTATCCCCCATTTCCTATAAAACAGGCTACAGATTTAATATATGCTTTGTCCTTATGTTGTACTTAACATTTCTCAATAATATTAGTATTATATAGATGTTTACAGCAACAAATTGATAAGGTTTTGAAGTATGATTATTAGCCTTTCAGCACTTTAGCTGTTTAAGCTAATGCTAGCTTCCATAAACTAGCTCCTTCATTCCCACTAATCTTAGAGGTTGCGAATGTGAGATTTTTAGGTGAAAAGTATAAAAAACATGATTATTTACTGAACTAAACCCGTAAATACCAGCTATTCTGTCCATTAGCGATTTGTAATTTACTTTACAAATTTCCAAGCTACCAGCTAACTAAAAGCTAATTGCTAACAGCTTGCTAATGATATTGAACCTTTTGTATTTTATGTTTCTTTCTCAGTACAAACCTAATACAAGAACCAACATTCAGACAGTATATTTACAATACATCATATATTCTTCTTGTGTTTTCTCAGCTAATGCTAATTCTCAGCAATTAACTCAGTACGGTTACCGCTCACTGCTGCCACTATATCTTACTTGTTAACTTTTCATCCCTCATTTCCTAAAGTAGGCTACTGATTCTCTATATTCTGTATATCCCTATATTACACTGAACATTTCTCAATAATTAAATTGAATATTACCGCAATAAGTTGAGGTTTTGACATCTGATTTGTCAGCCCTCATGTTTAAGCTAATATTAGCGTCAGAAAAAAAACTAGCTCTTTTATACTGTCTAATCCCAGAGGTCAAAAGTCTAATATTTAAAAAAAACAAAAAAAAAACTTAACCTCTAGATTCTAGCAGACATCTGTAGTAAAGTATCCAATTAACCAACAAGCTAATCGCTAATAGTGCGATAAGGATGTTGAGACATTTTAACAACTCTTATACCATGAAGTATTTTTTTTTCTGTTTGTTTATACGAGAAGCCTCATTCAGGCAGCATATTTACAACACATCAGATTGTTTTTTTGTGTTTTTCTCAGCTATTGCTAATTATCTATAGCTGAGTAATGTTGACAGAGACAGCTGCCACTATATCTTGCAAACGGAATGTTTAGATGCAATGTTTATCTCCTCCAGCCTGTTAAAGAACTGTTAATTATGTACGTAACCATCCGCATAAGTTTTTTTTTTTTTTCGAATGCGGCCTCAGACTTAAGAGTTCTGAAAATGAGCTGCTAAGCCTCAGCGATGATTCCGTTAAGTCCAAATGTTCGCTCTTCGACTCAAACGTCAGCCCTTCCGTCGTGCAGAGGAAGATGAGGAGAGAGGAAAGGGGGTAATAAGGTCAATAATTTATAGGCTGCTCAATCACACTACCGCTCACGTTGAGTTAATAATGGATCGCTTTGAATAACCTGCTGCCCTTGTCTCCTGTCTTTCCTCTGTCTGTCTGTAGGAAAGCGAGACTAAAAGCGTGACGGTTGTTCTTCTCCGTGAGGGCGGATCTCTGGGTTTTAACATCATAGGAGGAAGGCCATGCGCGGTAGGTTGAAAGCAGAGCGTCTTGGAGGTTTCACCCCCTATCCTTAACCCCCCGACCCCACGACCCACCCACTCACCCACCCGGTGTTGAGCCAAGTGTCATATGGCAACCCAGGAATGAATAGCACATACTTAAAGCACCACAAACTTTCTCTGTCTTGACACAACTTCGACAGTTTTCTAGTGTTTGCTCGTCTGTGGATAGATGAACCGCATCTATCAAGTTTTTATTGTGTTTATATATTGGTCTGGTTAAGCGGATTTGGCATTACAGATTAAAAAAACTATAATTACTTTTATGAGAGTTAAATCTAGGTTTTTGGTTTTGACCATAGTTGTTTTGTCTCTAATTGAGGGGATTTTGGTGGTGAGGTAAACACAGAGGAGAGAAAAGGGTCTTTTATCCCAGTCTGAACCTTTCGCAGCCACTTTATTTTCTGCCTCCGGGCTCTGATGTGCAAGTCATTAATGATGCCACAGCCTCCATCTCAACACTGGTGAATAACTCCCATCTTCCATACATGGAGACTTTGTGCAGCGCAGGTTCTTTTGAAATGGTGTTCCCCCGTATCTGTTTCACCGGAACTGGACTCAACTGTTACAAGGCTGTTTTCCACAGCCACAGTGACGCACTTTCTGTAGTCGCACAGATTATCACCGTAAAACTATTTAAAGCGAGCTATAAAAAGATCCACTCATAAAAAAAAAAAGCGGCGTATTTTACCAGAGCGCACCGTTTCGTAGATTTGCGACCTTTCCCGCACCTCGTGACAGAACCGTGTATCAAACTGAACCGCGAGAGATGATACTTGGCCTCAGAACAACTGTCTGCCCAAGACGCTAGTCATTAAAATGGAAATAGCTAATATCCACATGGCCTTTAGACGCATGTGTTTGATGTGGCCGTTGTTCTGGGATGGTTTGGTAAGAGCGATCAGCTGCCAGGCCGTGGTTTCTGGAAGGAATAGTTTGTCTGCACCTCGAAAGAAAGTAAAGAGAAGGAAGGATTATATATCGCAGAGTTAGCATTGTGACTTTAAAGCAGTGTATGACTTTTATCACAATTTTTTTTCATTCATTCATTCATTCATTTATCTGAACCCGCTTTATCCTCACTAGGGTCACGGGGGTCGCTTGGAGCCTATCCCAGCTACATTGTACATGTCGCCAGTTCATCGCAGGGCCGACAAATTTTTTTTTTCCAAATGTGTAAAACCCCAGTGCTAGCGTAATGATCACTCTGTCGGTGCTTTCACACTTGAATCCCTTCTCTCACGGTGAATGAATACCTTCGAAGATAACTCCATAAACACAATCCACTTGTTTACATAACAAACCAAAACCTTTTTTCGGAAATTTTGTCGCAAAGTGCTTTGTGGGAATCAAAGCGGTTTCTTACAGATTCGGCGAGAAAACAAGCCAGATTTCTACAGTGTAAAATCATGCAGCCCACCGGTGTTGTTTTGGCGGATGGAGGTAAAGGCACGACATTTGGGTTCAGCATTCACTAAGAGACCGTGAAATTCACTTTCCCACAATGCACTTCGCGATAAAAATTTCTGAAAAGGCCAGTGTGATGTTTTGGTTTGTCGCGTAAACAATCGGACTGTTTTGATGATGGAAGTCGTCTTCGAAGAGGGAAGTGATTCGGGTTCATAAGTACGGAAAGACGAACGGATTAGTGCGGTTTGACACATTTGAAAAAACATTTGGGATGAACGTCATACGCTGCTTTAAAGGACATTTTTTTATATGAAGCTGATGTGAGAAGAGTAATATTTAAAAAAAGATGGTAATTTTTTAATCTTTTGAGTGAAAATCGCGCATGGATAAGGCTTTTTATCTTGGCTGTAGCTGCGTTTGTTGTAAAAATCTGCAGAAACGAACAAAATTAGACTCTGAAAGTGTTAAAAATGATGATTTGTCTTGTCTTTGAGTCAGAAGTCAACACAGAAAAGGTGAAATATAGAGGAATATGTTTACCAGCTGAGTTTATCGCAGTCACATCCTTATCCTTGTCCTTATCCTCACATACCTGCCGATTTGTTTACATGTGTGTGACGGCCTACATATCTACTTTTTATGGGAAATACAGCAGGTTGAAAGCGTTAGCCTTTAACTCTGACTCCACCAGGTCATGGTCACGGTGTTAAATGCAGACCAGCTCGTGTGCTTCCATGTTCACACGTTAACATTTAGACCCTTTGCTGAAAAAAAATAAGCCACGATTCAACGCCTTGCACTTACAAATGTATAAAAATGTTCTGCACTCACTGTCAGGGATAAACAAGTGTAAGCTGGAGAGAAACTCTTTTTTTTTTTTTTTTTTGTATTGCACGCTCTGCTGCAGAAACACATAGTACTTTGTGTGAAACTGTTGCAGAGATATGCTGATTAATCTGTGCTGATTTTTGCATATACACATTTATAATATCTGTTCTATTAGATTTCTGGACTTTATGTACTGAATTCAATGTAAAATAAAAGCTGAAAAGTATAAAAATATTGTATATAAATATTGTGTTCATTTAGATATTTAATACTTAAGCTTTTCTTGTTACTATTAACCAACTAATTGTAACGATGTCTAAAAATGAGCTTTATAATAATGTTTTAAAAAATGCATTATTTCTTGTGATGGTGTTTCTTTGAGTTTATGATACTGTAATATACAGTTTCTTTTGTGTACGCTTGAGTAATGACAAATACTACCGATAATACCCAAGAATCTAGTCGTATACAGGTATCATATGCTTATTTTGTACAATTCAATGCCCAGTGAAACCTTTGTAAGTGCTGTTTTTTCATTGAAGCAGAGGCAAGGGCAATCGTTTTTGGTTCAATTTGTTTGTTTGTCCATTTACTTATAATGGACGAAATTTCAAATGTCTGTAGCAGCAAAACATTTACTTGAATTCATACCAAATTGTGTTTATAGATTGCCTGTGACACAGAATAGATCTGACTACATTTTGGGAAAAGTAGGTCATAATGTCTTTTTTTTTTAGGAATTTTTAAATCTTTTTTTTTTTTCCCATTTACTTATAATGGACAAAATTTCACATGTCTATAAAAACATCAATTTTGTTTCCATTTACTTCAAATTCAGCACATATATATATAGAAGCAATTGATATGATGACATCAGCTGGATCGATGCCAAAATAAGCTACAATATGTGCGAGGGGGCGGGGTTTGTTGTGCCTGGAACCAGTTGTTTCTGTTAGAATTGCACATGTACGATTATAGTTTTAATGATAAATGAGTTATGTTTGGTCTTGAGTAAAACCTGGGAAAAAAAATTGAAGTTTTTTGTTTGTTTTTTCTCATCTTGTCCAACTTTATGATGAAATAAACCTGATATCATGTGCATGGATGTGGCAGGAGCAGAACATAATAAATGCAAACTATTTTAAATGTCTCTACGGTAGTTTTTTTTTAAATGAAAACTCCTGACACCACTTTTGTTGAGATGTCAGCAGTTAAATGAGCAAACCTTCCGAGACGTATGATCACAGTAATAATCTGAACAACGTGCTGGTATTATTCTCTGGACATTAACTATAGTTTCCTCCGCAGGACGACAACGACAGCACTTCAAACGAAGGGATCTTTGTATCCAAGATCGTGGAGAAAGGTCCGGCGGATAAAGAGGGCGGACTTCAAATCCACGACAGAGTAATAGAGGTACGTAGCTCCGAAATAAAGAGGAGAACCATTAAGTTTATGTCCTGTATAGAGATAGTTTATGTGTCAGCGCTGTCTGTGGTATGAAGATGATGACGGCGAGGAGGAAGGAAAACCATCACTCATTTTTTATGTTCCTCTGACCTCCGAATGTGAAACCATCAATGTGAAATCATCAAATCGTTAGCTTCATAGCATCATAACACAATGTGGACGAGTTGAATTCAGGTGTTTCTTTTCTAACAGGGGTCTGGGATATAAAACAATAACAACAAATGTCATAATATAGTTTTATATTAGGATAAATATCATTGCATTGGTTAGTTTGGTTTAAATTATCTTTGCTTCCAAAATGCCTCAGAGATCATTTTGACGTAATTTCTCTCAACATTGATTTACTTTTTTTTTTTTTTAATCCATGACTATTATTTTAAATGCTCTGCCTCTAAATTTATAAAAAAAATTCTTCGTGCTCTGACTATAAATTATACCATTAAACCATCTATTTTCATCACATCTCAGTTAGGAAGAAAAATCTCCCATAACATTTTAAGGAATTATTGATGTTTATAAATGAATGGATACAAATATTGGGACACATCATGTCTATAGCAGTAACATGGTCTGTTCATGATGATTTAAGATAAAAACATCAATATTGCCTTAAAGTTGAATGGAAGAATTTTCCTCCTGAAGAAAGTAGATGGTTTGTGGTATTGGAAAAGGAATATTTGCAGTCAGAGTTTTGAATTGATCAAAGTCATGGATAAAAAATTTTTTTAAAAAATCAATGTGGAGAGAAATTAAGTAATGTATCCCAATATGAAGCACAGAACACTTAAAATCATAAAAAAAAAAAAAAAATCATATATAATTTGATTTAATCTTTATTTAACCAGGAAGCTACAGACAATAGAGATTACATCCACACTAAAAACATACAAAAAACACTAAACAAGATTATAAAACACCATCAAAAAATCAAAAAGTTCTTCAATTATAATCAACAAAATTCCTTAAAAGCGTCGTATTCTTGAGAAAAATTAAGTAAAAACAACCTCTGAGGCATTTTGGAAGCAACGGTAACAATTTAAACCAAACAAATCAATCCTATGCAATGACATTTTCCTTAATATAAAACAACATTCTGACACTTCTTATTATAGTTTTATATCCCAGACCCCTGTTAGACAAAAAAAAAAAAACCACCTAAAGTCAACACGTCCTAATATAAGCGATTATTCTGTGAGGTTAACGATATGTGAGGATTGGAATTCTGGGCTTTGATTGCAACGCGAGGAAATCAAAATGTTGCGGACAGCTAAAGCTCCAACATATACTTCTACCAATCAACACTCAGGCGCAGACTTTGTAAGTGGGGCATCACTGCAGATGGATGGAGATAAACCTGAGGCGAGGCTGTCTGTCTTTGGTTTGGCAGAGTGAGAAAGAGCCCAGTGTTTGCTTCCTCGCTGACAAATCCCTCATGACAAAGCTGCCGTGTAGCATCCTCCTCTCGCCTTTAAACAGAATCTTGTGTGGAAAGGCCAGCTCACCCTGAGGTCAACTCCAGGGATGTGTTGAAAAACTCCACATCACAAAGGTTGCTTTTATAGGAACAGTTGTCGAGCAGAATCTCACACAATGGCGGCATTGAAACGGAGAGGTTTGTGTGGATTACAAGTGTGTATTGCCGCGTGCTGCAAGATGACAAATATGGTTTGTCGAAGGCTTTATTGTCAAACCTCAGTGAAATTGCCCCCTAGCATCGCGACCAGCGCCGAGATGTTTGCGGAAAGTGTTTACAAGGGAAAGAAGACTCCCACATCTGGACTCCGTTGACGGTTGCATCCTGTCAGTCCTGTAGTCAAATCCTAAGTGCTTACAACAAAAAAAAAAAAAAAAAAAAAAAAAAAAAAAAGCTGCCGCAAGTCGTCTGGCACAACCTTCACGTTGTGGTTCTAAATATTATGGTTGCGAATAAGGCAACACCATAAGTTAAATTTGACATGTGGGTCGTCACTTGTAGCTTCTTCAATTCCAAGCACACACACACACACACACACACACACACACACACAATTGGCTCAAAGATCTCCGCAACTTGAGATTTGTCATGAGATCCCCCCACCACCACCCACCACCAAACAAAGACAAGGATGAACCGGCAATTCACAAGGATCCTGGTGACCGGAGGCCAAAACGGGACTCCAAGTGGGCCACTAGCTGATGTGCTAAGAGATTAGCTCATGTGTCAGTTGTCTTTGTGCATATCTTGTATCGGTTTTTTATGACTTAGCATGTATGTGTTGGGGAATCATGTTAATAGGCCAGATGTTGATGTATTTAGTTACTTCTTGTAGGACTTTGGTGTTAAGGTAACCATTCAGACCCTAATGGCTCTAAAATAAAAGAGAGTACAGGTTTTGCTTTAGGTTAATCCCGCACTTGTTTTGTTTTTTTTTTTGTTTTTTTTTCAACAATCGCGAGGTGAAGTCACGGAATCTCGCCGTGTGAGGTGAAAAACATGAGCAGAGCAGGACGTATAGAGCCTCAGGAGGTTACGAAGGACCCTATTAAGTGACCTTTTCTTTTCAGGAGGGGGAGGGATTACTCGACAAAAAAAAAGAAAAAGAAAAAACAGCAAATAAATCATGCGTCCATTGAAATCGAAATGTATACAGTTCAGAATTGTTGTTCCTCTTTGGCGCTTTTCATCGAGACCGAAACCGGATAGCGACGTTCAGTTCAGATTTCGCAGACTCCCTTTTTTGTTATCTGGTTAAAACAAAAAGTCCCATGTCATGCTTTTCCCGGCGACAATGCGAAATGCAGAGTCATGACGACATGTTTCCAATTGTGCGGGCTGCGTCTTTAACCCGAGGTGACGAGGTCTGTGGTAAATGAAAGGAATCTAACACCGAGCGCCCAAAGGCAGTTTCATGTAGTGTGTTTTTAAAGTGAGTCGGTCGGACAGCGGTTTGTAACGCTGTCCTATTTATCCTCCCGTGTGGGAAAAAGATTGCGCTCGAAAAGGAGACAAATCTGGTTTCACGTCGCACGACTCGGCTGGTGTTTTTACCGGCGGTTTTACTCCGGTGGTTTTACTCCGGTGGTTTTCACTCATCAGGTTTAACCCATGAAGATCCAAACGTCCACCGTCGACCAAAACCACCTATTGATCTAAAACGTTTCATACATGTTGATCCATTAATTCATTCATTTCTAGTCCAAATATCAGAGGCTCCGTCGTTACCGTGGAAACACCGTCATCTTCTACAGCATTGATTCACCAGTAAAACCTCTGGAGTTGGATCAATGACAGTTTTTTTTTTTTTATCTTTGCAGAAAAAGTCAGTTTTTCTTCATTTTTCTCTTTCTGATATAATACCCTTCAACTTGAATCTGACCTTTTATGAACATCTACATGATCAGTGAATTAAATTTTCGCAAAATACCTGATTTTCACTTCAAAAATGGGAAATATAGAAGATAATATTTGAATAAATGGTGATAAATCATTTAACCCTTCTCATTGAAATACTCTGTATGTTTTTTGACCTCATTATCTCCTTCTTTTTTGCCATGAAACGTTTGAGCAGCACTTGCTAAAATGTAAAGACTTCCGATAAAACAACTGTCATAAGGTCATAAACTGACAAAAAAATAATAAAAATCACTCATATTCACTGTTTACTGTCTCAAAATGTCTATAAAATGTCTTTGAATTACTATATAGTTTTATAAAACCTAATATGTTCCTTAACTTCACTGAGGCACAGGATTGGACCCATATTTAACATTTGTGTAAATGACTAAAAATAGTCACTTGCCTCATAAAGAGTTAAAAAAAAAAAGGTTAAATTGAAAGGAAAAAAAATGATATGTGAGCTGCTACAAAAGTAACACTGGGTCTTTACGGGTTAATACAGGGAAGATAATTCCAAAATACACCTGTTAGTGAATCGACGGGCGATTGAGAAAATAATACGTGGTACTTTTAGGAACAGAAACGCAAAAGTGTTAAAATCAGCAGCGACGGAGCTATGACAGTTATTTTTATGTCACCTAATGAAGTTCAATTAATCTCCTGTTAATATCCTAGTTTATGCACGAGTAAGTTGATATTCAAAAAGTCAATATAAGAATAATATCTTTTATTTGTATAGCGCTTTTCAATTTTACTCAAAGACACTTTACATAAAGCAGAATAAAATATATATAATATAGACATTTACAGTGATATAAAGTAATAAATAATGCAGAAACATCCTTTTGTAGGTTTTTTTTTCTTTTTTTTTCTTGAAGTTGTCGTGAAACTAAGAGTAAAAAACCAGATCTAACTCGAACTAGATCTTCTTTTAAAGGGTGATTGAAAGGCTGAAACCTGAGACTTTTTGCTTTTAACACAAATATCTGCGCTCCAGTGTTTCCTCTTCGAAGGAAAGGTTTTGAGTTCACGTTTCTGCGTCGGTTACAGTTCGACTGGATGGAACCAGCTCCAGATATCAGCCTTTTTTCATTATTACTTTGGCTCTTTATGCTGTTTAGTTTTATAATGATTAAATTGAGTTTATTTCACTTAAGATGAGATGAAATCAGAAAATAATTCAAGGAAATATTTTGATAAAGAGTGTTTTTAATGGGATTTTAGAAGGTTTCACAGAATAACCTCTCAATATGGCATTTATTCTTTGATTCAGACGCAATTTAAACCTAGAACTATTTCTATGGCGACTTTGAAATTATTATTATTATTATTTTTTACATTTAACCTTTTAATCTTTTAACTCTGCCACCATTATTCAGATTTTAATAATGTAATAATGTAAATCAGCTATTTTCCTATATTTAACTCACCGAACATGTTGATGTTCATTAAAACTCAGAGTAAATGTAAAGGTCATTATATTAAAATAGAGAAAACTGAAGAAACTTTTCAGGATAACATATATATATTTTTTTATAATTAACTGAGCATGAATCATTTGCATTGATGTTGTAGAAGATGACGGTGTTTCCACGGTAACTACGGAGCCTCTGAACGTCCAAATGGGTCACATCTGATGACCTTGAACAGATGACAAACTGCATTTTACACCAATTTTTTCCGTATATTAATAGGATTAGTGGATATTAAGATATTAAACATGTAGATCAGTAGATGTTTTTTGTTTTTTCAGATTAAATAGAACATTTTAACGGGTGATTTTCAACGGCGTTCCGGATTTTTAACCTGCACAGATGAGACAGTTCTGCATAAAACTGACCTCCTGCTACATACGTAGAGCTGTACATATCCTTCAATGGGAGTTGTAGTGTCATAAATGATGCAATAAGACGACAGGAGACTTAACAGCTGAGAGGAGGCGTCGTCTTTTTAACGACAGTCTCAGACCAGAACTGACACCGACGTACAGTACATGAGATTATTAGAAATATAGAAAATACTGTAACTTTTACCGTGCGACTACATCTCCTCTCCACTTTTATGAGTTGCAGAGTTGAATCGCTTCTACTCTTACCTTTTTTTTTTTTTTTTTTCTTTTTTTACACTAGTATCTCTACGTCTATTTGAGTAAAGAATGCGTGTACTTTTAACACCCCTGCAGACGGGCAGAGGCGAGCTCAGAGTTAAAGGTTAAAGGCTCTGCTGTGTTCACCAGCTCGTTGCCAACTTCGTCTTGTCTGCTGTTCGTTGCAGAGCATGTGCTTCTTCTTTTTTTTTTTTCCCAAAAATGTCTTCCTGCCACATCGGGAAAGAAAGATATTCAGGAGTTGCAGCGGTTCATAAAGAGTGCATAGATAGTAGGAATCGCATAAATACTAAGGGTGTAACGTTGCAGAAAAGGGGTTCCGTAACTATAGAAACCCATTGATCTAAAAGGTGCAATAACTGTTGATCCACTACTCCTATAAATACAATACATGTTATAATCTGTGGTTAAAATTGCCTTTTTAGCCCTGAAAGACTAAAAGCATCTACTGATATAAACTGTTGAATACCTGTTGATCCACTAATCTTATCAATATAAAAAATAATTGGTGTAAAATGCAGTTTTTCATATTTTCGTGGTTATCAGATGTGACCCATTTGGATGTTCAGAGGCTCCGTAGTTACCATGGAAACACCGTCATCTTCTACAACATGGTTTCAGCTGTAAAACCCATAGAGTTGAATGGAAACACTTGAATTATGTTCAATTAATGGCGTATTTAGCTAAAAAAAAACCATACATTTTTCTGCCGTTTTTCTCTGTTTTGACTTAATAAACTTCGAAATTACTCAGAGTTTTTATGAACAACTTACATGATTAGGATATTAAATAGAAGAAAATACTTGATTTTTCACTGAAAAGAATCTAAATGTAGAGGATAATGTTAGAATGAATGGTGATGAATCACTTAA
>JAPTYQ010000023.1:34705128-34722168 GCA_029814465.1 Ostorhinchus cyanosoma
CGCAGAGAATGTGCAAAGCCGTAAGAAAAGCAAAATGTGGTTATTTTGAAGAATCTAATGTTTTGAATTAATTCCATATGTGTTCTTTCATAGTTTTGAGACCTTTAGTGAGAATCTATGATGTAAAATAGTCATGAAAATAAAGAAAACGCATTGAATGAAAAGGTGTGTCCAAAGTTTTGGCCTGTACTGTGTCTTTATTTGGAATGAACAGATGGTAAACAAGAGACAAGTGTCATTCCAGTTTTTGCAGAATCCTGGAGAAGCACTTCACCAGATCTTAAGGCAAACGAAACCAAAAAAAACAAATAACCTCCAATCGTGGAACAAAATTGGTTCATCCTTGTAGTGGCCATTTTCCTTCAATACCTTAAATTTAACAGTAATTGCACTTATGTAACAACAGTGGAAATATATTATCCTCCAAAAGGTGATCTGGATTACTCAGAAGAAACATAACCAGATAGAGCTCATATATGTACTTAAAGAACACTCTGGTACAACTGAATTAAAGCTTGAACATTTACAAAACTGAACATTTCTTTTTTTGAATTTATTATTTATTGGAGACACAAATATTCAACATACAATCACAAGACTTACTTTGTACCGACTCGAAAGCCAACGAACTGAAAGTATCACGTCGGATAAATTCATACCAACAGATTTACACGCAAACAAAACAAAAAGCAGAAAGTTATTTTTTTTGACAGATTTCTTTGTTTCTGATTAGTGATAATGATAATAATATGACAACAATAATAATAATTTTAACCTGAGCTTTTATGAACATCTACATGATCAGTAATTACAATCAAATACTGGATAGCACCACAGTAAATGGTGATAAATCACTTAAGAAATATTAAATAGAGAGAATAATTCATTTATTAACTGACACAGAAGTCCTACTGCGTCTTTATGGATTAAACATATTAAGAAAAAAACCTGTGAAAATTTAGCTTGGCTTGATTTCTTAAAACTACAACAAAATTACAACCAAAAACCCCAAATATGAGCAACTTATAACAAACAGTAACTCTTGTAGACTTCCTGTAAACTTGATATTCCAGTGTAGATAATCAGTCTGATTTTTAAAATATGGAAAAATAATATTCCCTCTGCAGGGATGTTATGTAAACCATTGTCTTAGCTTGATAATGCTTCGCTAAAGCTCTGTATCAGATGGAATATTTCATTAAGACAAGGTTAGACATGTTTTCTAAAAATAAGATTACCTTGCAAGTGAAAAATGTGCTCGACAAGATTATTTTTCATTTCAGACAAAGAAGATGAGTCATTCCCTAGAAACTTGGCTATATTTTATTTATTTATTTTTTTACCTCTTTAAAATTCTTTTATTGCTTTATAAGACTCTGAAGCTCAAGAGAAAAAGAAAATCTGGCAATTAATGAAAAAAAAAGAAATCCACCTTGATCTGTACATTTTCCTTAAAAAAAAAAAAAAAAGATTTTCCATCAATGTTCACCTTTTTTTTTATGTCAAATTTGAGAGTATAAGAGTGTGAAGACTTGAAACACACATTCATGAAGTTCCCCCAGTAAAACCCACAACTCCTGCTTACATAACCCACCTGCCTTAGCCCGACCTCAGCCACATCCTGGGAGCCATGGGGGCGGGGGGCGGGGGCGGGGGGGCAACAAGCGGCTGGTGAAGATAACACTGTTTACTCTGAGATTGAAGGGAAAATGTTGACATTCTGTGCATAGACAACATGGCAACATCAACTGTTTATGTAGTTTTTGGATACCGCAATTCAAGGACGTATGAAGAGATTTTTTTTTTCACTGTGCAATGTTTTTGTTGATTTAGTCTATTATTATTATTATTATTATTATTATTATTATTATTACTTTCTCCATTGTGTTACTTATTACCTACTTATATGTAATTGTTATGACCACTATTACTATGATTACTTTATTATTATTATTATTATTATTATTATTATTATTATTATTATTATACTCTGCAGTGCAAATGTTGAAAAGCAACATTGAATTTTAACTCCAACACCAAAGTTACCATTCAGAGCTTTTTGGATTATTATTATTATTATTATTATTATTATTATTATTATTTACTATGTCTACTTTTATTTCTTATTTCTACTTGTACCTTGAATGTGCAGTTCCCTTTCTGTTTGTTTATAGTGACTTTTATTATTATTTTATTTCCCTTTTGATCTTCTAATTCTTCTTATATGTGAACATAGTGTTGTGCAGCTACTGGAACCTTAATTTCCCAGAGGCTTTGCCAAAAAGGAATCAATAAAGTTCAATCTAAGCTAATCTAATGTAATCTAAAAAGAAAGTAAAGTAAAGTAAAGTAAAAAAAAAAAAAAACAATGTGACACCTCTTCTAAAAGACTCTGAATAGGAGCTTTGGCTTTAGAGTTAAATTCACTGCTGCTTTTCAACGTATGAACACTGGCGAGACTTCACATCTCCGAACAGTAGTCTGGCCGGTTAAGACGTGAGAATGACGTAGCGGTGTATAAGCCACGAAGGTAAATCCCGGTTAAGCCGTCTCTGCACAACCTCAACAGCAGCGGCGGAAATTACGGTTTCGCCACAACGCGTCTTTTCTTTCAGGCTAAGCTTCCAAGTAATAGAGTAAGAGCAAACCACTTGTACTGTAGGGAGCATTTTTGACATTTTGACCCCCTGATCTCACCACATTCAGAATGCAGGGACATTTCTTCGTGACCAAATTCTATCCTTGTAAAGCCTGTGTTCGCTGACATCATGACTGTTTCGCCCATTAAGTTTACCTTTCATGAGAAGAAACAGCTGCGTCACCCAGAGACCGCTATGAGGGTGTATTTGGGTTCCTCGGTTAAATACAACATTTGAAATTGGTTCTCTGGAGGGCCAGCCAACCCGACCGATGGGATCGGGGAACAGAGCATGTTGTGCAGTCTCACATTCAACCTCATTTCCCTTCCAAACCTTCATCCACTTTGGCCAGACCACACATCCTTAAACGTTGATAGTTCTGCTGGCTTGCTCATATTCTCCCTTTACACTGAGCCACACAGTCATGACCTCAGATAGGGATCGCATTCAGCCTCGCTTGGCTGCTAAATACCCTCAATTGCGTTTAGGGTTTATAACCAAGCAGACCATGAGTACCCCTCAGTATTTATAAACAGTAATGATCACATTTACTCAATGAAATGGACTGATATTAGTATTTCTCTGGAAGGTCAATAGAAAGACGCCTGTCAAAAAAGGCCAAATTCTGCGCTCTGTTGTTTGGTGTGGGCCAGACAGCCAGTAAAAAAAAAAAAAAAAAAAAAAAAAGCTCACGGGTTGAGCGGTAGGTTACAAAGGGCTCCAGCAGCCGTGATAAAACATCATGTGGGCAGCTGGGAGATTGCACAGCCCTTCAGACCCGTCAGCGACTGATAAAACCAGGTCTGTTTTGGGGTGTTTAGCGTGCAGAATATGGGTGGTTAACAAGGTCACAGTGAGATTTAACAGAGTCCCCGTGGTGCAAATCCAGACCCTGAATATGAAGGCTAACCTGTAAAATGGCATCTGCATGAACTGCAAAGAGATGAATTGTTTGCAGATAAGAGGGAAGACTAAAAGGAATCTCAAGGAGGAACTGGTAAACTTCCTCATTCACTGTGTTTACATCCACCAAATTCCACTTTTTCACCTTTTTTATGAAAAACCCAATATTCCTGCCATGCTGTTTACACGGCAAAGGAAAACCAATAGTCCTCGTAAACTCCTGTTCGCACACAGTCGTGATACTGCTTTTAACGACGCTCTCATATATCATTTATTACGCCAAAAGATGGAAACGCAACCAGAGTTTTCCACTAGTATCGAATTTGTTCAACAGTCCAAACTTTTCCATTCCATCAACTCTCGTCTTGTAAAGGTTGGCATTGCAAAAAAAAAAAACCTGCTGAGATCCAAGTCTTTTCATAAAGTGTAAAAGTAGATTTATTTCTCCTCCAGACCAGAAATATGGGCTTTTCTTTAGCGTCTCAACTCCAGCCTTGATAACTCCTGGCTAGTCAACACACAGCAGACGACTGCAAACATCTGGAAAAAGGGTCGAATTTGGAATAGTTGTTTTTTTCACCTGTGTCAAATTTGCAATATCGTCATGTTCGAGAGCAATATGGAGATATTAGTTTGCATGTAAACATAGAGATTCTTCTGTTTGAGTTCAGATTTTTCCAGTTAGTCTGCAGATGTACGTTGCATAAGCCGGCTGCACCGTGTTGTGGGTCAAAGATCTGCTGTGTGTAACTCGTTGCAGAAGCAGGGATGCCATTCATTTCAGCATTATCAAATTAGAAACAGGAGGCAGGGTCGGTGATGGAAGAGGAGTGATGTGGCATGTGATTCACAGAGGTGATAATGAGCCTTGTCTCATCCCTTCACCCTATCGGAGACATCTGCCTTTCTGACTCAGCTTCATCTGTACCAATGACGACCCAGCAGGCAGCCCTTCCCTTTTCCCTCATGAGGACATGTGTTTTTCATCAACCTCCCTGCCTATCCTGCTCCGTTTCACATCTTCTTCTCATTCATTTTCTTCATCTCATTGTCTTCTGTTCTGGTGTTTTGAATGCTTTCTTTTTCTGTCCTCTGCCAAATCTGTATGATCAGCTCAGAGTAAAAAAAAAAAAAAAATCCTACAGGGGCATCAGCTTATGACTTTAACAAAGGGTCAAAAAGAAAAAAAAGAAGATCGGGGATTACAGCTGTGGATCACGATGAGCTCGCAGCTCCAGCTCATCGGGACGAATGATGGCAAAGACTTGGCGTCTGTGTATCCAAAGGGTGGTATCAGTGTGAAATGACGGCAAGTCGTAATTGGCTGGCAGCGTCCTGACAGCCCCGGTTCAAATGCCACTTACCGTACACAACTGCCAAAGCCAGCTTCGAGACTCAGTGAAGCATCACTAGTGAAAGCCTTTTGGAAATGAACGCTGGGTCACTGACATTTATCTGGAAGAAGATTTGAAAATGAGCCAGGCTGTTGTAACCAAGAAATCCAGGGTTTAACAAGAGTGCCAACACAGAGAGCTGTGTAAGTTGCTTTTAATTTAACCCCATTGGACGGCTGCACAGCTGGAGCCAGCCCCGTTCTCTGGATACAAATCCTCTCCTAGTACATTGTGTAAATCTCCCCAGAGCGACTCACACTCCAGGGTGCATTCCTCATAGCCAGGGCAGGGATTGGTCATAGAGTACTTTACACTATTTAAAACCCTCCATCTAGCAGCTGAACTACGGTTTGAAGAGACGAGTGTTGCTCAGAGAGAAAAATGTGTTTGTAATTCTGTTGTTTGTATTTAAAGACCAGGAGACCATCCTGTTGGTCATTTTCAGATTAGATCATAGACTGTGGCATTAGGAGAAAAGTGGGGAAGCCGATGTGAGGTTCTCAATTGTCATGCGAACTAAAAGACTTTAGCTGTTTATGTTTTAGTTTTTCGGGGTTCAAGAAGTTGGAGTTGGGCCTGCACGAGGGATGAAAACACAACCGCTAATTTCCTGAAGAAATGTTCTGTTAAAGCTAGTTGTTAATTTCAGATTCTTGAAATTAACAAATTATTGTTGTGTCAGTTTCATATAATGTATAAGCGCAGAAAAATCACAGGCCCTCTGAGCTAATTAGCGAGCTAGCTGCCACGTTACGCAAAGCTGATTTAATGCTAACAGTCGCTAATGAAGCTAATTTATGCCAATTCGATGACTGAAACGTTTGAAGAAGAAAAGCCGTGTTGGTGTTATTTTTATTCAGTTGTGGAAAATGACAGACGCATGAGTGACATAGCTAACGTATAAATGTTGCAACAGGAAAAACTTAGAATAATAAGTTTGAGAATGTAATCATTAGCCATTAGTAATTAAAAGGGAGAGTGGTTTGTCTTAACCGCAAACACACTAGAGTTGTGGAAAAAAAATCTTTCATTCAGCATAAATAAACTCAGAAAGTTCAATTTAGCAGTTTAGCTAGAAGCAAATACTTGTATTAGCCTGAAAATCTAATTAACTATGCAATAATTTATAAAAGCCAACAGCCAATTAAGTTATTTAACGGTTTAAATGAAGAGATAGAATGGTTGTCTGCATCCATTAGTGGAATTAAACTTCATTATCTCTGCGTTGACATTAAATTCAAGCTATTTCACAACAAAAAAAAAGTCCAAATGAATGTATTAGATGCTATATAATGTGATATTTCTCTAATAAAGTAAAACTCCAAAGATACTAGGTTCTGTAATTCTCATAATACAGATAAACATCTTTTTTTTTTGCGTCTTACAAGTCCAGTATATTCCAAGGTCTCTGTTCAAAAGACGTCTAAGCCTACAGAACGTAATAGTATTTGTCAAGACTTCTGTTTTGAAGGATAACTGTGGCAACATCTGTGATTACTGCTGGTAATGACAGCTTTGTTAGAAAAGCTGTTGCGGAAAAATATACAGCTATAAACAGTACCCGAAGAATCTGATATAATAAAGACCTTAAGGATTATAATTGGCATGTACAAATGTGTAGTTAGAGCAGGGTTAAAAGGTGATCGCAGATACTATGAGGTTCTCACAGGGATACAAATGCAGTGTTGTATATGTGTTTATGTTTTTGCATGCACATGTGGTTCAGTGTGTGTGTGTGTGTGTTTGTGTGTGTGTATACATATGCTGTACAATCCACACACTGCTTGTTAGTGCAATGTCAGACATGTCCATCAGTGACATCCCTCGCCGCTCAGTAGGCGAGCCCTAAGCCACAGCTCTGATGCATGTTCCACCTCTTTTTCACCCTGTTTACCTCTCCAACCCCCTTTTCCTCATCTCTGCGCTCAAGGCTTCTTCGTTTCAATTAGTTTTTTTGAGCTTTTTTTTTTTTTTTCCGCTCATCTTTAGTCTCCCTGCTTTCACTGTGAGTAAAACATGATTGTGAAGCATCCCTGGGCTTCATTTAATTTCGTTTAAATCCTTATTTAATGTGTATGTGAGTATGCGCTGAGGGAATTCTCCTGACCTCCTCTTCCTGCCAGCTTTTCTCTCCTACAAAGAGGAGGGGGGGGGGGGAAATGCACATCAGCCTCCAGTTTGTATCAGCTGAGCATTCTCCTTTTTTTTTTTTTTTTTTTTTTTTTTTTTTTTTTTTTTTTGTTGTTGCTTCTTTTTTGCCACTAAACCTCACCAACCTAAAGTGACCTTCTCTAACTGGCAAACTCAATCAACAGAGACCAAAAGTTAAGAACAAGACGTTCCTTGTCACCTTTTGGCTTTTGTCAAGGCCTTTTGCTGCCATATAAGAAGTCTAATTCAGTTAGTGAGTGCAAGGCCAGGAAGACTACATAGGTCTGACAGACATAAGAGAAAGTGAGAGGAGAGATAACTCTAGACCGGATGGGTCTTATCCAGATCGTCCTTATCAGTGCTGACCTCTGGGAGGCTGTGTGTGGATCTTGACCCTCCGGGGGCTGCTTTTTTGGAGGGAATGCCTTTTATTCCCCGGTCTGATCGGACTTCAAAGACTGCGCAGGGAGTGGTGGACATCCTTTCTTTCATTACCGACAGCTTTGTGCTAATCTGCAAGGGTACACCTGATGGCTTTCCCCTCAATGACAAACCAAACGCCACCTTTTTTTTCTTTTTTTTTCGTTTTGCCAGGGGGTAAACGCTGTGTAATCTGGGCATAAGGGAGCTTTAATCCCCGGCATTCAAGTCGTGTGCTCCTGCTTCGCTACCTGAAGCTGGGATAGATTCTGGAAGGTTGTTAATTTGTTAATCAGGGCAAGATTATAGGGGAAGCCTAGAAGGGCATTTGGGTTGTCACATGGGGCATTTACTTCCTCTGACCTATGCATGCATCGCCGACATGTGGGGACAAAAACTGAATTGTATCGCCAAGTCCTGGAGGTGATGTTTCAATCATAAATGGCAATAAATAAAATCAGAACTAACACTGCAGGGTCCAAGAAATGTGCTGCAGATTCTAAGTTTTAGACTAATGAACTGGTTGAAATACCCAGAACACTTGTTTAACTGGATTATGGCTACATTAGCAATGAAGAAACAGATATTTTGTCAAACATTTCTTCAAGACCCAAAGGATCTTAAAGACTGTTATAAGCCAGGAAAGTTCAGTCCAAATCCGTAAAATGTCAAATGGATTCATACTGAACTGCTGCGAACCTCACAGAAAAGGATGAAAGAAAAGAAAGCATGAATTATGTGCATTTCCATCAACTGGTTCGAAGCAAAGTGTCGACAGAAAGTGCCACAATAGACTGCATTAAACAGAGTTGAAGAAGTGGGGCGTTTGGTTCCTGTTTTCCATCTGAAATGACTGTAATGTGATGGGTTTTTTCCACTGGTGACAATATGTCTAATCCACGTCATTTGTGTTTTTTTTTTGTTTTGTTTTTTTTGCACTTTTTGACTCTTGATGTCCAGATGCATGCTGGGACCACAGTTCTAGCCCCATTTACTTTTTTGTCAGTTTTATTTCCAACAATTTTCTTCATTGTTCAGACTACAAAGTGTCATAAAAGTCTGACATATGCCGATAGATATTCACCAGAACCGAAGGCAGGGTGCTCAGATGGCATGTGCAAATTTCAGCAGTAATGGGTTGTTTAATGAACTTCAGACTGATTGATGATCATTTTGATTAACTGTTGTTAAAGTTATCAATCAGATGCCAAATATATGCTCATTCCTTTTTTTTTTTTTTTTTTTTTCCTAAAACGTCTTAATTTGAACCACAAAAGCAACGCGAACACTCAAACCCTGGAAATGCTGATCGGTTGTTTCTGACATGTTGTTGGCGCGAACAATCAAGAATTGACAGTTTAATTGGTTTGAAAAGTAAATTATGTGTTGCTCTAATGCAGATAAAAATAGAGCTGAGAAACCGTACTTGGGCTCACAATGGACGGCGTTACAGATACTGACAAAATCTTTGACAGAAGGTCCTTGGTGGGAATCTCACAGAAGTTGTAAGTTGTTAAAGAGCAACCTGTAATCGACAGCTGTAGACGCTTCTTCAAAGAATAATAAAGTTGCTGTTTGAATAACACTTGTTTTTCTCGTCAGATCAAGGTTTGCGCGCTGCAGAAAGCAGGTGCTAATTGGCTTCCATTGTACGGTTTGTCAGGGGACCTTTTGTTATAGGAAAAGAAAGATGAGCAGAAAAACATCAACAACAGCAACAAAAGTGCAAAAGTCAGCATACTTTCTGGGCCTTGCTGACAGTAATGCTCTTTAAAAAGTTATGTTTCTGTTCCCTTTAGGGGATATTTTCTTTTCCTGTGTTAAGCTCTGGGAATACTTGGAGATGCATCAACCATTAGCCTACATGGAACTTTAGTTAAGGCACATCAGGTCACAGACGTTCATTGAATTCAGGAGACTTGGATAAGATTTTCAGACATCTTTTTTTTTTTTTTTTTTTGAAGTACATTGTAACAGGAAAATGATTTTTCCACTAACTTCATTTCAGCACTCTGGTTCTCAGTAGCTTTAATGTAAATTTGCCAAGGGCCACTGGAACACTCATTGTAAGAGGGAGTGTTTGACTTGTGAGTGCAGTGCTGGTGTGAACTGCACTCCCTGCCCCAGGCCTGTTCTCCGCTGTAGAACTCTTTTTCCCTGGGAATCTGTGATAGATAAAGATCGATGTGAGAGAGACGGAGCCATGCCCCCGTCTCCGACCCCTTCCTCCTGCCCTTCTGCCCCCGTTTCCCTCCTCCTCCAATTCTCCTCCCTTTCTCAAAAATCTCTATTCATCTTTTCACAACCAGCAGTAATTACAGCAGCCTCACCACCACAATGAGCTGTTTACACTGGGACGCTGGCCACTGGCCGCCGTGGCCGGCCCTCTGCCCCCCCGTGGAGAACCAGCGGGATCGGCCGCACAGTTACCGAAACGCAACCGACCCCGTGCCCGCCGGGCTCGACTCGACCCAGGTTCCCACCCAGCCATTTCTACTCCGCCCGAAAGCCCACAGAGCTCCATCAGTCATCATGCAACTCCTCTTTCCAGTGGCAGCGCTCTGCAGTTTGGATTTCAAGCCCAGCTGTGGGAAAACCATTTAATTCGTTGAAGGTTTTAGTGTAAAGAGGCAGGTCTCAGAGCCAACAGATCTACCACATGCTGTTTTCTTCTGTGTTCTCTGTGCCGCAGGGTTGAGGCAGAATGAAAGACCATACTCCCTTGTGCTGCTGCCGTGTACAGAGGAGGGATGTTTGTTTACACACAGGCAGCCATGGAGTGCTGTTTAGAGCTACGTAGCTTGCACGGGTTCCTACTATTCAGGCTGATGATGTGTTTGTTGGGGCAACAGGCCCCCACCATTCTTCAGCCGTTGTGCCCAGGTGCTTCCTGTCTGTCTGCTGGAAAAACTACGAGTGCGACTGTGATGGACTGAGGCAGCCATGAGCCTTACACCATTCCTGCTCCTGCAAAGCCCAATGGGACCAGCAAAAGGGCTTTAAACTATTTTTTCTCGATAGATTTTCCTAGTTTCCCACCTCCCACACGGTTATTCTGGATGCTTGTAATTAAAGATACATTTGTCATCATCATTTGCAGATGGGAGTTAAAGCTTTGTGCTCTTCGTTTTATTCTCTGGATTTCTTTCTTTCTGCTCAGGTGTGGCCTGTTGCTCAAGCAAAACAATCAGATTTCATACTTATTAGTTCTAATATAGCCTGACAGTGTTTGCTTTTTATTCCATTGTTCTCCAAAGAAGCCCTAGAGTTGTACTTCAGAAATAATCCCAAGACAAAGAAATATTTTGGCAGATATTTTCACAAATGAGAAGGGATTTACAAGTTGCAGTGCCAGCTGTGGCAGTTCTATAAAGGATTTACAAGTTCCCTGAAATATGCATTTTATATGTTACTGGAGCTGTTGTCTGTTAAAGAGCACAGTTCGACCGGCTGGAGCTGCGTGCATCTCACAGACTGGGTTTTGTATCTGGACCGAGGCTCAGTTCTGTGAAGCTCATTCTTGACTCCTGTCCAGCTGGCCTTGGGTTTTGTATCTGCAGCAGCGGAGGGTTTGGACTGACCCCTGGTGGCCAACTTTTGCACCTACAACTTCAGTGCCATTTGAATGTCTTTAGAGCAAGTTGTCAAAAATGATCAGTCCTAGTGAAAGGAGCGTGTCACCGGAGGTTGTTGTGAATGCGGGATTCGATGTTTCGCCACCGCGCTTACATTCACTCCCTTGGTTTTACTAGCTGACTCACTTTTCCCTTGTCATTGCTTATGTTTTATGTCTTGACACAAAAGCATTTAACCAGCGAGGTCTGATTTATGACTTCTCCGAAAGGTGTAATTTGAGGTTTCTGGTGGAAAGCTGGAAAAATCTAGGTGTCTCTTCACTGTCAAATCATGTGGGGACAGAAGGAGCTGTGATCATTTGCACCCTTCTCCTTTTCTGACAAGGTTCAGGCTTTTCAACCAGTGGTGAAGTGAGGAGGTGACAGAATACATTAACAACACCTCTTCGTCTCCTCTTCCTGCTCCATAGCTCCATGAGTCATCTGATGAGTCTACGTGAAAGGACTAAGCGAATGGTGGTAATAATGGACAGACCTGACAGAGGGAAGGGAGTACATTAGTCGCTCGTAAAAAGCGCTGATGGCACCCACTGGCGGGCTGCCTCTCTATTGTCAGGTATTTCATTGGTCTCCCCCCAGGGTGTCTCTATGGCGATGGGTGCAGTTAAGGTGGTGTTTATTTCCAGGTACAGCAGTCGGCCCTGTCCGACGCCAGCCGTCTGCTTCAGCTGATAAGGCCGAGACTGGCTGGGAAGACGCAGAGACTCAAGGTTAATACCCACAGTCTGGGAGACGCTTGCTTTTGCTTAAGGGTAAAGTTGTGCAAGAAAAACTTTGTTCCCATTCGTCCAATGGAACGACGAGTAAATGACTGTATTTTACTACAGCCTTATAGGATAGTTTATGGCATGGACAGTAGCGCTCAGCCACTCGCATAATAAAAACATCTTTTGTCTGTTTTAGAAGCGTATTTTATTGTAGTTGTAGTGGCAGATCACAAACAGATCTGGAAAAAATTAAGACACGGCTCCAAATTTCCAGACCTGGACCCCATTGACAACCCTGGAAGAGGAAGATGGATGGTCACCAGGCATAAAGCGAAGCAGGTTTAGTGTTTCATGGTGCTTCGTTTGCAAAATCCTGCTTCACTAATAATACAAAAATGAGCCAGACTGTGTTTTGTTTTGTTTTGTTTTGTTTTTCTGCGCAGACTTTAACTTTTGTTTCTCATTTGTGATGCGCTGTTCACCATAGTTCTTACTTCTTTTTTTCTTTTCTCATGTTTTCAGTTTTCTTTCAGGGATAAAATAATTTTTTTTTTTCTCTACTAGTTTTTGTGAACTGTTACAATCCTGGTCAGGAGTAGCATAAAGCACTCATCAGGAATGTGTAAGACTAGTAGAGAGCATGACACATGGAAGTTGTGACGGAAAATCAGGGTTATTCAAAGAACCGTGTGTTCATAGATGAATGTATGAATGAGGTTTGTTTTTTTTTGTTTTTTTGCTTTAATCAGGGCCTTAACTTCTTTCTTTGTTAGTACTTGTCATTTTCACTCAGTAAATGTTCAATGACAATATTTTTCTTTGGATTTTGAGACACCTTTGAATATTCAAACCAAAAGCATCTTTCCAAAGCTCAGTGTGTCAAATGTGTAGTTTTTTTACAGTAGAAATCCAGTATAATCCTTCTGTTCGTCATTGTCTCCAGGCAGCAGACAGAGCAGGACTTTGGGGTCAGAGGGGTCAGTGGTCAGCTGATCCACGGAGTCATCCTGCGCCTCTGTGTGAGCGCTGACCGGGCGGTAACTGGTCCAAGGTCGGCCTCGGTCCCCGTTTGTCCCCGTCCTTCGCTCTGTTTAGGACTTAGATCTGTGCAGCCCCGCAGAGGTTCAGCGGATTCTGCACAGCTCCAGTTTGCTTCCTGACCAGCAGGCCCTGGTGCTGTGATAGGGCTGCTGAAAATTATAGTTGCATCGGAGCAGCCAACTGTGACCTACTTTAACGTTGGCTTGCATACTGTAACTTTTATTGACATATATGTGACATTGTGCAGAGAACACTGACATTTAAGACTCGAGTTTTCCACCTGAATGGAGTCGAGAGTTTGTTACTTTGGTTCTGTGCCGGGTTTTGATCTGCACATATAGACTTGGAAAGACTGTGCTGGAGCCAGCTGTGGAAACAGAAGATAGTGAGTGAGCCAACAAGGAAGTGAAAGGGATTTGGTGTGCAGGATCTGCACAGCTCTGCAGAGATGGAAGTTTTCATTTCCTCAGGATAGCTCTGGCTGTTTGAACAGGTGGGCCATCCCCCCTGGGGCCGTTAACACTCCGGCCCCTCTCATGTCATCCAGTTTGTGCTCGTCTCTCCCGGGCATCGCATTCTTTACTGCAGAGCTTTACCGATAGAAGCGCACGGTCAAGAGAGGAAACAGCCCTAAAGCAGATCTGTCCTTCAAGCTTTGTGTTTGCAGAAAAGCCCAAACAGACTCTGCAATAATGCTTTTCCACTCACCCTCCTCCTGTTATTACTGCTCTGAGCAGCTGGGCTAAGAGACATGGAAATGCTTGTTAAAGGGGGGAAAGTGAGCATCTGAACACGCTGATTACAGAGGATGAGTACGGGGGGAGAGCAGTGTGTTTTCGTACATGTTTTGTGCGTTTTCCCCAGGGGCATTGGATGCACCCAGACTGAGTCATGCTAGACTGGAGCCATGGCTCCGGCTCCCTAAGCTCCTTTTTCAGTCTTTTTTCCTCTTGCTTCTCCTCCCACCGCCAACTGAACCAGCTGGTCTCCTGCAAACATCCAAACACACACACATATACACACACTGGAGAGGTTCTTGATGGGAGGACAGGAGGAGGGAGGGAGGAGTGATGAAATGCCTGAAGCAGTAGGTGCAGGCAGTATAAGACCCACATTGAGATTGATGTGCTGCTGTAGAATCTAGCAGGTAAACACCAGTGCGGCCCTTCCTCCCCCACACAACGGCACTCTGGGATTAGGCCACTTGTTGAAGCTGTCTCCACAAATTCTCAGTTTGTTAAAAGCCACATACTCCCCCTGCTATTCTCACTTCATGTCTGTCTACTTGTTTGTGTTTTCCTCTCTTCCATTCCCTCCCTTATCCTTATTTCATCTTTTTTCCCCCCGTTCTGAGAGCATCTGCAAAACTCATTATAGTCACTGTGTTTTACATTTTGGCAACATGAAAGAAAAACAGAAAGCTTTGAACATTGTGAGGCTTTGTTGCTACACATCATCATGTTGTGTTCTCTCAGACTTTTAAACGTGGCCAGTAGGTGGCGATGTGACTCTTCAGAAGCTCTGCTTTCATTCAGAGCTTGGTTTCATTGGCCTTATTTGATCCCACATCTCCTCAGTGAAAACACTGTCTCGTTACTGCTATGTGTGATTTTTAACAAAGGAGAAAACTGTCTCAGAAACTTACCATCTTCCTAACTGCTTAATTCTCCCTTTTTTAGCTGCCAGTCTATTTGTAATAAGATAGATGAATATGTATTTTACTAGAGCGCTTGAAATACCCCCAAGCTTTGGATGTGTCAGTTGTTTCTGAGATAATTGATGCTTTGCAATTCATCCAAGAGAAGCACAAGCAGAGGTCAGTCTGGTTTGAGTGTGTTCTTGGACACTTCTTGAAACTTTATACATACAGTTGTATAAAAAGTTTTCAGACACCCTTAAAGTATTACACAATCTCAAATAATACCATGGAATGTTTATGGAATAATCTTTTTTATGCTTCTAAAGGTGTAGCTGCAGTAGACGGACACAAACAAATGTATTTCTTTCTTGACTGTTTTAACATATCATGTCCTGAATGCGTTTCATTATCTTGCTGAAACATCCAGTTTTGACCTCAATGGAACAAAGCATGTGCAGAATGAAGCATGAGGGTTTAACGAATGGAACAATACTTGGCAGAATTCAATAACTTAAGGATGATTCTTAATGTAATATATCTGCAAATGCATGGGGTGAACTAGGGTGAAAAACTTCCACCGCTGTAAATACAACATTTACAGTGTTTTCTCTTCAGGAATAGATGGTTTTGTAATGAAATGTAACATCTCAGTGTTGAAAGAAGTCAATTTACTCGCATCGTCAGCCATTTGAGGGCTGCAGAAATCAACAGCTTTGGCAGTTTTTGCTCAGATTTTTTTGCTCTTTAAGGTGCTTTGCTCGATAGTAAGTCATAACCTGAGCGAAAAGAAACCTTCTACGATGTGGGGAGGAAAAAGGAAAAGGAGAACTGTGATAAAGGTCAAGAGAAAATGTTGGCTGTACTGTATGCTTGTTGACCTGTGGATGAACACTGACTTGTTGACTTGACTCATTCTTCGACTCTTGCTGTTCTGTCTGTGAACAGCGTGACCTGTGGACATAACCCAGAGTTGGACTGTCTCAAATTACTTGACCTCGCTGTCGAATAGCGTAGATGTGGTCATCATGGCTCTCTGAGGGTTGTTTAGTCTGTGCTCAGGCTGTTATATACGTTCTCCAAAGGCCGGCTGTTTGTTGTGGAATGCGACTGAATGTTCACATCAGCGAAGGCGAGCTTGAAAGTGTTGGGTTTTTTTGTATCATCAGTGGTGAATTCTCCAATCCTAATCTCAAAGCTGCATGTATTGATGGTGGGCAGCAGCTTGGAGCAGATTGGTGATGTAATTGGGAGTTAATCTCTGCCCTGTTGCTTACAGATCAACTCCTTTAGGGCCACACATGAAAAACATTTGCTCGCCTCCTCAACCGCAGATCATAGGAATCCACACATCCTCCAGTATCCGCAGCTCTGCCGTCCTCCAGCTCCCGTCTGAACCCGTAATCTCATTACCATAGTGAGAACACGGAGAGGACAAAAAGCTCCAGATCACCTGAACCCTCAAGAGCAGCGTTAAAGCCAAATACAGGGAGGAAATCACATTCAAGGCCCAGCTCATGTTGCATAACACGGGGTTGGTGGAACAGCCGCAGAGCCGAGGCTGGAAGCCAGACCGCTGATGTCAGCCGTCACACTGGCCAATGGCTGTCTTTTTTTTTTTCTTTTTTTTTTCCATCAGTGAAATACAAAGACATAAAAAAACGTGAAAATATTTAATTAGTTTGTGGGTTTTGCTACATTACTGACATTTCTGCATTGGAATTATTTGCTCGCTAATTGGAAAAGATTATCTGGGATTATTGTACAGTCGAAAAAGTGGCGTGACCTTCGACGTTGAGTCGAGTTTGCACAATTTGTAATCACGGATCATCTCCAAATCACTCGTTCAAACATCTAGAATTGATTGTTTTCATTTTCTTTTTTTGTCAACGTGCACTTACTGATGAAGATGGATACCCTCAAGAGAGGAATCCTTAATAATGGAGTATCATCCCCCTGAAAAGAGCCCTTGACACTTTCAGGATGCAGGTTGCCATGGTGATAGTCAGAAACAGGTCGTGTTTCCTTGGAGACTGGGGTCCTGCCCGTCTTGTGCATTAGCCTCATTGTTACCGTCCTCTTCGGTGACAGTCTCTCCACCCGGCGTTCACACACAAAGGAAAATAAACTTTCAGCAGCATCATTAGAGCTGCACTGAATGTACAATTCTCTACCTGTTTTTAACGCCCTCCTTGTTGCATTTCTTATTACTTAGGTTTGAGTTTTGACAAATGTTGACATGACCTTTGTCTTGCCTTGGCAGTCCTCTGCTTTTTGAGGCATGGCCCTTCAGAGAGTCACTAAGGTTGACTAATGGCTTCCCCTGCTCACCTGTTTCTCCCATTAGGAGCCTCTGGGTGGTGAAGCTAAGGGGAAACAACAGCATCAAAGCAAAAGGCTTAGTGAGACACCATGTCAATCTGTGGTTCTCAATTAGAGACAGGGGAGATATTACCACGGGATGGTTAATGACAGCCCACCGAGAGCTGGGAGGAGGGGCCGAGGAGGGGGAGG
>JAPTYQ010000023.1:34754011-34770103 GCA_029814465.1 Ostorhinchus cyanosoma
CCCTTTAAATGCACATGAGACACTTCAGGCCCCGCCCCCTCCAGGTTGTTGGCTGTGCTGCTCTGTCCCGTTCAACCGACAACTGAACATTTTAGGTAATCAGCTTGAAGTTTGGGCATATTTTCAGTTTTTACTACAACCGTTGCTGCTGATAAACATTATGTCGTACTCATCGGAAGTCTTGACCTTAAATATGCAAATGTCGTGATGTAACTCGTTAGAAAACGTAATGAATTAAGCAAGGATTGAAACAGGTTGCAGAAATCCACTTGATTTCTGCCAAAATGTATTTAAAGATATCTTTGCAGCATCTGGAAGGTTTAAATTCAAACTTTATTAACAACCTGAAATGTCTTCAGAGAAATAAGTGCAATTTTAATCATATTCTTCCTTCTAATAAATGCTTTGTGTATTTTTTTTGTACGTTGAATTGCACGTGTAAATCCTAAACTGAGGCATAATATTGTTAAAATTGTACATATTTTGCTAAATACATTTCAGTTTCTTCATGCTTTGTTCACGTTATTCACATCATTTGTAGATGTAAACATTTCCATGATGCAGTTGAACTTTTTTTCACTCTAAAACTACAGAAAAGTTTGGAGTTGACATTATTTATGTATTATCGGGTTATTATTTGGCCTGTCCAGCCCACTTCAGATCATACTTTTGACCCCGTTGACCTATAGTAACTGATCACTTTCATCATGCACACCACCACCAGAGGTCAGATCATATTTAAAGACTGTAATTTAGACCAAAAAAACTCTAACTACTTGTAGAATCATGGTTCTTTTACATGTTTATTCCAACTACAGGATCCATCTCTTTGTTATCTTCATATTTGAACATCTCCAGGTAGAGGGGTGGTCTACAGAGACTTCTTTCCGCTTAATCCTAACTCAGTCCGATCCTCTTGATTAGCGATGCTGGCTTCGTGCCCACTCCGCTCTCTACCTGTCAACTCTCTGAGGACTTAATCCATGAACACTTGAAATTTTTCCAGTTCATTAAACACGTTAGCCCTAATTCCCATGTTAGAAGCATGAAAAATATGTGTTTGCACTGTTATAAAAGTCAACAGACTGTGTCTCATTTTCTACCTGGAGGCTTTTCATCAGTTTTGGCAGAATTAGAAACGCTCACTTCAACTTGGGAACGTCAGCAGCTAGCGGTTTTGGAATTGAATTTTATTTCTTTTCTTTCTTTTTTTTTTTTTTTTTTTCCCCGACTGTATTGATATCAAACGCTGTGCTGAGATGTTAAATTCAGCTGACACAGACGTCTAGATAAGTGATTTCCCTTTCAGTTGTAATCATTAAAAGGCCAAGCGGCGGTGCTGTGCTTTAAACTTGACCCCTCTGACAGCGCTGAACCCCTCGGCCCTGTCTTCAAAGCTGAAGGTAAGCACCATGTGGAGATGTAAGCTCTGCTGCTTTTGTCAGAGACTTTAAGGTAGAGGTCTTAGAAACTCTGTTTGACAGTCCGAGGGCTCTTAATCTCTCCAGAAGCGCTCTGTAATGGCTATGGCGCCGTGCTGCGACTCTTACAAGACCCAAAGCTTAATTAGAGCCTCAGCACAAAGTTGGCTATTGAGTCCAATCCACCAAGTCCTTTTTCTGTCTCTATTTGTCTTTTTCTGCATCCCCCCCCCCTTTCTGGTCCTTCAAGAAGTAGCATCTTAATCCATAAAGACCCAGTCTTATTTTTGTGGCAGTTCCCAAATGACTTCTTCTCTATTTAACCTTTTTTTTTTTTTTTAAAGAGAGATATTTTGCTTTTTTAAATGGAATTATATGCATATACATTATATAGAAACTGTAAATTCTATACTTGGGTCTGAATTCTTCATTAATCCAACTCTACAGGTCCATCTTTAACTCTATTTCTGAGTAATGACACCCGAAAGGTGGTTTGGAGCGCTGGCCCTTTAAATGCACATGACCCACTTCAGGCCCCGCCCCCTCCAGGTTGTTGGCTGTGCTGCTCTGTCCCATTCAACCAACAACTGATAAACAATTATGTTGTCCTCGGAGAAATGTTTGTCGGAAGTCTGGACCTTATATGTGCACATTTCCTCGATTTTTGCCGGAATGAGTCTAAAGATAGCTTTGCAGCAGCTGAAGGGTTCAAATTCAAAGTGTATGAAGTATTAAGGTCCAAATGCACAAATAAATGAACCACAAACTAATGAAAGTGGGTTTAGATAAATATGAGCCCTTTGATGACCATGAAAAGATGACTAACTGTATTTTACACCAATTATTTACATGTATTGATAGGATTAATGCAATAAAAGTTATTAAATATTTTTATATCAGTTTATGCTTTTTGTTGCTGGTGACTGTTTGGGTCTTTATGGGTTAAATCAAAAATGACTGATCTGCAGAGCAAACAAATTTTACAAATGATCCTGCTGGAGTGTTTCCTATACAGAGACGTTCTGAGTGTCTAATTAGCGTGGTTTCTGATTGAAGACTGCAAAAGATGTCAGTTCAAGAAGCCCGGTTGTCAGATGCCAGATGGTCTCAGTATGACACCTCCTGGACGAGACAGACTGAAAAATGAGATGGAAATATTTGTACAAGACAGCTTCTTATCCCCTCAATCCCTTTCGCCCCTGTTCGTCCCCACTGTTCGAGACCGCTGTCATCAAAAAGACTAAGGAGATGCAGCTCGGGTCGGGTCTGTAATGAGGCCTGACACAGCCAGCGTACAGAGACAAAGCAGGGATCAACAGCGCCGAGCGAGGCCGCCGAAGCCTGACTCCGTGTGTTTTTAATAACGGCTAAGATCAGCCCTGGTGCGCCGTCACATCTGTTAAACACTGGAGCAGGTGGCGGGCTGCCACAGGGGAGCGTTCACAGCAGCCGTGGACTTACTGTCAACACAAAGCAAATGATGAGAGGGATCGCAGTCGGGACAGAGACGTAAGGAGAGCCTGACGGGACCAACACGGCAGATAACGAACAAAGTGTCTTCTGTGGATCAGCGGGAAGGGTTTTATCAGAAGAGATGAAACAGCATTTTTACACTCAGTTTTAATACAGTCAAATTCAGACTTATAGGAGGTTCTGTGAAGGTTTTAGCTGAATCCCCGTGAAATTGGGTTGGTTGGTTGGTTGGTTGGTTGGTTGGTTGGTTGGTTGGTTGGTTGGTTGGTTGGTTTGGTTGGTTGGTTGGTTGGTTGGTTTGGTTGGTTGGTTGGTTGGTTGGTTGGTTGGTTGGTTGGTTGGTTGGTCGGTTTACTGCTTGCTTGCTTGCTTGGTCGGTCGGTTGGTTGCTTGGTTGATTTACTGCTTGGTTTGTTGCTTGCTTGCTTGGTTTACTGCTTGCTTAGTTTGTTGGTTGGTTGGTTCGTTGACTGATTGCTTGGTTGATTGATTGATTGATTGATTGATTGATTGATTGATTGATTGATTGATTGATTGACCATTTGTTTCAAGCATGTCAGTCAAATGAAAGAAAACAAAGGGGAGAAGAATGCCAAAAAAAACATAATGAATGTACGATATTTAGAGAAAAAAATAACAGTAGCAATAGTTTGTCATATACGTTTATAAAGTACTGAGTGAAAGTCCTGGTCCAGTTCTAATGTTCACACATATGCATTTGTCTCTGTATTTAGATCAAATCTGATATATGTGAAGTATAAACAGCAGGAAAAACTACAGTTTCAGGGTAAAAACAGCTTCTATAAACCAAAGTGGTCATATTTACTGTCACCTCCCTTTGTATTAACATGTATTTAAACCCTTTAGTTCAGAAAATATGAGATTTATGGCATTAATTTATTGTTGTTTGATACCAGGTTTCAATCAACACATGTCAGATGTTTCTAATAGTTTGTGCCGTTTCTTGTCATGGGGTCAGAGGTCAAACTAAATAGTGACTTTAACATTTATAACACGTTTAGTTCAGTTTTTTTGTGTCCTTTAAGGCTTTAAATATACACGTATATCTGCATGTACGCTAGTAACGATACTAAAAATAATCCCTCTTACTCATCATGATTCTTCCAATTGCATATTATGATATTATAGTAGTCAGTATATAAATGATATTACCGACTGGTTGTATATTTTGCCGTTATGGATAATTAATACCTCAAATTGACATAATTATTATGTCCCAAGAGACGTGTATTGCAAAGTAAGCCTCTTTTATAAAAACGAATCAGAAGAATTATAGAACCACATCTTCCACATAGACTCAGCACAATTTTGACCTATATTAAAACCGCAAATGTGTGTGTGTGTGTGTGTGTGCGTGTGTGTGTGCGCTACTTAGATGAACCACCGTGGCCTGAAACAGTTCCGTGGACTTACAGTATGAAGAGAAGGAGTGAATCCTGTTTACTTAGACCTCATTCATTAACCTGATCAGTGCAGTTCATGATTAACAGTAGGTGTCAGTGATTCATTTGTGGATTTAATAGACGAAAACCCTCAGTTCAGGACAAAGCATGTGGGACTTCCTTCAACTGCTGAGCCGTTTACTCCGGTTGTGCTGCACATGATCGAATTTTCTACTATTATTTGACAGATCGGGCCTTATCACTGATGCAGCGATGTTATATTAGCATCGTTAAAGTTTGAGGAGCGTTGTATTTTCGGCGTTATTTTACAGTTCGCCTCTTGTTTGTAAAGATGCATGACTGAGGAAAAAAGTCTCCATTCAAATTTCATTCTTTTGTGTTTTTTCGAACATGTTGAATGACAATAAAGGGAATCTTGAGATGGAAAACAGCTACTTATAAACATTGTAAAATACTTGGATACGAACACCTTTTTTTCGAGAAGATACTTGAACGATTCAAATGTAAACGGTCGAACAAGTGGAAAAGTTGCTTATTTTTAAGGAAATGAATTGTCTTTTTCAGAATAAGGGGGAAATTCTAGGATTGCACCGACTACAAAACTTCTAGACGATATTTAAAATGACATTTTGGTCAATAGCTGATGCCGATGCCCATAGCAATGTTACGTTCTGTTTCTTAATTTTGTTTTTGTTGTTTCCCCACACGTAGTTCCATTGACCCTCAAATATCGCAAATATAACTTGTGCATAAAAATTCACCTAATGGAAAAAACGACAATTTTTGACAAAACTCTTGTCTTTTGATTAAACGTTTTTACGCTGGCAATGAGGTGGTTTTTCAGGTGTTGCGATATTGGTTTAATACGCAAAATTACAAAGGAAAGACCTTTTTTCGCAACTACATTCAGGTGAATTAAAAAAAACGGATGTTACAACGAACGAAGAATCAGAGTTTTAAAAGAAACATGTATCGGTAACCACATAATTTTTACATTTAGTACAGGATAGAGGGGAAATATATAAGAATAATGAATATATCTATAAAACAATATGATATATATGTTCGTTGCCATGTTGATGGAATGACTTCTCGTGTCATCTCGCGATAATAAATAAACAAATTATCGCATTTGTGATTTAATGGAAAAACGGACATTCCGCACTTATGTTTTGTCGACATTTAGTAAATATCGGTAAAGTTTTGCGCATATATCCAATGGAAAAGCGACTAGTGATGTATTGTCTTCCAGGAGTGATGGAAGCAGGAAATATCTAAAACATGCAGGATACCAGAGTTTGATACCTCGCCCTAGAATATACTGACGTGCATGTGAAAAACTTGGTAGCACATCCAAGCTTGTGGAAAAAAAAGCTCATGTCTTAGTGAAATCGATGCAGGCAGTACGAAAGTTCCGCCGCTGTTCTTTGCTCATTTTCATTATTGGACATAAGGTGAAGGCGGCTAATGAAGCGTGATATCACCCAAACCTTCATGACTTCCATCTTCCTTACACCAAATGACCCAATTACAAGACACTTGGGCTAAACGTCTTCCTGAATATTCATTTCCAACTCCGCACTTTGCAGGAGGAGACGCAAACGAACAAAATTGACGAGTCAAATGAAGTTCATCGTCTGTTTGAAACACATTTCACACCTTCGCTCAGCCTCATTAGACCAGAAAGAAGCAGCAGAAAGCAGAGTGGAAGTGATTTGGGCTGTTAATCGATTAAATGTGGATAACACAATGTCCCTGGTTTAAATCTGATTAGCTGAAAGTAAACAGTGGTGTCTCTTTCAGCCAGCATTAAGTTTTTAGCTGTTTGTTCTATAATCCTCAGTAAGCACGCACTCGGCAGTAAATAAAGGCCGCTGTGTTTGTAGGCCTCACACCACGCAGAGTTTTCTGTCAGGCTTGTTTTAAAATAACAATATGTGCAGACTTCACTCCCAGAAATGATTGGCCCGGTCCTTGAGTTTGATTTCTTTCTGGTGGAAATGGTTAAACATGAAATAAAAGAGGGATTAAGTTTGGGTTTTTTTTTTTTTTTTTTTTTTTTTTTTTAAGCAGAATGACCCACATTCAGGCTGACACTCAAACACTGTAGAGAAAATAAGCCTTGAAGTCTTCATGCTCTCTATCACATCAGCTCCTCTCTGTTCCGAAATACAGACTTTGAAGAATTCCTCTAAGAAGTGTATCCGACCAGAAAAGGAAGGCGAGCGCCCCTGCTCTTGAAGCTCTTTAAAATACTTTTCTATAGAATGAAGTTCCCAGGGTTTCCTGAGCCGGTTCTGAAAGACGGCGATTGCCTGGCGGAGGTTTACACTCTGTTCACCTCACTGCATTTCCCTAAGGAACTGAAACACTGCAGCTTTAATGATGTTCCCATTCTCTTTATTAAAGGATTACCAAGCCACTGAATGGACGTATCACAGACTAACGTTACACAACGACGTCCGTGAATTGACTCAATATCCTCCAAACCTTGTTCTTTATGATAATTAGTCACTGGTAGCTTACTTCTTTAATGTTCCTTATTTAAAGCTACAGTACGTAACATTTTTACATTGAAATATCTAAAAACAAGGTTCGTGTTAAATATGTGATTGACTTGTGGATTTACGTTCTGTCAGATCTTTTCAACCTGTTCTAAATTTGTTGAAATCTGCATCCTGTTTCCTCTGCATCACAACCTTTAACATGAAAAAACTTCAGATACAGAGAAATACTGTTGATTCCTGTACTAACAACTAACCGACGACTAATGTCCTGTAACGTAATGTTTGCTATTTTACTATCAGATTACCAATGTGTTATCAAGACTTGCTTAACTCATAAAGACTCAGTGCTACTTTTATATGAAGTTTTCTCTCAATTTAAACCTTTCTTAAGTGATTTATCGCCATTAATTATAAAAAAAATCCTCTGTATGTTGTTTTTTTCATCAATAATCACGTATTTTCCTACATTTAATTCACTGATCATGTAGATGTTCATAAAAACTCAGATTAAAGTTGAGGGTTATTATATGAGAAAAAGAGGAAACTGAATAAAAAGTGACTTTTTCAGCAAAATACATCTTTAACTGAGCATAAATAGTTTCTTCATCCACTGTCTTTTATTTTTTTATTGGTGAATCAGTGTTGTAGAAGATGACAGTGTTTCCACATTCACTACGGAGCCTCCGAACGTCCAAATGGTTCATATCTGATGACCATGAAAAAAATGACAAACTGCATTTTACACCAATCATTTACATATATATTAATAATTTTTGTGGTTTAGAAGTTATTATACATTTCAGATGAGTAGATGATTTTAGTCACCAGTGGCTGTTTGGGTCTTTATGGGTTAAATAAACACGCCCCTTTTAATTGGCATTTAGTAGCGTATTAGCTGTACGAAGGGCTGGGCGATAAAACGATAACGATATATATCGCGATATAACTTTTCCTCGATAAAAATATGAGACGTGTAATTTCGATAGAATTTATTTATAAAAAGTGTTGGGAATAATACAGAACATAACAGTGGAGGGGGATCTTCACAACTATTTTATGAGTAAGCTTGACAAAAAAAATAGGGATTTGATTTATATCGTGATACATATCAAATTCGGCTAATATGAAAAAAATTATCGCGATATGATTTTTTTTCCATATCGCCCAGCCTTATCTGTACGCGTTATAATCGTTCCACATGTTTGTTCATGCGTCGTCATAAAACATACACTGAGGGTTATAGGGTTATGAAAAATGGAGATTTTAGCGTAAATACACACATGATCAAATGGCGCGAAAGGACAAAAATACGTACATATAGCACGCCAAACACCATAAGAACAGGTGTGACATATGCAATTTCATGAAACTTAGCATTTAATCACATTTTATTAGCGCCAAATCCTAACAAAAGTCCTCTCTTGACACTTTACATATAGAGCTGTTGGAAACCAGACTCTCGAGCCATTTTACAGAATTGGCTCGAGTTTGTGTTTGTGTATTTGCCAAACATTAGCATATGTGCTTGTGGCTGCTTCATCAGAATTGAATGAAATCGCTTGAATATACAGTACATCTCTAAAAAATATAATGCATTGACTTTTGTAGAAACATAATTTACGACCGATATTTCAACAAAATCTACGATCCTATGTTTACAACAACCATAAATCAAGCTGATTGTTTTTTTTTTTATCATTGTTTTGATTGACAGACCCCTGGTTGCAGAAATAAAACAGTGCACATTTAACAGAAGCAAATACATTAACCCGTTTGTTTCCCTTTACGTCGCTCTTTGCCTACTGGAATATACAGGGTTATTCAGAAAAAAAATGAACCGATTTCATTACGTGATATTTTAATAAGGAAAAGCGATAAAAAAAAAAAACTCCAGCTAAGTCACAAGTATTCTACTCAAAATCAACTTTTATTTCCTGTTTTACAAGTGTTCAACGTGTCCACCACCTGCAGCACGGACAACATCAATGCGATAAGGGAATTCCTCTCAGTATATCACGATCGCTGTCGTTATTCGATGTTTAAGGTCACGGAGGTTAACGTTTCGAAACTTAGAAAACTCCTCTTTCAAACAGTCACTGACTCATCCCGTGAGGATGCTTGAGAACTGAAGCAATGCGTCGTGAAATGGGTTCATTCTTTTTAAATAACCCTGTACTCGGACATATATATCAGTGAATTCTACTTTATTTATTTCTTACATCTTTGTGAATAAGAATTTGGCTGAGACTGTCTTATTGAGAAAGGAGGCAGCCTGAGCTCATCTTCTTTCATACGAAGTTAATAATAAAAGAGATTGAATTCACTTCCTGGCAGATGAGCGTTTTTTTTTTTTTTTTTGCAATCGGTTAGCAATTGGCAAACACACACACACACGCATCAACATCTCAATCCGACTTCATTTGTGTGGAGGATGATACGGTGCCTCGGTTCACCCCTGCCGGCCCTAATTATTACCCAGAAGGTTCACATAGCTATCGCAATGAAGTGCAAAAGGAAATCCCGAACCGCTCCAAAACGGGCAGAGATACAGTTCCCCCGATCCTACAGTTGGTTTAGAGGTCAGATGTGATGTTTTAATGAAAGAAAACGGGGAGCGAATAACAAAGCCACAGCTGTGTAAATTCCTCTCCAGACAGGCGTGTGATTTAGACCTAATTAGTATTCCTTTAAGTAGGGCCTTACTGCCCTCTTGTCATTAAAATGGATTTAACAGAAAGCCCTCCCTCAGGATGCACCGGCGTTTCTGCACGTCACTCATCGGCGTGTTGGAGAAACCTGTGATTACATATAAGTTAAAGTGTTTTCCGACACTCCCCGAGCAGCTGAATCGCGCTCATGTAGAGGCTCGGGGTTAACACGGCGTAGCGGCAGAGCTCAGCGGTGGTGGAGCATTGTGTATTGTGTCAGGGGAGTGTTGTGTGTTTTTTCCCAGTGTGCTGCAAAGGGCCACACTGTGTCAGAGGTGAGTGGGTTGAATGGAAGCTGTGGGACCCCCCCCTCCACAGCTGGGAGGTGACTCCCCCCATTGATAGAATGCTCAGGGCTCAACAAGAAGAAGGGGCTAAAAGGCTTTGTCTCTGGTTCGCTGCCTTCAAGTAGCCCCGGGATTCCAGGCAACCAGGTCTGACTGGTGAGAAGAATGCACAAAGGCGCTTGTATTCCTCAGCTGATGTACAACAACATGATGTGCTGTGGGAAACAAACAGAGTCGGAGATGCCGAGGAAGTCCGATCCGCTCCGAATAAAAAAAAAATAATAATAATAATAATAAAAAAAATGTTTCTTTGTGGCGGTGCTGCGTTTTGTTCTGGTTGAGCTCACTGTCAAGGCTGGTTTTCTGTTTGTTCTTTTGCATCAGAGGGCAAGCGGTCGTAAATCTCAAGGTTACTTTTGGCATTAGCATTCCGCCATACCAGACTTGAACCTTGCTTTTCTCAATGTCGAATTATTCAGAATACACTGCACATAGATGAGCTATTAATTTTTTTTTTTTTTTTTTTTTGGAGGGGGGGGCCAAGTTTTGATGTAGAAGTTTAAGTCCACTGAGATGATCCAATTATCCTGCAGACCCGGGATTAGCATTAATCTGCTGTGGTTATTAGCGTGCACATAGCCTCCTTTGACTTCTGTATTAAGTTTTCCTGTCTCTTTCGTCCTTCCTGTATACGCTCACGCACGCATCGACGGTCTTTTGATTCATATATGCAGCCTTATATATAGGAATATGGTTTTTCTATCGTCTGGGTCAGGTCAGGTTTTGTGCTTATGCTACGCTCATTCCCTGGAGGTGATTTGATATTGCAGCTACTCCAGTACAGTTAAGTCTGAAAACTATGCCATGAATTCAAATGAGACGGGCATAGCTGGAGGCGGACGCACCAACCAGCCACATGTTTATCAGAAAATTAATCCTCAGACATGGACTCGCATGTATGTTCGATGTCAGGAAGAGTGAGAGTGGACGCTAAAGATTTATGACGCGCCTAATGATCTGCGACGCTACGCGGTCCCAATGCAGAGTAACCTCATTCTGCAGAAGGTTGGAGGGATGAGTGTTAGTTTGCACTAGAAAAGGAGGAGGAGGTATGGAGAGATGAGGGGAAAACCCCGGGGCTCAGATGCTATCAAAGCTTTCAGCACATCCACGAATCACAAACCAACAAATTCTCTATGATGTCGGGATCCAAAGTGGAACTGCAGCTGAGTGTCAACGCTGTAAAAGCAGAGGCTCCACCTCATGTATAATAGATATTAAATCATATAAAGATGTAGACATATCCGCAGTGATGTCATCTTTAAGTTGGATGTTTTAAAGCCTTGGATTTGGATGTTTCGCAGTGGCCGTTTTGGTTTTTTGGTGCCAGAAGTGACCATATTTTGGTAGGGAAAGTGTAAGGAGTGACCAAGCTAATGCTACCATATACCAGCAACACTGCTAGCTCTGAAAGGCTACGCTAAACACCGCCGTTATTTAGCTAGTTGGTAAATATTAAGGCATAAAGTTGGGTTCAATATGTCCCACATGGGTTTTCTGCCCCCCTTTCAGTGTTAGCTCACTGCTCCGAATGTGCTAATTTGTGCTAATGCTAATGCTAGATACTGTGTGTGTGCAACTGTGTGAACCTTTAACTAATGCTGCAGAAAATATAAGCACCAACTAGCAAACTAGCTAACAAACCATGTAATCAATACCCAGAGGTGAAAAGTAATGAATTACATTTAATTCTGAGTAGTTTTTGTGAGTAATTTGTAATTTTTTTAAGTGCTTTTTGAAATAGGTAATTTTATTTTTATTCAAGTACATTATTTTCCTTCACTATATTGGAAAAAAAACGGTTACGGACTACAAAAATTAAATGTGGGAAAAAACAATCGGCCTGAACTGAAAAGATGCAGAATTACACGCACTGATAGGTTAATTGGTCAACCTACAAAAAAAACTGCCCATAGATGTGAATGTGAGAGTGAATGGTTGTTTGTTTCTGTATGACTCGTCCAGGATGTACCCCGCCTCCACCCATAGGTAGCTGGGATAGCCCCACCCCCTCTCCTGCCACCCTATTGAGGATAAAGCAGGTTCAGAAGATGAATGAATGACACTTAAGCATCAATTTCAAGCTGTTGTCGCTCCTTGTTCTAATTATCCGACATGTTATATGCATAAAGGTGCATGAAATTCACTTGTTTCATCACATCTTTCTTTTTAACGTAGATCTGTGTTTTCTGTGCTATATTTAATCTGATTCCAAACCCTTTTGAGACTCCAGCCTTCTACAGTCTACGCTCATCTTTCATCAGAGCTCACAGACCCTTAAGTGGTTCAAACAAACTTAATTAGCCTCTTCTGTGCGACACACCATTACCTTTTGTTTAAATTAATCTTCTCAGGTTAACGCTCAGCACATACTCCACCGTCTGTGACAGGAGGTCAGATTTATCCTCTGCTGAGAAATTACTTAGCTAAATGAGGGCTCCTGTAAGCAGTCTCGGCTAATGACCTTGATTAATTAAAGAGAGACTCTTTCTAATTAAGGTCTTATTCAACTTGGTCTGACTGTGACCCTGTAAAACAAGCCCAGACAGTAATGACTCATTTCTCAAACACAATATTGCAGAAGAGTGTTTCATGCAAAGCCTTAATCAGCAGTGATAATGATGACTTTGACATAATTAACACCATCTTCACTCTGCAGGATCATAAAACCAAATTGAAACAGTGCAATTTTTTTTTTTTTTTTTTTTTTATCAGCGTAATGATTCGCCTTCTCTTTTAAGTAAAACCCAACCATTTGCTGATTGCTTTCTCTGCCTTTTCCCTGTTTTTTGTCCTTCAGGTCAATGGGAAGGACCTGTCGAAGGCCACCCACGACCAGGCGGTGGAAGCCTTCCGGACCGCCAAGGAGCCCATCATGGTCCAGGTTCTCCGCAGGGCCCCGCTCCCCAAACTGCTCAGCCCCACCGCGGACACCCAGGTGTCGGACACCAGCACCCAGACCGACATCACCCTCCAGCACATCATGGCCCTCACCACGCTGCCGGCTTCTGCGCCCCCCATGACGGTGCTGGACGACTACCTGCTCCCAGAGGAGTGAGTGACCCGCTTCGTTTAACTTTACGTACTGTTCTGACAATCAAAAGGGGGCTTAAAATAAGGACTTCTGCCAAATTATGAACCCCAGATGCATAAATATCATTAGATTCACCCCATAACTGCCTAAGTTATACACTATGTGGACAAAAATTATTGGGACACGTTGAATTCAGGTGGTTTTTTTTCTAACAGAGGTCTGGGATACAAAACAGTACGGACAAATGTTCTATAATGTAGTTTTATATTGGGATAAATATCATTTGTTTGGTTTCAATTGTTCTCTTTGCTTCCAAAATGCCTCAAAGATGGTTTTTACTTCATTTCTTTCAACATTGATTTTCTTTTGTTTGTTTGGGGTTTTTTTTTATTTATGACTATGATTACAAATGTTCGACCTCTAAATTTCTAAAATATTTTTCATGCTCTGAATAATTTTCTACCACAACTCAACACCTACTTTCTTCACTAAGGAAATATTGATGTTTTTAAACTATATAGAAAAAAAAATATTGGGACACATCATGTCTACAGCTGTAAAATGTCCTGTTCAAGGCAATTTGAGATATAAACATCAATGTTAATGATCAGTATAATAGACTTTAGTTGATTGTTTTGTTATTTTTTGTTTTTATTTATATTTATCTTTATTCATTTGGTTTATTTCATTCATTTTTGTTCAATTTCCCATTTTATTGTTTTTAGTTTTTTTCATTTTTGTTAATTTCTTTGAATAATTATGTAAATTTTTTTCATTGAGTTGATTATTTTATTAATTTTGTTAATTTCCTTGATTATTTTTGTTCATTTTTTGCATCATGTTGATTTTTTTTTTTTTTGCATCATTTTGCTCATTTTTATTCAGATTGTTTGTTTTTACCCTAAAACATTTATTTTTACACCTGTGCATCACAACTTTAATAAACCAACAGGTAGAATGTCGGAGGAGGAGTTCTGCACAGGATTGTAGTTTTAGTGAAGAAAGACTGATTTTTTTTTTTTTTTGTCTTCATGTCATGTCGGAACAAAAAAGTCAATATTTTGTAAAAAAAAAAAAATGTCAGTTGTACTGCTGAGCTCTACTTTTACTCTGTGATCGATCAATATTCTTAACACTATCACTTCAAAAACACCTGGTTCTGACACAGATCGTCTGAGCTCAAAAGTGGCTGTAAAACCACGTGCGACAGTGCGAACAAAAGTCTGAAGCGTGTTTCCATTCCAAGTCCTCTGGCTGCAGGGAAACGTCGCTTAAAATGAGCCGAAGGGGCGCGGGGGGGTTCTTCGGTATCAGAACTCGGCGATGTTGAAAAGGTCACGTTACTCTCAGGCACAATCAGACCTTTCACCTCCTCAGTTAATTAAGAGAGCAACACCTTATCTCCTTCTGCAGCCTTTCCTGGTGTGATCACACAGAACGTGTCTGAAGTTTGAAGAGAAAATGTCTGGTTCGTTCTGTCGCTGTCACTCTGCAGGAGGCGCCGGCTCCTCCAGGGCTCAGACTCCCATTAAAATGACGCTTCTGTTGGCTGGCGTACGCCCAAACTGGATGTATTGTTTCTGTGAGTCTTCGGCCCTGGAGCTGGAGAGGCCGGTTGCATTTTCCACTCTGTGGCTGCACCAGCATTTGGCCTTTGATGAGTAATTGTGATTTCTTTAATTGATTTACAAGCTGAATTAATAAGACGCCGTGTTAATTTGAGATTAGCCTCCGGGTGTAGCTTCGATTTATCTGATGCACGAGTGATTTCTACATTGAGTTCTTATTATTTCATCTCTACTTGTCATTTAATTTACAAACTGAGGGAAATTACATCCAAATTGATAAACGTGTTAGTGTTATTTTTCTCTTCTTCGTAGCTTACCGGCCATGAGCTATCGTCATGGCGATGTGTCCAGAATATTCTTCGTGTTTGTCTTCGTTAGCAATTTATATTTATTTATTTATTTATTTTTGATTGATTTCAAACTTTGTATGTATCGTCTTTGAGACAATGTCTACAAAGTGTGTTCACAGTTTTAAGATTTATGTTCTTTTACAATGAAGTTTTGAAAAATTAAAAATGTGTCTTTACTTATAATACATATAATTTTGATGCTTAGAACATGAAAATTGATAGAGATCCATTCCAATCCAATCAATTTTTATTAATAAAGCACAAATTTAAACAAACAAAAGTTTCCAGAGTGCAGTACAATATAATAAATGCAATAAAAACATAATAAAAAGATCAAATACTACGATAAAAACACAATGAAACATAATAAATAAATAAATAAATAGACTGTCCACCCCAGATAAAATATCCGTGCACATAAAATCAACATCCTCTGCGGTGTGAAAAGCCAAAGAGACAAGATGGGTTTAAGAAGAGTTTTAAAATTAGACGGATATCAATAAAGTTAGTATTGAGCACTGAGAAGAAACCATATATGGACTTTCATTTGGACCTATGACCTTTGACCTTTGAGTGACCTTGAAGGGTCAAACTCAAGGTCACCAATGTGTAGATTTCAGTTATTTTCTTCTTTGAAACTACTTTTTGAATTCATTAAGAGAAAAAAAAAAGATTATGTATCTTCCTCGGGACAATATCTATGTCAGTAACATTTGAAATGTTAAACATTTGTCTTTTCTTATAATGGGTTGTATTTTGATTGCAAATTCAACTTGTTATTGATTCTTGATCGAACCTGTAAGATATAAGGCCATTGTTTTTGTTTTTTTTAATGCGTTCAATAACCTTTCTGCTCCTTTTCTTTTCGCAGACATAACGCTGGACATACGTACTTCGACCCCAACGACTTCCTGGAGGGAATACAGCAGGACATCGAGCGAGACGAGCTGGAATACGAGGTAAAACTCTCCTGCTTTTGTCCCCACTTGTCTCCTCAGTGAAGATCTACATTCAGACAGCGACGCGGTATTCGTCCATAGCCTCGGCGTCTCCGCTCCGGTCGCCTCCGAAGTGACCGCGGGTCCTGATACATCACAGTTATTGATGCCTCGCAGACGCTGAGGTACAGGCCAGACAGGAAGCGAGCTGCCAGTTTGCCCGAGCAGATGCACAACGTGGCATCATTACTTATTACTGACAAGGCCTAATAAGTCTTCTGGGTTCCTGTGATGGGGGGGGGGGGGGGCTGGTGGTTAAATA
>JAPTYQ010000023.1:34859765-34870079 GCA_029814465.1 Ostorhinchus cyanosoma
TAATGAAGAATTCAGACCCAAGCAGAGCATTTACAGTTTATGTGGACCACAGGGAAATGTTTGAAAATGCATAATTCTGTTTAAAAAAGCTGAATATAACTCCCTTAAATCAAAATTGAGTGCAGCTGTATTTTTCTGCAATGTCAAAGTAAAGAGATCGGTAAAAGAATCACCATTTTTAGTGGAGAAAAATTGCGTGCATGTGCAGTTTCCTTCAGGTCTAGATCGGTCAAGGCCAATGTGGGGGGAGGTTGGTCCGGATCTGCTGACAGCCGCTAATTTGATAAACCTTGTTCCCATCACTCGTCACTTGTAAATTGGATGTGTGTGTCGCAACACATGTGAAGAGTAATTTGTTCACCGCAGCAGATGTGCTCCTTAAAGTCTAAATACGGTGAAAATCCTGCCAACATCTCATTTAAAGACTGACATTTTGGATTTTTAAAACTGAAGCAACTAAATCCTCGTGGCAAAATTCCATATGGTTACTGTCATTTAAATAGCAGGTTAGCGCCTCTACCAATTTCATCTGGATATTTTTCCACATTATAAGGACTGCATTCACCCTTTTCATTGCATGCTAATGCTGAAGATGGCGTTCAAGCACAGCAGACATTTCACGTGGCTGCATGACTCCATCAGATTGGAAATGGCATCTGTGTAATTTCAATAATAAAATGAGAATGTGCGATATGTTATAATAAGATGAGTAAAAATAGGGTTGAAGGATTTGATATTCTCTGACAAATACTCAAGGTTCTCCATCCTATAGCAGGGCTGTCAAATTCATATTAATTCAGGTTCCACTTTCAGCCCAATAGGATCTGAAGTGGGCCGGAACAGTAAAAAAAACAACAACAACAACAACAAAAAAAGGAAAATTACATTAGGAAAATGTTTGCAGCTACAAAGTTTCCATGAAAATGTGATTTTTTTTTTTTTGGTGCAATTTTAACAACATTATGCCTCAGTTTATCATTTCCATATGTGCATTAGAACTTACAGATCACAGCAGATCTACAAATACACAAAACATTTAATAACAGGCAAAATATTATTAAAATTACACTGACTTCTTTCAAGATATTTCAGGTTGTTCATGTTTGTTTAGGTTATTCATATTTTTTTTGTAAAAGGAGAGCTTGGAAATTAATACAAAAAGAAGAAAGAGAAAAATTTGTAGTTGTCATTATTTATAGGTTATTATTTTACTGGTCTGACCCACTTTAGATCAAATGTGGAACCTGAGCTAAATGATTTTAACATCCTTGATTGTTAATATCTTCATTGTAGTTTTTATATTTCACAAGCCCCTCCCCCAGCCTCAAACCCTCCAACTCTGGTTTTCCACTAAACCTCACCGTTACTACTTGTTTCTCCAAGTCCTTCAGAGTCCAATCAAGGACAATCAATACATCCCAGAATGAACGGTCCTGTCAGTGATTGCGCAGGTTACGTCACTGCCCCCAATTTCACGGTTCAGTTACACAAATATCTGACACACTTATTACCTGATGGAAATGAAAACACAAACGAAGGTGGAAAGAGTGAGTCGGCGACAGCTACTCAGAGGGCCGACCTCACTGACAGAAGACGATGTGTGGCTAATTATTACAAATGTACTCGTAAAGAAACGGACAAGGACAATCATAAAGGTGAACAGCACTTTGGTATTCTGCTGCAACACGGAAAACAAACTCCGAATATGGAGATTTTTAACTTATTCATGTTCCTATAAGTTCATGTTTTTACGCTACACATTAACATAATTTCTTCTTGTAATTATTTTAATGATTCTTCAATTATATTACTATCTTTTATCATTAAATTATGTAGTTTGCAGTGTTTTCATGATGTTTTTTAATCTTTTATTATGTTGTTTCATTCACTACATATTGGGAATTACCTATTTCAGAGATAATATATGCTAAATCTTGCATATTTTCAGATGATAATTTGGAAAACGTGACAAAAGTCCCAGTGGCTAATGTTTTACTAGTTTGTTAGTATAGTATATGCACTATATGTAATGTTGTTACATATATGCATAGTAGCCAGTTCACCATTCACCCTCAAATTGCGCAAATATAACTTGCACATAAAAATGTACCTAATGGAAAAACGACAATTTTGCCAAAAGTTTTTCACAATAGTTTTTTCACTGGCAACAGGTGGTTTTTCAGGTGAAATATAAATGGTATATCACGCAAAAATGCAATGGAAAGACCTTTTTTTGCAAATAGAGTCGAGTGAATTTAAAAAATGGATGTTGATGGATGTTACAACAAGCAAAGAAGAGTTTTTAAAAAAAACATGGTGCGGTATGGTGCAGTACGGATATTTTTTTAGTTTAGTACAGAATAGAGGGGTAATATACGTATAATAATAATGAATATATCTGTAAATTAATGTGATATTTACGTTCATCGCCATGTTTATGGAATGACTTCTCGTGTCATCTTGTGATAATAAATAAAATCATCGCATTTGTGAGTTAATGAAAAACATGATATTTCGCATTTCTGTTTTTTCAACATTAGGTAAATATCGGTAAAGTTTTGTGCATATACCCAATAGAAATTTGTTCATTTGTAATATCCATTCTCACATGAATTAATACACTTTTACATTTTAACCAAACGCCGTATCTGGGAAACGAAAACTTATTTGCACTTTTGATTATTTTTCATCATTAATGACCCAACTATGTAAACCTTCACTACCTATATCCTGGAAGCATTTTTCCAGCAAAACAATGACACTTACTAGTTCCTTTGTGTGTGAAACATGCACTGTGAATACATTTCTTTCATACTCATTTCTAAACACCCCAGTGCAGTGGTCAGCTGGTTTTTCTTCAGTATTTCTAACAGACTCATGGTGTGTCAAGTGTACAGAACATCCTTGAAAACTCAAAGACAGGACTCAGCTGGACTCGGATCTGGATCCTGGACACTGGAACCGTCCTTTAATTGTATCCTCATGTAAATGCAGGACTGACGGATCCTTCCTTGACTTTGAGAAACCCTGATCCTGATCGCTGCCTGTTTCCCAGACCTTCTCCTGCTGGGTTCCTGTCTTAACCTGCTGTGCTTCTGATCCATCTTATGGGTCTTCCAACACCGCCTCCAGCCCACCTGACCTCCTGTTCACCTGGTTTACCTCAATGACCTACTTTCATGAGTTCCATTCAGCCAAAATCCAGTTCACTACCTACTTTCTGTGTGTACTTCACTGACTTCCAGCCTGGCTTTGCATGTATGTTTCCTTTTCCACTTGTGCTCTCACCGTCCTGGTGCATGTAGAGTTTCCCATCTCTTTCCATCCAACATCCATCCCTTTACTTACAACTAGAGATGTTCTAGCTTCTACCTGATCCACACCTCTGTTACGTTTACCTCGGTCCACCAATTCTGGTAACAAAAGGCTGTATATTTTAATTAATTTATACACATATAATCCTCAATACCAGATACTGATATTGTCACTCCTTTAGAGGTGACTTCTCAAAACCAACTGCCTTAATTTCCAAGAAAAAACGAGGCTTAAGCTGTCAGGGGCCAACAGCAAAGGTATTTCCCCAAAATCCCCCAAATACTTTGCAATATAATCTATCCACGATAATCAGTTTGAGCTACATCGACCTGATAGTTGCAGAATAATGGTCAGAGAACCCATTTTCCTCACAAAAATCCCCCTAGTGATTGAAAATAGTCACTGTTCCATTGGACAGATGCACAAAACTTTAATGATACTTACCAAATGTTGTTAATACTCATAGAGAAGCTGAAATCAATAGGGTTCTTCCACTAGGGGTCCCCTAAGTTGGTTATCAAGGGAGAAGAAATCCAACCAAATCTGTCCTAGTTATCGCGTTCACACCAAGAATATCTGGTGGTGGTCGGGCTAAAACTATTATATCCCTGAAACCCGATTATGGGGATGGAACAACTAGTTTTAGTTCAAACTAATGACGGGAAGTTCGGCTCTTTTTGATACAGCTCCCAAAGAAGAGCTGGCTCTTTTGGCTCCCAAATGGTTCTTTATTTAGTATCATTTGTAGCCTCATATGTATGATTATTGTGACGTTTATTTCAAACATCAGTAGGAACGAAATACAAAGGTGAACAAAAGCCAAAGAGAAAACACACATTTAAACGGAACATTCCAGAATATCGAAGGCAACAAGCCAACCAAAAAAAGAACACAATGTACAACTACGTCTTTGAGGCTCCTCAACAGTGCTTTATGTCCAGAATGGAGTAGGAAGAAGCCGAGCTTATATTGTCGTCCAGTTTTACATAACTAATATATACAGTTCATAAAAAAAAGAACAGGTCAGCACTAAGTTACTGAAAAAGAGTTCAGTTTATAATATACCATAGACAATTATAAGAGCACAAAATAGTACAGCTGCATTTCTTTCTTCAAACACTGGCATTACCATTCTAGGTTAAACTGCCATTCCTCATCCTTATATTCCTTTAAAAATTGTATTTTGTATATTCATTTAAACTGATTTACATTTTTACTTTGCTTGAATTCATCTGTGGGACTGTTCCATATTTTAACCCTGTGACTGAAGCACACATCCTTTTCATTGTTGTTCTGACACACTGCCACAGTTGGCAAATATAAAGGGTTTGTGTGTTGATAAACCCTTTTGCCTTCAGTGTTTTTATGAGAGGACTTATAATTGCTTCATTTTCTGCATTCGTTCTGCACAAAACCAAAGCAAACTCAGTCACCAAACAGTATGAGTGTCCTCAGTGCAGGTTGGCATGGACAAAAATCAGACGTCTGAGCTTGGATGAGCTGATGTGTTCCCTTCTATCTGTGAGTATCTGCTGTTTTCAAGAGGATTCTCTCAGAAGGAACAGAAGTGTCCAGAATACACAGTCTGTCCTCTGAAGCCTTGGCCTGACACCAGCCACAGTGCTTCTACTGCTCATTGGATGAAGGGTTCCTCAACATATGATCTCATTTTGGCCCCATGTCCAACATGCTGCCTAATCAAAACGAAGCAAAGAGCGATAGATATGCAGCAAAAGGATGAAAAAAGTGGGGAGTCAATGGGAATCAGCTCTGATTCACTACAAAGTATTGGCTCTTAAAGCTGCACCTTTTGAGATCTACACGTCGTACTTCAAACCGATTGTGTTATTTGTAACATATGTACAATTTTTGTCTGTTATTGTGATATTGATGCAGGGATAATAAGCTATTGTAAAGTTTCCACTATTTGTTGGATATCTGACTAATGAGGACCCAATGTTACAATAACCAACATTCTCTAACATTAACAGACTGACAGAACCTGCTGGTTCACGGCCCTGAATCCCACATGTTTTAACTCAGGCTGCACATATTTTAACTCTGGGAGGGGATGAGCTGGAAGATATTGACTGTAGTATATTATCCACCGGCTGTTGGCCACTGACAATCGACAACCAAGCAAAATAAAACCAAGCTAAGACAGGCTAAATTCACATAAAAATACTAAAACATTAACCAGCATGAAACACATCAGAATGTTTCACTTCATGATTTAACACGAAAACTTCACTGTGGTATTACAGACTTTCCATAAAATGTCACTTTGGTTGAATTTATTGTGTACAAGTTATTGAACCTTCCCAAGCATAACAAACTAAAGCCTCTGCATCTGCTACATCTAATATCATCCACAGTGTCCACAGTCTAAAACCTGCCAGAAGCAATGATTTGTACAGGTTTGTAGTTGTTTTTGTGTTGTAGCGTTGGCAGATATTTCATAAAACACGAACAGAACTGTTGTTTGAAAAATAAAAAATCTATAAAGCATAAATCTATGCTTGTAGAATCAAATCATTTGTTGTGTTTACGTATAAAAGTGTTAAAGCCAGACTAAAACATTACATGTGCATTTTTGTGTTGAATGTGAGCAACAGTTTGCATCAGATTGACGTAAAACAAATGAATATCACATAAATAATGATAATAATGTAAAACGCATCATTTCAAGCCTCTGTAAAGACTATGTACTTGATATAAAACCCACATATTGGAAAAACATATTGTTTACTAAGCCTGCACCTGTGACAAAATGCATTTACTGTCGCAGCATGAAAGCCCTGTCAACATGTCACCGCTGAAAAGTAATAGCTTTGTCACTTCACAACCACATACGTCGATGCTGTAGAAATTCATTTCAGTCTCTAGAAGAACAAAAATAGGACCAATGTACCTGTATCTCACCGACATGTTCTACCAAGAATTAATAACAAGTTGAATTTGTGAGGTCGTCAGGTTCTGCTCTATGTTAGAGTCCTGTGGTCTGGATGCAGTAGATTGATCTCCCAAAAGAAGTGGGCGGTACTTTCACTGGAGGAGAAATCAACTCATTCAGTCCAAGTCCATATGTGACTTCTATCACTGATCAATAGGAACTATATGGATATCTGTAACCATTTCCATGGTTTAAGCCAGAGGTGTCAAACCCTGATCGTCAAGAGCTTCTATCCTGCATGTTTTCGATGTATCCCTCTTCCAACACATCTGATTCAAATGATAAGCCTATCATCAAGCTCTGCAGGAGCCTGATAATGACCATCGGGTGTGCTGGAAGAAGGAAACATCTAAAACATGCAGGGTAGTTGCTCTGGAGGATCAGGAGTAGCCACGTCTGATATAAGCTATCAAAATATGACAAATAAAAGTAAAGGAAAATTTTTTATACTTCAAAAATTTGGCCAAAATCTAAATTTCTCAAAACGGAGAAAATTTGTAGACATTGTCTCAAAGAAGACGCATAAATATTTTTAAAATGTAGTTCCGAAGAAAAACACTGTTGAAATCTAAACATTGCTGACTTTGAGTTTGACCCTTCAAGGTCACTGGAGGTCAAAGGTCATGGACCCAAATGAAAGTCCATATATGACTTCCTATCAGTGCTCAAAAGTAACTATATTAATATCTGTAACCATTTCCATGTTATAAACCATCAAAACATGATCCATTATAAGTACAGGCATATAGTCCAAAATTGAAAGATCAAACTTTGAAGACATCATCTCAAGGAAGCTCCATAAAAATTTTATATGAATCTGACCAGTAGTTTCATCAGAGATGTTTGAAGAAATTGCAAGTGAAGACGACGATGAAGATGAAGACAATGACGGCAGATCGGTCGGTGAGCTAAAAAGAAGCCTGTATACACATTTATCCTTCTGGCATGTAAACAAAGAAGGATAAAGAACAGAGTTGAGGAATTTCCTTCAACTGGTGGCATGTATGTTTTGTGGAAAACCGCCTCCAGACACAGACGGTTCCTCGTGGGTTTGACTTTTATGCTCAAATGCAACAAGGTTCTTTATCTGATGCAGAAATGATTCTCTCTCTGTGGAAGCAACGCTGCACTTGAGCTCAAATACACTCAGCAGTGCACAGTAGGGAAACATTTGTACAATGGGAGACCCCGAGGCTAAGGCCAACATCATGTGCTTGTCCTCCACACACACAATCTGCATGGGGCTGGATCTAATAAAACATTCAATGTAAATGTTGTCGTAGCTGCGGGGAGAGACGACTGGCACACAAAAAGCCGAACAGGCAATCTTTTGTTTCGCACATGTAACGTTTTTTTGGGGATATGAGGCTGCACAATTCAGAAAGGCTGGGATTTTCCCCCTGAGCCTGGAGGAAGTAGAAAAATGTCGGTGAGAAAGAGTGAAATTTGACAGGTGGGTTCCCGTCTTCAAGCATGACACTTCGTTTTCTGCATGGCTGAGGGACAATGATGAACCGCAGATTAGGATGAATGAGAAGGTGCTGCGAAATCTGTCCGCCACGCTTCAAAGCCCGATGTTCCGTCAAGGTTGTTGAACACACATTTCCATTTTCCCTCAGAAATGCAATCCATATCTCCTACACGAGCGGAATTATACTGCACTTAGTCATGCAAAATAATCGCCCTTGAAATTATTTCGGCATGAAATTGGAGGAACAAAACAAAAACACAAGTGGGTCGGTTGCTGTGCGAGGTTTGCACATGTGATGTTTTGCGCCGTGGCACCGTTTCCCCCACATCTGGAAGCAGTCAAAGAGCACAGAAGAGGTACACTGAAAAGAAAAAAAAAAAAAAAAAAAGGACTGAATTCATTAGCGAGAGTCTACAAAGCGACAGACACAGACGGCGCTTTTAAATCACACAACAAAAGGAGTGAGCGGCACCTTTAGGAGATAATGTCAAAGGGAAATTAACTTGTAAAATATGAAAAGGCAGAAACGGCACCAAATGGAACACTATGAAAGCTTTTTAATTAAACAGCATATGACTCGGCTAAATGTTGGCTTCTTTGCTCTTGTTTTAATTAAACTTTTTTTTTTATTTTTTTATCTTTCCTTCTTTTCTGGAGCTGAAGGACAAAGATATTTCCTCAAAGGATTAAGAAAACTGATCAGTATCTCCACGCTGTAAGAAGTGTAAACCTTAAAGAGGCTATAAGTAGTAATTCTATGTTCAAGTATTAAAAAAATGACTTAAAATGATCAACCTTCCGGTATCAGGGTGAGCATATTATGCACACTTTGCACTTCATCTTATAAAAATGTAATATTTTTCACAATTTGTATTAGTTGTTAATGTTTGCATGATTTTTTAAATTCTCATCCAGCCACTAAAATCAGCACAGTGTAAACCATGGAAAATCACTACACTTTTAACACACAACCTCACATCTACCCTTATGTTTCAGTTTCACACTATAATAAATATATTTTCATTTAGAATAGAATAGAACAGAACAGAATAGACTTTGCCATTGTGCTACTCCAGTCAGTGCGAACAATATCAACAAAACACTAGTGCTACAGAAATAAGACTAGAGTGAATATAAAAATTCCACAACTAAAAATAAGATAAGAAAATAGAACATAAATTTTACAATTTACAAGAATATTGATGTACACAGGATAGCAGTCTGTGATTGTCGGTGTGCGTGGTCCGTAATTGTCAAAGTAAAAGTGAAACTGAACACGCTTTCCTATTCCTCTAACTCTGTGCAGCACAGACACACAAGAGCAGAGCAACAGAATCCAGAATCTCCACACAGCAAAAAAGTTAATACATCGGTTACATATTGACCGATGTTGATTAATCGGCAATATGCGATAAATGGCCTGATTAATTGGTCAGGCTCTAATTAACAGTATGTATATCTATGAACAATACAAACAACATTAAGAGTATGTATTACACATGAAAACAGTTATGTATATCTATGAAACAGTATGTATATAAATGAACCAAGCCCATAGAGAAATAGTGCATTTATATTTAATAAATCCCGAATAAATATTCCATTATTATTGCAGAATAGAACATTACTAGCGCACTAACCCATGGGGATTCACAGGTTCTACATGTGGTAGTTTTTATGCTGTTGTGTATTTGTGCATGCTGTACCACGTTTGTCCAAAGCGTCCTGACCATAGCAATGTGATTGTAAAGCTATCATATCCCAAAATTACTAATATCTCCCAAAATATTCATCCTATCAACTTGCTATTTTCACTAGTCTGTTCCTAGACCAAAAATACATAAGTATATTAAACTGCAGCAGTCAGCTCTTTACAGAGTTTGTGTGAATCCCCGGACACACACACAGAATGCGGACGCCACTTAGCTTTTATAATATAGATTGCACAACTTACGGCACATAATTTCACACTGTCGAATTATTGCACATTACAGGAAGTGATTTTGAGGACACATTTCTCCATCAACTTGGTTTCTAAGAGTTCAAGCAGCAAAGAGAGAATGAAAGAGAGAAAAAAAGACGTTGCACTGAGGTTTTTTTTTTTTTTTTGTGACACATTCGGATGATCTCGGCTTTGAAGTGAAATGTGTCAGTCATGTTAAATATTTAAGGAAGCCCATCAGTTGGACTCAATAGAGGTGTTCTGTGTGTATTTTTGCATTGAAAATAGCGTCTGTTTTACTCGATAAAAGACATGATGCAGTATTCATCCTGCAGGATCTGAGACCGGTGTTAGCAGTGAAATGAAATCCACCAAATATATAGAGTTAAATATAGTCCAGGCCTAGTTCTACTTTCCTTGCACTGACACCCTGATCAGTTTAGAATCGATTATAACATTTTTCTGATCACTTTTACAACTGAAGTGACCTTTGACCTTACATCCTCAGATCGGTTCTATAGATAATCCCAGGTTTGGAAAGATCGCTTTTTAAATTTTATTTTATCCTTTTATTCCATTGTTTTATTGCCTCACGTTGCTTCACAGAACACCATGTTTTAGTGCCTCTCATCC
>JAPTYQ010000023.1:34889314-34916267 GCA_029814465.1 Ostorhinchus cyanosoma
AGAAATAAAGATTTGGTCAAAATGTGGCTGTTTAGATGGCTGGAGGTAATGTAGTCACCCATGTGTGTCAGTATTAATAGGATTCCACAAAATCTACTGTACTGTGTCTTCATGATACTTGGTGAAAGGGTAAGAAATGAACCAAGGATGAATAGTTTAGAACTTTAGAGTAGACCCATGAAAAGTTCCCAGACTGTTTCTGTTGCTCCTCTGTTTCTTTGATTACCAGACTGTGGGATGGTGTGTACCAACACATCTCCAGGATCGTCTCCTTTTTATGAATCTCCTCCAAAACTGAACAGAGTCTTCCTTGGCCCATACCCAACCCTTTCACCAAGTTACTTGGAGTAGTTTTGTAAATTCCTGCTGACAAAAATCAGCCAACTTTAGAGGACTGTGGGGCCTTGTTAGAAGTAGTTCTCTACAAAGTGTCCTTCTAGTTGAAATCTGTAACAGACGGTGATGAGCCACACATAGAAAAGACCGATTACATGGTTCTTTTCTCAGTCATTGATTGATCCCGGGGGTGTCATTAGTTTGTGCTTCAGTCTATCATTGGGGCTAAATGAACCTACCGATCATGTTATTTCATCCCATTTAAAGGGCCATTGGAACCATCTGGTATGTCATAATGATTACAGCCTGCAGGCTGTAATATCTGCCTCCACTGTGACACTGACAGGGAACTCATGTAGACGCTTTTCTTTAAATATATAACGAGCAAATGAAACATGAGGGTGATTATTGGCATAATGTTCACTTGTGTCGGTACAATGCTGTCTATCAATGTGATCCGCCTTTGACATTCTGTTGCTCATAATCAGTCCTAATGAAGTTGTCTTTATGAAGACGTCTGCCTTATGGACTCTGACACCTCGTTGGCCGTCTGTCAGCATGGCCTCGGTTAACACACTGTGTCTAAATAAGCCTGTACCATCTGCTAATAAAGCACTGCTAATGAGTGTCCTTGTTTAGACTTATAATGAGCAATCATTAAGATCTGTCTTTCAGGCTTCCCTTTCTGCAAGGCCTGCATCTTAAACAATTAGTCAGCTCCCATCGTAAAGCACTTTTAAGCCTAAACACTTGGGTGCGCTGAAATTTTATGAGGTCTTTAGGCGACATTGCATTATCTCTGTGGTGTGGCCTAATCAGTCTAATTCATCAATGCTGTTTTGCCTGTTAAGTTTTAATAGCAGCTTGTAAAGTGACTCCTTACTTTTGAAGCATTTCATGGAACTGGTTCCACTTATTTACTTATTACTGAGCAGCCTGTGAGTGCCGAGGGATCATTTTTTTATTTAAATCACTTCTTTCACATGTATGTAACATTAGGTGTGATACTCTTCTTCTTCCTCCTCTTATTTCTTCTTTTCCTATACCTCCTTCTTGTCCTTCATTTTCACCTTCCTCTTCTCCTCCTCCTTCCTCTTTTTATTCTTCTCCATTCTCTTTCTTCATCTTTATCTTCTTTTTCCTTGTCTTCTTTTCCTTCTCCAAAATAAACTAGCACGTTGTAAAAGAAATGCAGTGAATAAGATTATCTAGAATTCCATGTCCTTCCAGGCTCATACCTATAGTGAAAAAATTTGAAGGATTTTAATGACCGTTCTCACCAAACATAACTCCAACGAGAGCATGTTTTCTCCTCAGTTATTCTCTTTTTACAGAAGAGTATGACATCGAAAAAAGTGCCAGTAGTAATGTCAAAATGAAGCTGACCTTTGACCGTTGGGTAAAAATCATCCTCAGGTCCTCATTTCTTCCTGTTATATATTTTGTGCAAGATTTAGTCTTCACCATCAAGACCCAGTGCTACTTTTGTGGCAGTTCCCCCTTTTTGAGTGATTTATCACCATTTATTGTAATATTATCCTCTTTAATTTGAGTTTATTTTAGAGTAAATCATGTATTTGCCTATATTTAACTCAATAATCATGTAGATGTTTAGAAAAGTTCAGACTAAATTCAAAAGTTATTACATCAGAAACAGAGAAAACTGAGGAAAAAGTGATTTTTTTTTCTGTAAAATCTATTAACTGAACATAAACCCAGTGTGTCCGCCCACTGTCATTGATCCAACTCCATGGGTTTTATTGGTGAATCAATATTGTAGAAGATGACAGCGTTTCCATGTTCACTACAGAGCCTCTGAACATCCAAATGGGTCATATCTGATGACCATGAAAAGACGACAAGTTGTATTTTACACCAATTATTAACATGTATTGATAGGATTAGCGGATCAATGGCTATTAAACAGTTTACATTAGTTGATACTATTGGTCACCAGTGGTTGCTTGGGTATTTATGGGTTAATAAGCAGATGAATTCCTGACCTTTAGCTTCAATATTTCAAGCAGATGGCACTTCAGTCTTTGTGAAAATGTTGTCAAATATGAGTGAATTTTGCTGAGGCTTTTTGAAGAATGTTGTGTTGGTGAAAATTGGCAGTACAAGCAGAAAACATGAGAAGTGTGTCAGACCACAGAAATCTGAAGCACTGAGACACAATTATTTTATTTAACAGAAACACCAGACATTAACACTTAGCTTGAACTTCTTTCTACTAGAACTTAATCATTTAATTTCTGAAACAAGGACAGATAGTGATTATTAAATGTAAAGACCTTTAATGCCCAATACCTGAACAAGTGATTTGTCATTTAGCGTTTTTTAAAAAAATTATTATTATTATTATTCAGCTTAAAGGTTACTTTTATTGCTTGGCGTTTGACCCAACATTAGAATTGTGTGGTCTTGGTTCTGTCTTCTAGTGCCTTTTTGTTTTTTCTGTCATTTTGTATTGTACAACACTTTGGCAACGTTTGTGTTTTTACTTTAATTGATTACTTTATTTTTAATGCTTGACATTTATGTTTTATTGATTATGTTTTAACTGTAATTGTGTGTTTTTAACCTGTCTCGTTTCCATTTTTGCAAAGCACTGTGAATTGACCTGCGTATGAATTGTGCTCTACAAATAAACCTTGCCTTGTCTAAATAAAGTGGATTGGATCATTTGATAGAAATCAATCAAATACTCTCACTGACGACCAGATTTTTCCATTTGTCTTTGCGTACTGTCTTGCTGTAGGACTGTTTAGTCTTCGGGTCCCAAAGGAAACAACAGGAGAACACTTTGAAGGCCTCCAGATGCTGACGAGCCTCCTCGCCCCAAAAGGATCCCGCTCAGCGAAGCCCCTGGTGGAGGACGTGAGCACAAGTAAGTCATCCATCCGTCTCCTCTGGACTGGAACTGAAGGCAGAGGTCCTTAACACAACATGAAGGGCTGTACTGTTTACTTGGTTTCATTAATGCCTCCTTATCATTTCAAAAGCTTGCAGTAACAATGAAGAGCCGGAAGAGGACGAAGAAGACGATGAATTTGACTGGCAAATTGAGCAGCAGGTGTACGAGGAGATTTCTGAAGAGGAGCTGAGAGGCCTCAACAAATACGGCTTTGGAAATCAGAGGTCTGGAGTGTTTGCCAGACTCCAGGTGAGGAGCTCTTAAGGGTTGAAGGTTGTTGACATATTCAGCATTAATGAAAACTTTACACTTGTTTTTTTGTTGTGGTTGTTTTTTTTTTATATATATAAATACTTATTTGAACAATGATTTACAGCTGAGTTAATTACAACAGTTCATGGCATGTTGATGACCACTGAATTGTGACCATTTTTGACCTCCTCGGTATGCTGTGCCGTGTGATTGGCTGAAAAACAGATAAGGTGATTTTTCTTTGTAGTCAATGCCCAATTTTTTTTTTTTACCTTTATTTAACCAGGAAAAAAGATCCCATTCAGATTAAGAACCTCTTTTCCAAGGGAGTCCTGGCCAAGAGGCAGCATGAAATACAACACACATTTACAACATACAGTTACAACATACAATAATTTACAAGACAAGCCAAACTATGAAAAACAATTGCAAGTTACTGAGTTAGTCTCTAGTACTTTGAGTTTGGATTTAAAAGCATTCAAGGAGATCTGTCAGTTTCCAGTCTTTTAGTAACATATTCCATGTTTGAGGAGCAGAGTAGAGAACGCCCTTTTTTCCAGCTCTGAACGGGTGAATGGTATAGAAAGGGATAAATGCTCATTTGAATCCTTTACTTATAATCGTGGGACTGATATCAGGTCTTGAAAGTCTTAAAGGGTATGGAATTTTATGTGAAAGTCTTAAAGTATGGAAAAAGGTTTCTCTCGTAGTTAAATGTGAGAGTCTGCTCAGAGGCACATGATCCTGTAAGATATGAAATACATGAGGAAAGCATATAAAAAAACTTGATATGATTTCACTAACCGGTCGGTACTGGAATGATTCTAGTGAATGATTCTGTTTGTATATCTTGTTGAGACCCAGGAAAAGAAACATTTTGGCTTTTTTACATGAAATAATCACAGCATGATGCAACATTTTTTTCAGATTTTTATGGAATATCCTCTACAGTTTTTTTTGTTTGTTTGTTTTTTAAGTAAAGCTGTGAAACTCCTGTCCCCTACAGAGGACAAAAATGCATTATTTGGTCTCAGGAGGATATCAAACAGTATACAATAGTAGTAAATGCTTGGAATTTTTTCATCAGGAGGAACTTGGTGATGTAATCGACATCAAGAACCCAGAAGGAACCACGGCGGTGGAAAGGAGGCAGCAGCGACTGGAAGCAGAAGCATCTGCCTTTTCTCCTGACCATTACCTGTGAGTTTATCTGAAACTACCGCACGTAGCTTCCTTTTTCTGTCCCATCTGTCGACTGCTCACTTCCACTTTCACTCGTCATTGCAGGGCTGATCGGTTTGAAGATGATGAGATACAGGGGCTTCTGAAGTTTAAACCATGGTGGACAAAGCTGCAGCCGTCGTCAGATCCAGAAGGAGAAGCAGGTAAGTTCCAGTCACATCCTCATACTGTGTACAGCCTTTCATCTGATTGTGTGTTTAAATCTAGTTCTTATGCTTGAGACTTGTCATGATAATGAAGCACAAATTACACTTAAAGCTGCAATATTTGATTTTTTTTTTTAGTGTCACTTGGCAAACATTCCATACTTCTGACTCAGTGTTTTTGTTAATCAGATAGTCCGAGACTTCTGCATCTACTCCTTTTCTGTCTTTTCAAACTGTAAAACATTTACTCCATTACACTAGTTTGTGTCTAGTTGCATGAGTTTTCAGACAAGTAGGAGGGTTGACTATGTGATTGACAGCTGTAATTACTAATCGCTGGTCAGATTCTGTCAGATGCAACTTTGATGTGATTCTACACCTGTCAGTACAAAACTGAAGCATGGACAAGTTGCTTCACCTTTCCATAAAAGCTTGAAACAGAGTCTTGTTTCTCTATTTTTACATTCGGTCTTTTGTTTTGGATTGAGAGGAGAGAGCTGCAGAAGGAAGGAGTGTATTTTCAGATTCGTGACATGATTTCAGCCTCTGCACATTTAACTTTTGCAATGTAAATAAGGATCTAAAAGGTTTAAGAGAAGACTTGACTGCTCCAGCACTGAATGTTCCTTGTGGATCAACAACGAGCACCAGAAATAACCCTTGAACAGCAGGTCCCAAAGAACAAGACCATAAAGGAACCAAATTAACTGCAGATATTACAAAGCAGCATTAGGATAGTGACTGATCTGTCCAGTGGTACCTGGCTAAAAAAGTCCTGCACACATTTCATTGGACCACTTTAACTTTGACTACAAAACACATTCAGCGTTGTGTTCTTAAAGCATTTGCCATGTCAACAGTTATTTCTACCTATAGCACAATTCATTTTCAGCCCAGATCTTGTGTTGATGATCGAGTGTTGGACGACTGTGTAAAGTTTCCATCACATCCCAAAGTTTCCCAATAAGAATCAGGTCTGGACTTTCTGGTGCCCAGTCCATGTGTTAAATGATGTCTCATGCTCCCAAATCACTCTTTTACAATCTAATCCTGATGCATCCAGGTGGAGACATTTGTTTTTTTGTTTTTTTTGATAGACTGTATATACTGTCCATACAACATATCTTGAATCGTACTGAGGCATGAAAATAACTCACAAACCACAGTGATCCTTCACAGACAATGAAGTTGTAGTCTGTTTCATTTACCTGTTAAAGCAGTGTTTCTCAAAATGTGGGACGTCTGCCAGGGGAAGCGTGAAGTAGAGCTCTGCGATATTGGAAAAAACTGACATTAAGATTTTTTTTAACCCCGCGATATATATTGCTATATGAAAAAATACTGAGGAGTTTATAATAGCCGTGTGGTGCCGACGTAAAGGGCCAAACAAATTAGTTGTGTGTCCTCTCGTTCTGGCAACAGGTGGATGGCACTGTCTACACAGAGCACGTGTTTCAGTATCATCCTTCTTGTAGTCAAAATAAGTCCAGATTACTGACGTTTTTCTTTTTGGCACCAAGTCTTCGTTTTCAGTGATTTTCTGTAGTTCATTGCTCATTTTTCAAAGTTGTTACTAGCAACTCACTCCAAACTGATTAAGAATGATTGTGATTGGTGGATTGCTGTGCACAGTGTGTGTCAGATAACCAGGTTGAAATTAGATGAGAACATGTTGAGTTAATTTGCCTCTTACATCGCAGGACCTGCGATGTGACTCTTGCGCACACGTGCATTGCAATGACGTTGCTCAAATGATATATTGTGCAGCTCTAGCCTGAAGGCTTGCCGGGGGGGCATGGGATCTCTCCTGGGTGTTTTTATTTTTTGTCTTAAGGTTAGAAATGTAGCAGGTGGAACTAATGTTTTAGAGTTGAAGCCCCTTGGACTCATTTTAGGGATGTACAACAAATCAATCTACTGCTATATGATTTGTCAAAGAGTTTATGTTTTGAGAACGGACAAGGATAGGAGTGGAAAAGAAACATGCAATGGTTCTATTTTTACACAGTTTGCACTTTAATGTTCTGAGATGTGCAGTGTAAACAGACTCAATGCAGTCACTGATGTATTTAAAATGTTCCTCTTTGTTACCACAATTTGTTCTAAAAAAATAAATAAAATAAATAACTTTATTTTCATAGTTGTAAGATAATGGCACATTTCTTATTTTTTTTTGGAGGGAATGTGGTCTCAGGGAGCAGTCTTGTTGAGTTTATTTGTATTGTTCAAGCAAAAATCTGTTATTTTTAATTTGCACAACGAATTATTCAAGGAAAAGCTAAAAGTATTGTTATAATATTGATGTTTCTTTCAAAGTTATAATTGTACCACTGTTACAATGTTGTTGGGGTTGAAGGGGGCCTGGAGATTTTTCATCCTCCAAAGGGGGGCCTGACAGAAAAAGATTGCGAACCACTGTATTAAAGTAATATTTATAAAATAATTAGGGCCTTGAATTGAACCACTTCATGTAGAGGAATGTTTAATTACATTTTTAAAAATTGATTCAGTCAACAATGCATAATGTTTTCCCTCTGTGGACAGTGGAACTGATTAGACGAGAAAAGAAGACGTTAAAGGCCAGTTTGACCGTCCTTAATTAAATCTCTCTCTAAAAGGGATAGTTCCACTTGCTCCTTTGTGTCATAATATTTACTTAGAAATTAAAGCTGCAGTGTGTGATAGTTTGCAAAAAGTCCATATTTAGCTTTCAGGCTTGTGTCATTCAAGTGTGAGGGGATAATTCTACTAAGTTTTGTGGACTCACTTTTTATGTTCTGTCATGTGATGCAGCCTTTGGTGAATCACATGTTTTAATGCAGGTAGGGGGTTTAATATGTGACTGATCATAGTAAATATTGATCACTGTTAAGATTCACACCAAAGTGACTGGAAAGGGAAGGTCAGAAAAGTCGTGTCTCATTTCCAGTTTTTAATACTTAATTTTATCTATATACATACTTACTTAATGATACTTTACTATTTAATACTTAAATACTTCACAAGTATTAAACTGCATTAGGTTCATCTACATTTATTTTGGACTGAAAGAAGAAGCTGCAAATTGAGGAATGTAATGTCAAATTCCTGGTTGTTTTTCTCTTGATTCTGCTGTAGCTTTTATAGAACGTAATCTGAGAATGTGATTGCACAGTGTTCCATCATCATAAAATACGGTATTGTCAGACTAAAGAAAAAATCTGATTTGATTGTGGGATTAAGTCTTTTTCTGTTTTCTTATGGTGGGCTCAGCTTCAGCATATCTCCCCTCTTTCACCCATATTTTGACAAACATCTGGGTGTTCTTGCAATCTTTTTTGTTGTTGTGTGTGATTAAAAAATACCCCCCCACCCCACAGGTCCAGAGCCTTGGTTAGAAGAAATATTACAAAGTTGTTGGAGATTAACTATGACAGATTTTCAAACTTCAATTGCCTCACTCTTTGTACTTCTGCTATAGAATGTTCCAAATAAGCGATGTCCAAAAACATTAGTGGTTCTTGTCATTTTTCTAGGAGTTTTTGAGCATCTTGTATAACATGACAGCACACTGCCTTGAGTTATTTTATCTTTATTTTTGAAGTTGTAGTTGTCAAATTGACAGAATGAAAGGTTCTTTGTCTTTACTGACCTTCTGAGACGCCGTGCATGGATTAAGGCCAGCAGAACCAGTATCACAATGTGCTCTGGACATCAGCTCACATCCACATTCACATGAGCACTCACAGTGAAAATCCTGTACCGATTTGATTATTTGCACTATATATTGTTTGTGCACTTTTTTTGATAGATTATTGTAGGCATTTATAATGCATGTTCTATTGATGAATTAGCATTAATCACTATGGGGGGTGGGGGGTAATTTTGTCCCCAAAGGAGATAAAAATAATTGCGTAGCAACAAGGATAGAAAGGGGGGGTGTAAATCCCCCCAATCCCCCCTGGTAAATCACACCCAGAAAGAGTATAACACTCAGCCCTGAATAGGAATAATCCAGAATACATGAGGTGACTTTACTGATGTATTGCACAGTTTCATTTTATAGCTCTGCTTTGTTTTAATTGTAAAATTCAGTCTGTAATTATATATACACTTACCCTTTAACGGACTGGAAAGTCAAACAAAGCATCAAAGTAGTGACTGAAGGCTACCAGAAGGTGGCATTAAGTAGCAAAAATGAACAGGACCCAAGCTGTAATTGTTTGCTGATATTATTTAACCAAATGAAAATATTTCCAAACCATTTCCCAGTGGCTTTAGTCCAAATGTTTCACAATTACAGCTGTGATTTGAAGTCTGTTCAGAGTTAAAATGGAAATCTGTTGGCTGGGCTTTCTGACTTCCAGACACTGACATTGTTCTCTGACAATACGTGAATCCCCAGAGGATGCATTAGTCTTTTCACTGCCCTCTTCCAGAGGAAGGTCAGGGCGCAGCTCGTTGGCTGCAGAGCTGCACCTCCTGCCAAAGAGCCTCAGGGCAAATGAGCAGGAGAGACACCAAACATTATGACACACTGAACTTAGACCTTTGTTAATCATTACATCTTTGCTGCCTGATGAACACTGTCAACCACAATATCTGCAGTTAGAGGGTGACAGCAAAAGAATGTTTAACTCCATAAAATCTCCTATTCTCTGCAACTCCCTGACTCCTTATTGCAATTACTTAAAATCCATTTAAAACCAACGGCTCATTACTCAGATTGAGATGTGCTGCTTGTTGGCTGAAGCCCCTCGGCTACATTCCTCCACTCAGCCTTCTTTGTATCGGGACTGATAGCTTGCGAGACCTCAGCACTGCGAGAGACAATTTAATTGTGCCGTGCAGCTCGACTAACAGCCCGCTAATTCCAGCACTTCCACTGTTTAAGCAGGCGCGTGGCTCATAGCCACAGCTTATGTCGGTGCATGGGTGTTGTACGCTTGAGAGAGGATTTAGATTAAACAGATAGCATTATCACAGGAGGAGAGCTGCTGGCTCGTGTCAGGAGGAGCTTGTTTTCCACCGGCACAAGGGCCCGATCGCTGACGAGCAGCCATCAGTCAGTAAACTCAAAGGCCATTAGAGTCCAGCCTCGGCAGAACATTAGGATTCCCCGTTGCCCCGTCAGCTCCCACTCTCCTCATTCTGCATTCTAAGACAGAGTGCCTCAGCCGGGAGCCCAGGCGTAGATAAATGGGCCAAATTAAACTTAATGGCTTGATTGACGGGTCGAATAGCATTAGCTTCAGCTGAGTGTGAAGAATGGCAGAGGTCGGGAGATTTGAGCAGTGGAATCTTAAAAGCCTACTCAGGATTTTAACTGTTTGTCATATATTTAAAACATGGCTCTTCCGTTCCGTCTGTGAGGTTTTTTTTTTTTCACTTTGCACCGCAAGGTCTGATATATACGTCACCTGACAGATGGATGTGGACACAAGCGCTAATGAAGTAGAAAGCGGCCCCCTTTGTGCCCTCTGGTGTCAGGACCGGCCCGGTGACAGGCCACAGCTGTCGGCTGCAGCCCTGCATTCACACCCTGATCCAGGATAAAGAGAGCTGACAGCCTGCTCTCACTCTACCTGCTGCACTTTGTTATGGCTGAGTAAAGACGCCACTTGGAATCTGTGACCTTCAACCAAAAGGGCCTGTTTTCTTAAGTTTTCAGTTTACTTATTAAATGGGTCAGTCCTGTTATAGAAAGAGACTGATTTACTGATTCATATTTTCTATAAAATTACCCTCAAATTCATTAAGATAATTAGTTAAACTTTATATTTAGTTCCTCTTTATCACTTAAATCAATGTTTCTCAATGTGGGCAGTACCATGGGGGGGTGTCTTTAGAACAAGAAAGCTGAGAGGGGGGTGCTGAGACCAAAATGGGGGGCATTAGTCTGTATAAGTATAAATATAAAGCAGCCTGTTATGTCAGTGGTGAATTTCCACGCCCCCCGGTGGGGGGGGGGCCCCCCCCCCCCCACTATCTATTTTATGTAGATAAGTTCTGTCAGACCCACTTAATATATATCTGACAGAGTTAGAACAGTCGTATTTATCTGTTTAAGGATTATTTTAAGCAAAAGTCCCAGGTCAATATTCTGTTTGTTGGTTTATTAAAGTTCCACACATACGCATTTTTCTCTGTATTTAGAGTCGGTCTGATATTTGTGAAGCATGAACAGCAGGAAAAACTACAGTTTCAGGGTTAAATCTTTTTCTATAAACCAAAATGGTTATATTTAGTGTGACCTCCCCTTGCACTTAACATGTCTTTAACCCTTGAGTTCTGACAATATGAGATTTATTACATTAAGTTTCTACTGTCAGATGTTTCTAATTGTTTGTGCTGCTTCTTATCATGGAGTCAGAGGTCACATCAAACAGTGACTTTAACCTTTAGAACGCATTTAGTTAATTTTTCTTTGTGTCTTTTAAGCCTGTGCACATATTTCGTGTATTTTCTTATTCGATGTGATGAAAAGATAATGAAAATAAACATGTATGTTCATTTCAACCCTGAAAAAAACCACAAAGCAAGTTGAAATTCTAATAGAATTTAATGTATCGCTTTAACAGTGTAGAATATGCACATCTGCTGCCTCTATTGTAATTCTTCACTCTTCCTAACTGTCAAACATGCCACTGTTCTGAAAAAACAAGGAAAACCAGGCCAATATGTTACCCAAAAACAGGAACGACCCAAATACCTCTTTGATTTAATACTTGACACGATCACAGTGTGTGCACACGCAAAAAAAAAAAAAAAAGCCTGCCATCCAAGGTCGTATTCTAACCTCTCGTGAAATTCTGGGAACGTTTTCCAGCCCTCAGCAGTATTTTGACCAAGCATATTTACTTCATGCCATCCGGCCATCTGGACCTGTAGAGAGCAGTGACGAGCCAGGCTGCCTCTTCCAACGGGAGGAATTAGGTCAGAAATTAATTTCCAATCAACAGAAGCCCTCACACGCTGCGTCGCTAATGCCCGCTGGAATTGATGGACTCCAAAGCGGAGATGAATGACGGCGGGCGTGAGGATAAATCTATCCGGTCCGCTCGCCACAGCTGACCGCGTTTGGCTTCAGAGTTAATTGAAAATATATCAGCATCAGCAGGCTGTGAGGGAGGCGCGTGTGCATATTTGCGGGCGTATCTGTTGCTTTCAAGACTTGTTTTACTCTGCGGTACATCTGTGTTTTTATTTGTCAACGTGGGTGTCTTGGTGTGGGTGCACGCGCCTGTGTGTGTTCCACTCAGGCTACGATCTCCCACTGCAGCTGCATCGACCAGGGACTCAGGTAGTGTCTGCAGGGAGCTAAAACCTGACGTAATGCAGCAGGAATCTCCCTCCCAGCAGAGCCAAGTTCCCACTGCAGCCAGAGAGATCATTTTTGAAGCTCCGTCTGTGTGTGTGTGCCTGTGTGTGCGTGCATGTGTGTGTGTGTGTGTGTGTGTGTGTGTGTGCGCGCGTGCGTGTGTGTGTGTGTGCGGACATATCGAGTGTGCGCTTGTGTATGGGCCAACACACACCAGTTCTTCTTGCACCATCAGAGGCTCAGCGCAGGGACTCTCCTCTCCTCATGCAGAGAAAGAGATTGCTTTCAGCTGTTTTATAAGCTGCTGTGAGTAGGGGGAAAACAGTTGAGTTACAGCATGTTCCTGCAGACATTCAGTGCCTTTCGATACTGACTGATGCAGATAGCTTAAATGGGATTGAAGTGTGTTTGTGTCGCCCCATTAGGTTTGCTGCAGATTCCCATTAGGCAGATGTCTTTTTCTGAATGCAACAGTTCGGGGATTTGCAGAGATGGATCTTAGAAACACGGCGGAGGTTTTTAGATTGTCATATGAGAGAACTCTTGAGGTTGTAAATGCTTCGGAAACCTGAATGCCATTAGTTTTGCTAATTTCATAATTAGTTAAATGAGAAAAAGATGTTGCATACATTCAGTGCAGCCTCTTGAGACTAAATGCACTTGTTGAATGCAGCTGCTCACAACGATTCTGTAATGATGCAGTGATGTAATTATGTTGTATAAGAATTTTTCACAATCTTTTATTAATGTTCAGTTAGATCATATCAACATTTAACTATATCTGCAACTACTTACCGGATCACATAGTATAATTTTAAAACCCTATCGTGTTTATACAATTACATAACCAAATGCATTTGTATCAGCACTGACAAGAGGAGGTTTTCATAACCGTTCCACTGGAATACCGTCCAGGGTCTGAAATTACCACCAGCCGAGCTGTGTGGCTCTGGGTAGATGTTTTGTGTTTGGTGAGTGAATCCCACAAGGCTATCTGCCACATTTATGGGAAAATGTTTGTACCAAAATAGTCATGTAATAAAAAACGATGCCGAGAGCCTTTGTGTATTTTCTGGTGTCCTTTCCGGATGTGCTGCTTTTGTCCTCTGCTGTCTATGTCAGAGTTACACACAGATATTCTATCTCTGCCTCTGATTGTGGTTTCATTCTAATTCTAACCATGGAACTAATCATCTAGCTCTAACTCAGCAGTAGCACACCTAGCCAAATAGAGGAGGGAGCTGAAGCCGGACTAATACAGTATATATACGGTATCCATTATCATGCTGATATTTACAAATAAAGAATTAAAGGTAGGGTGGAAGATCCTGGAAAAATACACAATTCAAAAGTCCAAACCCCTTTCTTCAGACTTCCCCCCCAAAGCCAAGCCTCCAGAGTACTGGAATATGCAATGCTTGTTCCCAAGGGTTCACGAGCGCTGCACAGCATCAATTCAGTTTGTCGGCTGAACAGCCCTAATTCATACCTAGCTGGCTAGCATTACATTCCCTAGGGATTTATGTTCGTGACAAAGCAGTTTGCCGGTGAACTTTACATCCTAATATAGCTAGCCAAGCTCTGGCTCCATTTCCTGTACAAGTGCTCCAAGCTTCTGAGAACACGCGATTTGTGCACAAAGAGGGGGACATGCAGAGGGGGGGAGGGACAAATGACAGTTGAGTTTGATAGACATATCACCGTTCAATCATTCCGATGGGGCAGTTAAAATGATTGGATGGTGTTTTTTCAGTCCTGTCCGTTATACAGGTGACTAAATTTTATTATTTTTGTGTTAACGCATGTAATTTATTGGTCGCAATCAGGGTGTGAAGGGGATTTTAAGCAATGTAGTAAAAAATGCTCCAGGAAAACATCTCCTACCCCACCTTTAAGAATTTTTATTTTGTCAGTATATAGTTCACACATACGCATGAACCACACACGGAAGCTGACCCTCTGCATTTAACCCACCACTAGAACATGCAGGAACACGACACACACTGCAGAGCAGGAGCAGTGACCTTGCCATATCAGGCGACCGGAGAGCAAATGAGGGGTTAAGTGCTCAAGGGCACATCAGCCAACAACTCTCCGCCAACCCGGAGAATTGAGCCCTTCAGTCACAAGCCACCTCTCCACCAAAACTCTACTGACGGGAAGAAAGACAGAGCACATAGAAAGATTCTTTGAAGTTCTGGGATGAATAGAGGTTTGGAGATGATGCCAGGCTCCAGTTTGATGCTGAGGCTGTGGCGATGAGTTTGTCAGAGACAAAAACAGGCGCTTATTCATTGCTGGAGAACATTCGAGTGTATGAACACCGAAAGCGTTACTTCTGCTGCATGTCTTGACAACATAAGAGCCAAAATTCCATCTCTTCTTTCTGAGGTCAGGCTGTAGGTCATGGTGTGCTGCTGTCTGTACACTTCACCTTGTTCTCTGTCCTCTGGATCTAATGGCGCTTTTCCACTGCAAACCCTACACCACTCTACTCGGCACGCTTCAGCATGACACGACTCTACCCACTTGTCGGACCGGCACAGTTGTTTTTCTACTGCCAGCCGTTACTAATTGAGACTAGTTGAAGTGGGTGGAGTTGGGGGTCGACACTCCTGTACGTCATTTTCAGGTGACCAATAAAGTGTCACGTCAGTAAAGTAAACAACAACGATAGATGCACTAGATGACATGGAAGCGATACTACTGCTGTTGTTTGTGCTGTGGCTCGTCACTGAAAACACTGCTGATGTTCTCGCAGGTATGTTTTCCACACATGGCGAGTGATTATTTAAAGATCCCAGAGCTTCGTCATGAGTATAGACGACATTTCCTCGGACCAATCAGAGGACAGCACTGTTCACGTCACGTTTTAATGCCGACTCAGCCCGGCTAGAGCCACCTCTGAAAAGGCTACGAAAAATCGTAACAGGTCCCAGCTCCAGCCCCCAGTGGAAAAGGGTCAAATGGGGGTAGAGTCAAGCACTGTCATGCCGTTACGAAAACGTGCAGTGGAAAAGGGCCTTAAATGTCTTCAGCCCAAGGTTCATGGGCATATTTTGCCAAAACCCTAAATGCTTTGGGAATGTGCGTGCATGACTCACTTGGCTGGGTTTTCCTGAGGTTTGGTGTATAATTAGATTGTAGGTGTACTTCTATGTCATAGAGTTTGTACACTGCGAAATGCTTTCAGTGTTAGAGTTTCGAGTCTCCTTTATTGAGCAATCTCTTCTCTCACAAGCTCATTCCAGTACATGTTTCCTGCATAATTTATCTGGAGAGTTCACAGAAAAATATCCCATTAATACCTATGGAGTTTTGCCCAGTGGCACAACAATCTAGCACTGCAGCTTCAACATTGTATTGCAACACACTACCATATCATAATAAATTGTACACTCAAGGGATTTAAAAACGCACCACTCAATTTTGAACTTCAAACAAGATAAGATTTTTTTTTTTGCCACCAATCTTTCAACACTCTAACAGTGAGTAAAGACTGTGTGCAGATTTTCAACACTTCAAGTTGATTCAGGGGTGTAGTTTTGAGTCTAAAAACAATAAATATGGACAAGCAGCCAGATTATTGTAATCTGAGTTCAAATGGCCACTGCTGTACTAAACTGACCCACCTCTATAAAAAGGCATGAAATCTTGGTTTAAAATGACTTTTATGCGATCTTTGACAGTTTTTACTACATTTCTGTGTTTACATTACCAGTTTTCTATTGCAATTAATTCAATCAACATTTTGCGCATTTCTGAGGGTAGTGTGAATTTTCAGGAAGATGCCAAAAACATTAAAGTACTGGCGTAAATGCTTTGCAAAGCTATGCACTCCCTCTGTTCACATGCAGGCAAAGAATTGTCTGGCTCCACCCCCCCGTAACCACCGCCACAGCTTCTCACACCCACTTCTGCTTTTTTTTTTTTTTTTTTTTTCTTTGTAATTCACATGAGTTGCTCAAAAGATAATGAGCAGGGTGTCTGAGCTCTATAGAAATACACCAGAGACTTGTTGTGATGGTTAAATCTTCTCTTGCAGCCGTGTCATTCACCGGTGATGAAAAGGCGCAGCTGAGAAAATTCTCCAACCGCTCGTACCTGCTGGACAAGACGTCCCGTCACCAAGCGTGGCTCAGCCTGGTGGACATCCTGCTGGCTTATTCCTATGAAGTGCGCTCCACGGAGGGAGAGCACAATGTGAGTGAGTGTATGTGTGAAGAGGCAACCCCGCCTGAGCAGCACTTAGCCTCGGATGACAAAGCCCTCTATCCTCAAATCCTTTAGACCCCCCTTCCATTTCATTCAGGGCCTTAAGAGATTACCAGCAGATCCAAGAGCTCAGTCCAGGCCTCTTTGTGTCACTCCTCTAAGGTAGCTGCACAAAATCAAGGTGAGCAGAGATGATTTCATTGTTAGAAACAGCTCACGGAATTTGTGAATGAGGCCAAAAAAAAAGAAAAAAAAAAACAACCAGCATTAAACGCTTTGCTACAGCTGAATATAAAATTAAAACTAAAAAAGACAATCTATCATTTTCTTTCCATCCTCCAGAGAGAGCGCGGAACAAGTCCCATTCTTTATCTTGAATTCTTCATTGACACAAACATCATTAAGAAGGTGCTGCTCATGTTTTTCCATCCCAGTGCGGCTGAATGAACTCAAGTCGAGCATTTCCTCTGTGTGAGCATCCACCGTTGATGAGTGGTCCTCTTCTTCCCTGCAGGTGGAGTCACAGTGGACCATCAGAAAACTCAGCGGGACTCTTTGCTGGCTGGAGGTAAGGGAATAAAATGAACAGGGAGTGATTCCCCCTTACATGCCTCTTCAACAGCACTGAAGTGTGCAGGAAACAATTGTTAGTTTCGTCTGGAGGGAACGACCTGTAACAAGTCAATTTCCTTCCAGATGTTAAGGAATTTTTATGTGAAATTTCAGCAAGACAAAGACATTGCATATCTTTCCTTCCACTGTCATGAATGGATGGATAGATGCACTAAGTTGCGACAATGCATTGTAATGTGCAAATTGAAGTGGACATTTTCAGTATGGAACAGGTGCATAAATTACTGTATTAATTAAAGTGCATAGTTGAAATTATGTTTGACAAGGGTTTTAAAGGGGTCGTTTTAGCTAAACCCACTTTTATTAGTCTTTGGTCCATTTATTTGTGTATTTGGACTCTAAAAGTTCATAAAGTTTGAATTTGAACAATTTACCTCCTGTACAGCTATCTTTATATTCATTTTGGCAACAATCGAGTGGATTTCTCCAACCCCTTTTAATTCCAGCTTAATTTGTTACACCTGTGTCTAATTACATTATGACATTTGCACATACAAGATCAAGACTTCAGACGAATATTTCTCCAAGTACGACATAATTGTTTATCAGCAGCAAAGGTTGTAGTAAAAACTGAAAATATGTCAAAATTTCGAGCCCATTACCTAAAATGTCCAGTTGTTGGTTGAACGGAAAAGAGCAGCTCAGTAAACAACCTGGAGGGGGCGGGGCCTGAAGTGGATCATGTGCATTTAAAGGGCCAGCACTCAAAAACACCTCATTACTCAGAATTAGGTTTGAAGATGGACCAGTGGAGTTGAATTTACGAAGAATTCAGACCCAAGCATAGCATTTACAGTTTATGTAGAACGCAGGGAAAGGTTTTAAAATGCATAAATCCATTTAAAAAAGCAAAATATCACTCACAAACACATATAGTAGAACCTCACAGTACAAGTGCAACATTGTACGAATAATTTGCTAAATAGAGCCTCAGCTTGTGGCTATTCTTTACACCGTAGTCATAATAAAACCAGTTAATTTCTTTTACATTCTAATTTATGTTTTTATAATTGTCATTTTCTTTCTAACTGTACTTTTTCTGTTTTTAGAGAACCTTTATAAAGGATTTTGGGGTTTTTGGGGGGGGGCTGGAACAGATTAACTATTTCATTTCATTTCATTTCATTTCAATAGAGAAAATTGATTTGTAAATGGAGTAAGTCGCAAAATGAGGTCTGTCATGGAACAAATTAAATTTGTACAGTGAGGTTCTACTGTATAGTGCTTCATTTAGATTAAAAATAGCTCATTGAAGAACTGATATGGGCTTTTACAAACACCACACAGGACAGAGATAACATGACTCTACATGAATTTTTTTTTCAGCCGGTAGAACTTGTGAATAGCATCTGGTACATGGTGTTTTTTGGCATCACTTCTGTCAAGGTTCCAAGTGAACTGAGGCTTTATCAGAGGGTGATGAGGATGCACTTCAGACTCCTAACTGGTCAGAGTCACTTAAGACAGCGACTATACTCTACTCACAGATGCCTATATTATATTTATGAATCTGCTGCCTTTCTACTGCTGGTACCAGCTTGACTGGCCTCGACTTTTCTGTGTTTTCTGTTCTGCGAGAGCATGAACCACCAGATACTGTTTCTGCTACCTTTAACCAAGGTTCCAAAATGACCAAAGCGATAGTAAACCCAATGTAAAATAATACAGATCACATATTGGTGGAGCCTGTGTCATTGCACCATGTTGCGATCTGGGAAATCTCAAAAAATGCTGGAACAATTCAATTCAATTAGACTCTATCCTGATGAATGAACTTATAAATAAACAAGTGGTGCCAGGCACAACAAACCCCGCCTCTAGTACATATTTTGCCAATTATAAGTAAATGGGAAGATTTAGGGAAAAAAAGAAACTAAGCTAAAAAACTTGAACTTTGATTTACCTTCCCAAAATGCAATGATATGTATTCTGGGTCCGTGGAAATCTATAAACCCAATTTGGTATCAATTGAACCAGTAGTTTTGCTGCTTAAGTGTTAACAAACAAACAAAGTGTCACGCAAACTGAACCAAAAATAACACCCCTTGCCTCCCCCTTCAGGGGGTGGGTAAAAATAAATAAAATGACAGATTTGAAGTACAAACAGCTATATTCTCACCTGAAAAAGAGGTAAAATTCTGTTTTATTTTGTCAGTTCGAACTTATTTCTCCTCTATTGTTGCCTTGCTTGCAGTTGCTTGGATTAGTTGGCCTGAAGACGATATCCCAGTAGTTTACCCTTCATCACTATGACAACCAGACATGTTTGTCTAGTACTGTACCTGCAGTAGGAATGAAGTGTACTACTGATAAAGCCAAGTCAATAAAGCTGAAGTATGTTGATACTGTCAGTGGAAAAGTGGTGATATATTAATCTATTATACTTGACCGGGGATTTTATGGAAACCTGCAAAACCATACTGTGGTCAAATAAGGAGTGCAGATGTAGGGGAAGATTTGAGTTTTCTGTTACTTTGATACTGATTAGATGATGAAGACAAAATTACAAGGGGTGTTTATATCAGCAGTGGAAAATTCAAGTAATTACCGGTATCCAGTAGAGTTGAGTACTATAAAATTTTGTCCAAAAACCTGAATCTGCCTGTAGCTTTTCCTCCCAAACATCTGATAATTCTCACTCAGAACATTTCAAACTCTTCTACTTGTTTTGCAGAATGTCGCAAAATGGGACATTTGCTCCTGCAGCTCCTCATACGTGGTGGCATTTCACTGCCATTTCGCATCTAACGTAGCTTTCAGGAAAGTTGTTATCTCCTCGTCAGTTCACACAATCCTGACTTTTTGCTGAAATTCTTCACATCTCCTTAAATAGACGCTTTTGTTTATTTATCAGAATTTATTCATCACACATAGTCACTTTTACCTTTTATCGATACGGAAACTTTTGTTCTTCCCCTAAGAATAAATGTTCTTGTGATACTCTTTCCACACGTGTGCACACCAAAAAGGCGCAAAACAAGCTGGTTGAAAACTAACTCACATTCTTCCCAAAGTAAACAGGTGTTCAGATACAGTCAGACCTTGTGTTTCTCGTTGTTCACAGTCTTTCCACAGATTTCGCAGATATTCGCGCCGCCTTTGAGTGTTCCTTCCTGTTAGATAATGGGAGTGAAAGGCAAACCTCACATCTGCTTTTGAGATTGGCTTGTGTGGGCTCATTAGCAGATGGGACTGTTTTCCGTGGCTTTACACATGTGTGTTCAGGAGACTTGTTGGCAGGTTTGGTTGCCAGCTGTGAGACTTTGGCATGGTGCTGAATATCATCATCAAATATCATTAGCAAACATGGTGCTAATAGAGATTTATTAGCTGCCATTTTCAGCCATTAATTATTAAAATCCAGATACAACCAAATAAAGTTAACTGAAGAAAATTGTCATTATTTTTAGTCACTTAGCAGAAGACACTTTTGCAACCTGTGTTATAGATTTATCTCAGTAATATCAGTTTTTTAACCCTAAACCAAAAGCATCTACTGATCTGAAATGTTTACTTCTTTCTGATCATTTAATCCTATCAATACATGTAAGTAATTGGTGTAACATACAGTTTGTCATCTTGTCATGGTCATCAGGTAAGACCCATTTGGATATTCAGAGGCTCTGTTGTTACCGTGGAAACACCGTCTTCTTCTATATTGATTGACAGGTAAAACCCGTGGAGTTGGATCAATGACAGTAGATGGATATAATTGTTTTTATGTTCAGATAATGATATAATTTGTTGAAAAAGTCACCTCAGTTTCTTCAGTTTTCTCTGTTCTGATATAATGAAATATAGGAAAACACCTGAAAAATGGAAAATATGGCCAAATAATTTAAAGATTAAAAAGACTCAACAAATATTGGTTTAAAACTGTCTAACTATTCTGTTATTATTACAATATTATTATTGTTTGTTGTAATTTATTGTTACTACCTGTCTGTAAAACCTGTTTTCTTTCATGGTGTGTGCTGCTGACCTCTTGGCCAGGTCACCCTTATAAAAGAGATCTCAATCTGAATGGGATTCTACCTGGTTAAATAAAGGTCTAAAAAACAAACCAAAAAAATTATATATATGTAGATTTAAACATGTTCTTGGCAAAAAAACAATAATAGGTCTCTATGGAAAATCAAGAAAACCAAGAGTAAGCAGATGCTGTCCAAAGTATCTGCAGTGCTCCTTTTTTAAAGAAAATTATCTCTATATATAAACATCAACAGACTCATTTCCATGAGATTTCTGAGCTGTTCATTAACTATACAACAGGAACAGATGATGCATTCGGTGGAAGTGCATTTGGATGTGTAAATAACAGCCCTCTGTGGTGACCAATACAGTAGAAATGTTCTAATTATTACCCCACCACCTGAAGGGGAGGCAAGAGGTATTTATTATTTTTGGTTCAGTTTGTTTGTTAACACTCTAGCAGCAAAGTATTGGTTGAATTCATACCAAATTGAGGTTATTGATTGCCAGTGACCCAGAATGCATGTGGTTACATTTTGGGAAAAGTTGGTCAAAGTTCCAATTTTTAATGAATTTTTAAAAATTTTCTTTTCTTCCCATTTACTTATAATCGGTGAAATTTCAAATGTCTATAAAAACATTCATTTTGTTTCAATTTTTCAAACTTGACACATATATAGAACTGCTGACATCAGCACACGCATAGATATGATGACATCAGCGGGATCAATGCCAAAATAAGCTACAATATGTGCGAGGGGTGGGGTTTGTTTTGCCTGGCACCATATATTTTAATATAAAATGGACTAAAATAGTATATAATTCACTTGAACTACAATATGTGGGGTGGACATGTTTTGTTCAATACATGCAACTGTGTTTTCTTTATGTTGTCAAAAAACTAAAAAATGCTTAATGCAAAAAAACGAATGCAGAGAATAATATTTTAATATATAATGACATAGGAAAGGTTAAATACAGAGGAAAATCTTTTGTACATGGGCAGAAAAATAGTTGTAGATCTCCAAGCGACAAACAAAAGCATTTTTGCCTTAAGTTGTCTCCTGTCCAACATTTTTCAGAGTTTTATGAGGGAAGCAGGAGTAAAATCTTAGCAGATTTGAAGCTTTGGCGAGGAAAGACGTCATGTGTTGATATGCAGACGGTATTGAGCCAGATCTGCAAAACAAGCAATCACAATACAACAAGAGGTAAAACCAGGATAAACAAGAACAGAGTATGACATGAAGTGACACCATATACCTTTTTGGGATTATAATTAGGTAGAAATATGCCTGAACCGCTCAGCGTTTCTGCTCATCTTTGAATATCCCGTCGTTATTTCTTGGCTTAGTTCCCGCTGTAGGTAGCTGCCATTACACAGAGTTGTTTAGATTGGCAGCTGGTTGCGTTGTAATATGAGGTAATTAGAGGTGAGAGATTATCGAGGTGTACATCAATGCGTCAGCCAGTGTGTTAGTCGGTCACGCAAGCACACATGGTTTCACTTTGTGTAAATTTGTTGACAGATTAGTTTGAAGGCACAGTAGAGACTGGCTGATTTCCCCGATACTCGCACTGACATGAACCTTCAAGGCTGCGTCTAATGTGAGTTTGTCATGTGATAATCAGCGGTGCATGCCTCGAACGGGAGCAGAAACAGGTGTTCCAGTTCAGTGATTAACCGATGGAGTGTGTGGTCTGTCACTACGTAATCCCCGAGTGCAAGTGTCAACCCAAGTGTTTTAAGTGTCTTATCTGTCTCCGCTTTCAGATTAGAACCCGCCAATAAAACGCCAAAACAATGCTTGACTTTTTCCCTCCACTGAAGACGCTCCACTTTGACAAATCCCAGTTACTCCGTTTGGTCTCAGCTCATTACACTCCCTACTCCTTTAGCACATCCTTTTTTTTTTTCTCTTCACATTGCTGTAAAGTTAAACACATTTTTTCAGTGTTGGCGGTGTTGCATTTGTCTGGTTTTGCTGTGAGACGACCACGCAAGTGTAAAAAAACAGTTTGCAGCCATTTCCAAGAAGCAGCTTTACCCAGTAATCTGACTTTACTGAGCAAAAAACTGACGCAGATCTGGTCTTTTCCCATCAAACTTACAGAGAATATGTGTTTTTACTCAGCAGCGTTCTCCAGATTACTCATGCAAACTGCTTCTTGGAATGGGTCCCTGTTTTGTAAAATGAGCTACGATCTATCGACATGCAGAATAATCGATCACAGAGATAAAGACGACAGAAATTTGGCTTCCTCACATGTCAGTGATGGGGTTTTCTCTGCAGGAATTTATCATAGTTACGGAGAAGATTGTGGTTCATATGTGCACTCTGCACTGTGGAATGAATCCTCTGCAGAAGGCTTGGTGCGAATGGAAGGAGAAACTGTAAAACAAAAGATGCATTTTCTGAGTTCTCGAGTAGCCCATAATAACCCCTCTGAGGCCAATAAACCTGACAAAAAAGGCTTTGGGAAAGAAGGAAAGAAGGCTTGGCATTCTTAAGCTTTTTTTTTTTTTTTTTTTTTGACATTGGTTCACATGAGTGTTTCAAATCAGATTCACCAAACTGTCACCAACATTTTTTGTTTGTGTTATTTAATAGTAGTGGTTGAATTCAGCTGCCAATGATGTGTCAGTGTCATCCTCAAGTACTGTGACAGAATAAAAGAGGGTTTGACGTGAACTTAAAAGCTCTAAAATATCTTCTAAAATATCATCTAAACCGAAGCTCCTCGTGCCTATTCCTGGAGGCTGTTGAGGCGACAGTCATGGATGTCATGACGCGTAGTTTAGATGATTCTATTTCACAGACAGCTATGACAGAATTTATTAACTATAGTGACAAAATATGCAAATATAAATGTTTCCTTTGTACGTGTAAATCTATATTTGTATTAAATGTATTCAAATGAAGGCATCATTATTCTTGGATAATCCTTGTGTTTTGCCTTGAAAGCAGACTATAAACAGTGTTTTAAGGGCTAAATCGAAAATATACTCCATGAAAGATTACACAGCGCATGTTCTGTTGTGTAATTTGTAACATTAGATGAGTCAAACTGGTGTCATGTGTTTTAGGACTGAACCCAGGAGTCACCATGAATGTATGTAAACACAAAATGTTGTAACGTCTCGTCTGACAAAAATGATGAGTATGTTGGTCAGCGCTGGGTACCAGTTGTGTGCTTCTATAATACTGGGTACATTTTGGCACCTGAAACTTTGCCAGCTTTTTAGACCGACTGATAAAAGAGAAATTTAGACATGTTTTCCCCCAGGATGTACCTAATGAAGACCTCAGATGAATGCAAAAAAAAATTATACTGTTGCTCTGAGCCATCCCAAAATTATTGAATGTTTAATTAAATATTCAGGCCAAAATAGGACCAAAATTGGGACATGAAAAGCTAACGAGGGGTCAGAGCATTTGATCTGAAAGCACGGCTGTAAATGGTCTTATATAGCTCTATAAATGACACTGTGTTAAATTTGACAAACCTAGTGGTTGGGGCCCAGCATTTGTAGGGGGCACACAGACCAGAGGAGGGGGTCAAGTGGTTAGAAGTTGTGAAAATTCAGGATAAGATCCGCTGCGTAAGAGAGGCATAGAAGTCGGGAATCAGACGTTGAAAGCATGTTAAGTTTCATTTTCATTTTCAAGCTAGTGTAAGTGATGTTACGTATAGAGCACCCCCATGCGCACACACACTCTGACAGATCAACAAGACAGTGTTATAGGGTTAGGTTTGGGATAAAAGTGCTAGAAAAGTTCTTGAATTTGACCTTGAAAAAAATGTATACAAACCCTGATCTAAAAACTTTGAAAAGCACTATTTAGCACTTAGATTCTTGGCCTCTTTAGACAATACCATGAAGTTAACACTTTGTCTTCAGTTACCAAACTGACAGCTGCAGTGTTTTCAATTAGTGGGAATTAAAAACTGGAATTAACTGCAGTATTTAGCATTTTAGCTACATTATCGCTGTTTTGTTACCGTGTTCCTCCTCAGTCCTCACTGACTGACCCAATAATGTAGGTGATTGTTCATTAACTGTTCACACGATACTTGTATTACAGGGGTAATACATACCTGATATATCCTACATCAAAGTATCATAGACTGTCCTCATTAGGCGACCACCTCTTCTGACCAAATCACTGATACATTTCACTGCTCATTATGAGGAAAAAAAATTCCCCAGAGCTACTTTGCAGTTAGTGTGAGACCGCGGTCGTAGATTGAGAGCTAGTGTTTTTCCCACAGTGGCGGCAGAGCAGCAGATGTAAAGAAGTCTCAACCTGCCTGGCAGCTCTTTACTGCTCGTCAGTCAGTCGGCAGAGCTGTCAGCTCCCATCACCCGGCCACCTCGCTCACTCCCAGACCCCCCACTCCCCCCGTCCTCCCTCCGTCTTCCCTCCACCCTCCGCTCGGCAGTAGCTTCCTCCCCGTCTTTGACCGCCTGTCTGTCTGTGTGTCACCGCTGATATGAAGCCTGTTTCCTCATTCTGCTATCTCTTTCTTACGCTCTCACTATCTCTCTCTCGCCTTGCTTCTCCTTCCCCTACCACCTTATCCCACCCCATGCCCTCNNNCCCTCCCCCCTCCCTGCCTCTTCCATCTGCTACATGTTTACTTGTCCTCAGTCGACTGCACTGGTGTGACTGAGCCCCTCACTCCCCCCTCCTCCACCATCTCTCTACCCCTTCAGCAGCAGACTGTATTTACACTCCTACTAAACAAGCCCAGGGGAGAACATGATCCCAGATGACACGCACTCGCGAGCTCACAACACATCCTTAACAAGCCACAAAGAAAGAGAGAAACAAGGGATAAAATCTCAGTTTCTGTCTCCAGGCTCCACGTCCATTAGTGCAGAGAAAATGTGAGAGCAAAGGCAGTGATTAAAGAGCAGCAGCAATTAACAGGCCACGGCTGCAGAGGTGTTTAAGAGTTGTGAGCTCCTATTTTGCCAGCTCTATAAATGAGGACTTGTTAGGAGTAATTAGCTCAGTAGCAGCAGCCATGCACGCCAACGGGAGAGGAATTCCACCACCAATTTCACCGACTGAACCAAAGCTTTACCGTCCATCACAGCATCCTGTTCTTCTATAGCCTCCTGAGACCCAGGAAAGTCAAAGTTTTGGCTTTGTTACATTAAGCAATTCTTTTGATTGGAAACTACATAATGCAACAGTTTTTTCCAGATACTTTTTTTTTTTTTTTTTTTTTAAATGGAATGTGCTTTGCAATGGACAGCATATATTAAGTAAAACTGTGAAGCTTTTGTCCCCTACAGAGGACAAAAATGCATTGATGGGTCTCAGGAGGATATATAGCCAGCAAGTCTAAAGAAGTTACACATCCAATAAGCTGAGTTTTAAACTGTAAAGGAGTGATATTTAGCTTTTTTTTTTTTTTTTGAAATGGAATTATGCATTTGAAAACATTTCCCTGTGGTTTGCATAAACTGTAAATGCTATGCTTGGGTCTGAATTCTTCATTAATTCAACTCCACTGGTCCATCTTCAACCCTATTTCTGAGTAGTGACACCAGAAAGGTGGTTTTGAGCGCTGGAACTTTAAATGCAAATGAGCCACTTCAGGCCCCGCCCCCTCCAGGTTGTTAGCTGTGCTGCTCTGTCCTGTTCAACCAACTACTGAACATTTTAGGTTATCGGCTTGAGATTTGGACATATTTCACTACAACCGCTGCTGCTGATAAACAATTATGTCATCAAATGTTCATTGGAAGTCTTGACCTTATATGTGCAAATGATGTGACGTAGCTAGTTATAGATGTAAAAAATTAAGCAGGAATTAAAACAAGTTCTTGAAATCCACTTGATTTTTGCCAAAATAAATATAAAGATAGCTTTGCAGCACCTGGAGGGTTCAAATTCAAACTTTATGAACTATTAGGGTCCAAAT
>JAPTYQ010000023.1:34920305-34938488 GCA_029814465.1 Ostorhinchus cyanosoma
GAAAGATTAATCGTTAGAAAATTAGTCGTTAGTGGAAACACTAGACGAGACAATAACAAGGTCCCTACGGTGCCATGTTGGATTGTTTGGGAAATTGAAACCTCACATGAACTCGGTAGAGTCGCACAGTTCCACGACACAGAGGAGAGCTAACGGTATTGTGTTCCAAAATTACAAATATCTCCCAAAATACTGGTCCAATCATCTTATCATTTTCACTAGTCTGTTCCTTGACCAAAAACACATAAGTATAACAAACTGCAGCCGTCAGCTGTGTACAGGTTCAGCGTGGACACACAGACTGAGCCCACTTCCCTTCTATATTATAGAGGCCAGTACAGTGGATTGGATGGATTTACAGTCATCATAGTCCTACTAAGGGTCTGGGGTCTTATGTGACCCCGACAGGAAGGAGTGAGTCACTCTGCTTTGGACATGAAAACCGATGTAACTGGGCCTTTGATCAAAACCAGAGGAAAATTCACCTGCAGTTGTGTTTAAACATCGTTAACATCGTAAAAAATTAAAATATCTGCAATCTGAGTCATAATTTAGTCAGACAATTCTTAGTGGTTTTAAACATCTTTACAGTCAGAACATGACCAACACTTAACAAACCTCGAGGCAGAGAGTGAAAAAATATTGAAATGAAGTTCCATTTTCAAAGCTGGGTTTCAAATGAGAACATGACTGTAAAACCTACAGGTTACAGAATTAACACAAGAGAAAAAATTACCTTTAGAACAATAGGGCTTATATTGCCCAAATATCCACAGTTTTAAAGCACTTTTCTTTCTTTTTATGAATTGCTGGTTCACTCCATCCTTGGCTCTTTCTTACCTTTGTTGGTTTGTCTCACTTCCATTACCACTGGTGCTCTGTGATTATTGTAGAAATATATTATAACTTATGCAGTCTATCATTTAGATAGTTACTCTGGCTGTTTACTATCTGTTATTCACATTATTCAGCCTAAACAGATGTTACTATATCATTAAGGAAGCAAAAGTCATGTGTTCTGTTGTGTAAATGTGAGATGGGGGTGGGATTTAATACGTGTTCTTCATCCCACTCCTTTTTGAGTAATACATATTGAATTCATTTTCTTCTTTCTAGTGTGGATGGCAATTACTATTTTGCCTTGATCGCCTTTATTTATGAATGTATTTGCTCAGATATTAGTTCCTTGTTCACAAACAATATTCAGTTTTCTTATTCTGCTCAAAACAAATGAATGGATGAGTATTCACTGCTTATTATATCTACTTGGCCTCTACGTGAAGAACACTATGATAGCTACTCCAAACAATGACAAAGCAACGCAACCCAGACAACAGGCGTTTGATATTCCCCAGGACCGCCTGTGTGAGGGCCGAGGTGCTGCTATCTGGGGCTTGCATTATTTGTCTCTCCTGACTTCATCAAGGGTGACTTACATAACCTATGATATGTGTACAAAGCATTTAAGAAGATGGATATTAACTGACACAATTTAGATTAAGTGCCTCGCTCAAGGACACATCAGTAGTATCCTCTGTGCCTGTATTTGAACTGACAACCTCAGGATTATTAATCCATTTAGGGCTCGGAGAGGGAAAGGGGGGGTGGAGGCGTCAAGGAGAGGTCCTCAGGGTCACGCTGCTGTCAGGATGTGGATGACAAGAAGAGGCAAACACACTGAGATAAGAGCCACGGCTACACACATATTCACTGTGCACTGTCAGTCAGTCAAGTATGAGCGCTACTTAAAGGAAGTGTTGAAGACTTTCCTTTGTAATAATAATCCATCTCAATCGCCAATGATGTTCTACGGGAAGTGCGAGGCAGTGTATTTACATGTGGAGACACAACTACGGCATCCCAAAGCAGCTTAGACTGGATATAGATGGATGTCGTTCCTCTTGATAGAAAAAAAAAGCCAAAATACTGCGATCAGGGGAGCTGCCATGTAGGATGGTGTTTCTCTGCTGCAGTGGAGAAGCAGGGACACGACTTCCACCCACAGCCGCTTGGTCGGTTTCTGATTCAGGACCACAGTGTGCCATTTCAGCTGTCAATCAGAGATTTTTGTAACATGAAATAACTCATTTAACCTCTGCATTTTTGTCCTCTGTAGGGGACAGCTGCTATGCTTGATCACAGCTTTACTTTAAAAAAAAAAAAAAAGAAGTTGTCCACTGCAAGGGGCATTCGATAAAAATGTATCTGTAAAAACTGTTGCATAACGCTGTTTCTAATCACGACAATTATTTAATCTAAAAAAGGCAGAACTTTTTCTTCTGTTTCCGGAGGCTAAAGTAAAATTGATCAGAAAGATGATGTTGAACACACATCAGTCCAATGAAAACACCTTTGTCTTCTTTAGTTTAGATAAAGTTGACTGCCATGGAGAGCGTCCTTTTTTTTATCTCATTAACTTGTGTTTTGTTGAAATGTGAAGATCTCTAATCGTAAGTGTGGACACTAAATGCTTTTATCCACTTAAAGTTACTAATACAACATGAAAACAAGCAGAAAATATTGGCATCTTCAGGTATTATTTTAAACAACATCCATATGATATTATTTCCATTATATTTATAGATAAATGCACCTCTAGTGTTTTCTACTGTGTTTCTGGGTTCAAAATTAGATATTAAGTGAAGCCCATAGCATTCTTATTACTCATTTACTGTCAGGATGAAGCAGGTATTTCAGCTTCATTCACTCAGAACCTTCCTGTAGTGTTGTGCAAAGGTGTGGCCATGTTTATATGTAATGTAGTCGCTGTTAAATAATCCGATAATCTCTATGATGAGCAGAGCAGATGGGCCAGCATTGAAACAATGCGCATTAAATGCTACTTAATCTGCCTTGAATTTTGTCATTATGTTACATTTACAGTCTGACAAGTTATTGTTCGCCTGTGTATGGTAATTACAGCAAACGCATTAAGCCGAGGTACTGTTTTCTGCAATCAAATGTTCCCACAGTTTATTATTTCATACTCGAGCTGTTGAAAATTGCAACACTTTTTTCCTACTGTGTATCTGGGAGGGTCATAAAACACTGATGTCACACTTATTCCTCTGACAAAATGCTATTCACTGAGTGAAAGAGGCTTCATAAATTACTAGTCCTGAAGGCAGGAGTGTTTGGCTCCATCCCAAATCCACCCTGAGGCCTAATCACTAAACCCTCACAGACTTAATTCATTTCACCTGATAACTGATTGAGGGCGAGAGGCTCCAAAGGCTTGAATGGTATAAATAATGAGTGGGATGGCACTCTGTGACGTATCATGTGGCATTACCTTGACGACACTGAAAGGTGTTTTGTCGTGGTGCTGAGGTGTCCATTAAGTCTCCTGTCTGTTTGAAGTGAACATCCTCCAGGTCCTTGTTTAGTGAAGAAGAGGTAATTCTCAAATACTCAGATTAGGCTACTACTCTAGTATTAGTTGAAAGAGGCGATGGCAGTAATTAGATAGATAGATCGGACATAATGACACTGGTGTGACAGAAGAGTGATCCTGCAGTATATACAGTCATGGAAAAATTTATTAGACCATCCTTGTTTTCTTCAATTTCTTGGTCATTTTAATGCTTGGTACAACTAAAGGTACATCTGTTTGGACAAATGTAATGATAACAAAAACAGCTCATAAGAGTTTAATTTAAGAGCTGATATCTAACCATTTTCCATGGTTTTCTTGATAATAACCAAAATCACTTAAGTTCTCACATTTCATACTGACAAAAACAGTGCTTTTAGGCATTTCATGTTTTCTTTTCTGTCTGTTTTAGTCACATGAAACTTACAGGAGTTCGTACTGGATTGCATAACAATTGTCTATGATGACTTTTGATGGTTTGATCATTTTTTCCATGACAGGGTGGGTGTCAAACTCCTTTTAGTTCAGGGGCCACATTCAACCCAACTTGGTCTCAAGTGAGCCGAACCATTAAAATCAGAACATTGATAATAGGTAAACTGTGTCATGAAAATGTTTCCATTTATGTAGTATGTAAAAAAAAAAAAAAAGTGACAATAAATGAAACTATGTAAAAAATGTGAATAATATGAACAACCACAAGCAACCAAAAATGTTGTAAGAAAAATAAGTGCAATTGCAACAATACAGTAAATAGACTGCACTTATAAAGCACATTTTCTACATCTTCTTGGTGCCCAATGCGCTTTACAAAGCTTCACATTAGCACTAATATGCCAGCTGTGGCTGAGCTGGCATATTAGTAAAATGCACTAGTATTGTAGTAGTCTGACCCACTTGAGACCAAATTGGTCTGCATGCGGAACCTGAACTACAATGACTTGACAACCTTGATTGTTAATATCTTCAGTATTTAAAGTGGTCCCATGGGCAGGATTGGACCCCATGTATTTGATGTCACACTGCTGGTAATTCCCTTAACTGTCTACAGAAATATTATGGACAGTATGCATAAAAAGTTCAAAATATGTGTGAAAAAGCTGTCATACACTTACAACATGTCAGTGGTTGAGCCCTAAGCCCCTACAGGAATGTGATCCAAAGTCCAGTGTTGACTTTGGGATCGGGTCGTCATAGTCCTGGATTAACTCTCAGTACGGCTCCTAGTTCTGACTTTGAGAAGCTGTTTAAATACCTAGTTGGGATCAGAAGATACGCTGATGCTGTACGCTACAAAATGTACATTGATTAAACCAGATATGGATGTCAGCGGCTGTTTTGCCTCTGCCTCCTCTGGTGCGTTTGATCAAAAGCATCAAATCAGACTCGTGTCAAAAGCTTCCTGCTGCTCTTTTAAAGCCGCCTCCCAGTCAATGCCAGAGTGTGAATAGTAAGAGGATGAAAAGCTGTGCTCCTTAAAAGTGGGAAACCCTGACTTCTCATATTGTTTGTCAAGTATTACATATCCTTCATGCTATTTCTGCTTTTATATGCAGCCTCTTAATACAGCAGAGCCAAGGGAAACGTTATTCTACGCCCACTGCTTCTGATAACCTGCCTTTGACTATTTAACACATCTCATTCACTTGTCATCTTACCAGGAGATGTTGAAACGTTGCAGAGAGCAGCCGTCCTTTAATTTTACACAAACAAATCCTGAAGCTTTTCAAAAGAAGTCATATCTTGGAAGCGGGTGTGTTTTTTCGCTTCACATAATCCAAGTCCAGAATTTGAGGGCAGAGTTCCCTGCATACGATCCCATGGCTAAATGAGAACCAAATGTTTGTTTAAGCTTTTCCTCACTGCGAGTGCGCTGTTTATTTTGATTGGTGCTGGAATGTCTCTGGACAATGCCAACCAGCTCCACTGAGGTGGAGAGGAGCGTTTTCCCTTGCCCTCGTTGGATACTATTTATACGCCCGATTGGACGGTGAAGTGCTGTGACAGTTCGGCTCTGTTGTATACTTTAGAAAGAAGCCATTTGTCAGAATAACAAATGCAGTTTCGGTGTCGTTCTGCATATGCGATGCATTTGCGGCGTTGAAAGCTAGCTAAAACAATTTCAACACATGTCATCAGAGCGCTGGTGTCAACCGTAAACCATGTCATACAACACTGCGCAGTGTAACCAAAAATCCCAGCGTTCGCTTCAGCGTGTGGATACTCAGGCTGCCAGTTGATTTATTTAAATCATGATTAATCTCAAATTATCTGTAAATAATTGCAGACTGCATCATATGCCAACCTCTACCGCATGGAAAATTATACAGAGAACAGCCACATTAAATAAGCAGCTGAAATGTATAAAATCATTTTATCTTATGTTTATCCAAATTATAAATCATGGTATGAGTTGATTTATAACAGCAACAAACAAACTTTCTGTTTGCACGTACACAGAACTATGCAGTGTGAAGTATCAGTATTCATACAGTCAGAAGGATTGCATTCACAGCCACACAGTCCAGGTCTCCAGTCATAATTCACATCTCTGCTTGAGCTGTAACATACTTGTCGACTTGTGAAATGATGCATACATGACTACCTGCAGCGGTGAGTCAGAAAAAGTTTCGTTTTTGTATCCCACCCTTTGGTCTTTCATTTACATCGATACATTCATTTGGCCTTAAGCACAGGATGCTATTAGTCAGGTTTCTATCAACATTTTTATAGCCAAAGAAAAATTGTAATCTCTGAAAATACTGTGTGCTGTGCATTAAATTCACAAAGTCGGGAAAACTCTGAAATAACATATATACAAATAGACACGATTTACTTTGCAAGTAAAAGTTCTTAAGTTTTTTTATTTAGTATTTCCTTAAATTATAGCTCTTTGTGATTTATTTAGTATTAGGTGCCATAAGGGCGGTACTTCTGCCAAGTCTTCAGCAAATAGATTAACAGATATACACATAAAAGCTACATTATCTTAGCAACTGAAATTGCTAAAAATGATTTGGGATGAAGCAACTTAAAACAGTCAGATCCTCTGTGTTTTGCTTTGGATAGTGATTGCATTTGCAAAAACACCACAGTTCTAAGACTATGAATCTTAATTCTGTTTTCATTAGTACATTACTTGATGATTTCTGTCTCAACAGTGTCCAGTATTTTTAATGTAAGAATAAAGCTGTAACTTCTTTGGCCCATAACGTCTTAAAATCACTACTTTTAATTTTTTTGTATGTTTCCAGCAGATGGATTTACAGGGAAACTGCACAGATGCTCTGCTATAGCTAAATGGACAGATGTGAATGGATGGAAAAATCATCCAAAAAAACATCGAGGGCAGCTTTTGATGGTTGTTTCTGACAGAAAGTCTGAGTACAGGCACAATGAAGCCGTGTTGTTTCTGTTCTCTGAGATGAACCGCTTCTTAAACCAGGAACTCTTCTTAAAGTGTATGGATCAAATTACTGTGCAAGCTCGCTGGGATTTTCCTCTGATCCTCTACCTTGGCTTTTATGTATGGAACAATGAGTGCAAGCCTTTAGATGCATGCTGTGTCTGCCAGCAGCTGGAGTGCATTGTCATCCTTAATACCGAGCGCGAGTAACACTGTTTTTCCATTTCCCTGCCACGCTTGTGTTCCTGTGCCCAGGGAGAGCCTGCGTCCTCAAATGCCTGCTCGATATTCACAGAGTCTTCCGAGAGAATGACCCGGCCTACATACTGAACGATCTGTACATCACAGACTACTGCATCTGGATCCAGAGGGTCAAGTAAGTTCAGGAGCACACACACATACACACATCTCAGCCGGTTTCATCTTCTCTGAGTTAGCAGCGTGATGCATCAGTGCTTTAGAGGAGAGGATTAGACCAGTCATTTGTCACAGCAGGGCCAGGTGGATTCCTGAGCCGCTGAAAGATGCAGTCGTACCCTATCAAGTGTCAGAAGTACCATCAGCGAGTCCTTTGCATTCACTAAATCCACATGTGCCGATGCACCTCATATCTCAGGTGGGTGTAACTACCATCACAAGCCAAATGTGCAAAAAGTGCAGGTTTCTTCCCCCGATGATATAGTTTGGATGGTTCTATCCACCTCCGAGTTCATATTTTACAATTACTTACACATTTCAAATGTGAGCCTGCGAGCGCATTACTCAGTAATGAGCTCTGTTTTACTCTTGGCCAGGGTTCAGCCAAGTGGTGTGCTCGTCTGGAAAAAGCCCAGTTGAAAAATGTGTGCCTGATGTTGTAGGCTCGGCGCCCAGATGCAGACACGATAAAAGGTCTGCAGGGATTTAATGCTTTTTTTTTCTCTCTCTCCTCCCTCTCCTCACATTCTCATTTCTACATTTTTTCCAGGAGAAGTCTTGAATTGTGCTCTTAAAAATGCTGCGGATGCCCGGACTTTAATGGATAGGACGAAATCCACAGCTCAGTTTGAGGGTTGGTGGGATCTCTTAAGGTTTGGAAGCTTTGTCAGCTTCACCCAAAGACTCAATCAGTCTCTTCAGAGCCGTTCGCCTGCTCAACCTTTTCCTCCACTGTTCTCCTCTGCTGTACATTGCAGCTAAATGTCTGCTTGACCTAACGTGGCCCTGCATCGATCATTAAATGGATTAGCCCTCCCTCCTGCAGCCCTGACCTGGGATTGAATTGTTTCTTTCCTTACTTCTGTCAGGTTTTTTTATCCTCTTGATGGCTTGTACACGCTGTCAAGACCTGCAAAAGACACTCAGCTCAGTCAAACCACTTCTAATGCAGCTTATATCGCCACTTAAGATCGCAAGCATGCATGTAATACCTCTTGTTGTTGAGGTATGGGTATTTTGGCTCACACAATACAAAATTCCACTTGTGGTTTCTGACGCTACGTTCCCGTGTTTGGACTGAGAGATATCTGAGGAAGCCTTCAGTCGGAATGCAAAGCAGCACAGGGGAGCTAGCCCCGTTCTGTGAACCTGGAGGTTTGCGGTTTTCACAGACCAACCTCCGCTATCAAACACGCGGCTTGTTGTGGCAACCCCCTTTGTGTTTTGTCTGACAGGTTTGATGACAGATCGTGCAGGCAATGTTTTCTTCCGCGCGAGATATTCCCCCGTGCAGGATTTGTCATCCTCTGCTAAGTGAGTCGTCTCTGGGAGCCGGGGCGGTAAGATGAGATGTAATCTATACCCCCGTGGCGCAGTCCCGTATCTTGTCACTTCCTCACGGCAGACAGTTTGGACGCCATCAGCCGCACATGATGGACACAGCGATTAATGGATGTTTGCCGGATGGAGGTGGGGTTGATTTATTTAATCTCCTCTCTGTCCCACGTGCATTTCTACTCCTAAAGTTCCTCTGACTGCAGAGACATCGGTCTCAAATTTACAACCTCGTAAAGACTTCAGCGTGATTTAAGCCACAGGGCAGACTCTCCCCTTTTACTCTCACACATATCGAGTCAGGGCAGGACATCAACACCGCAAAGAGAGTTGGGGAAGATCATATGACGATCTTTTGAGGTACGACCACAATCCACGAACTGAACCACAACTATTCTCACGGCTTGTAAAAAGTATCGCCAAGTTTGGCTGTACTTTTCATAGTCCTACTTTTCTTTTTTGTTGTGTTATATGGCTAAAAACTTTGAAAAGCACCATTTAGCAACTACATTATTGCACTATTTAGACAATACCATGAAGAAAACACTATATCCACATTTTCCAAACTGACAGCTGCAGTGTTTTCCATTACGCCGTGGCAGCCCGCCATAGTCAGTCTTGCCACATTTTCATAATGAACCAATATTTTTACACCTCTCTTAATAACATAAGCTCTCTAGCGTTGTGTTTTACACAGTCGCGTCTGTGTAAAACCAGACTGACTGTGCACTGGAGTTCTGCAGCTGGACCAACAGTTTCTGTAATTCATCTTCTGTCAGTTATTATTTCTTCACAGGCATTAAATCAACACATTATACAAACTGCTAGGGGTTAGAGTGGAGAAACTTGCCATTTTTAGAGCAGAAACTCTGAAAGGCAGGTAGATGGTTCCAGTAGTTTAACATTCACCTGTCAGTGATTGAAATGCACAATGATTCTCACTTTATGGCTTTGTGTCCTTACTTCCTCTGTATTACTGCAGTCAAAGCGATAAATCTGAACTTCCTCTTTATGTAGAAAGTGCTATCAAAAATCTGATTGCGGCCGTTTATAATATAAACTACTGCATCTTTTTAATACTAGTAATTTAAAAAAATATATATATATAAATCCTCATGCAGCTTTTTGGTTCATGGTTTGACTATGATGCACATGTCTCGATGAACCATTTATGCCCCATCTGCATCAACAACAGATATTTATCTCTACATTTGTTCCTTTCCAACTCTTTCCAAAGTGCATGTTTTCTAAAGTCTAGTTTGTGTGCATCTGGCAGTTCAGAGAAAACATAGTAATTGTTAAATGATGCCATCACACCCCATTCTGCTCACGTCTACTATGTGTTTGTGTAATGAAGCTGCACCTGGAACATCAAATCCAGGTTTATAAATCCACATCCACAACCAACACTTAAGGAAACGCAAGTTTACAACTCAACTTGTTGTTGCTGCTTTGACGTCATGATAGATTAAAGACTCTACGTCGTCTACGTCTAGTGTTATCCACAGGTTGGACAACTATGGTTTGTCTGAGACTTTGGACACATTTGTAGTTGTTTTTGCCTTGTCATGTAGACAGATAAGAAGAAGTGATTATTTGATTAGAATGATACCATGTTGCTGTTAGCAGGACTTACTCTACTAAACTGACTAAATTAAACTTCCTAGTAGGGGTGCATGATGTTGGCCAAAAATGAAATCCAGATTTTTTTCCCCCTAAAAACTAGATTTTTGGGTAAAAATACAAAAGACAACAGAAGTCATCATGTCGTTTTCATGAGCAGCCCGCAATGCAACGTACCTCAAATCTGTGACGGTATCATGGAATCCAGAAAATTCCATGATGGGCCCACAGAAGTTATACCAATGTAAGTCAGGGACAGGCATTAGTCATGCGTGCCTGCATGGACCACATAATATGAGTGATCTCCCTGGGGTTCTATTTAAATTGGGGGATCTGTGCATGGAGCAGACAGACCCAGGACACACTAGAGGGATTATATCCCTGGTCTGGCCTGAGAACACCTCAGGATTCCTCCAGAGCTGGTGGATTTGGCTGGGGAGAGCGCTGTCTGGGCTCATCTAACGCTGCTGCCCTCATGACCAGGACCTGGATTGCAAGAAGATGGTACGGGTCCATGTGGGACAACATAAGATGAGATGAGTGATCCCCATGCAGTTATATTTGAATCGGGGGATCCGTGCGTGAACCACGGCTTATCAGTTAGGAGGAGGAGCCTACGGTAGCCTGTAGGCATGCAGGAGAGAGATGAAATCGATTTCCCTTTTTTAAAAATTGTCCTAATTAAAAAATCCGATTTCGATTTTAAAATCGATTAAGCCTACCTATGAACCCCTACTTGCTAGCCTAGAAACATTAAGACAACAAACACACAATGCAATTCTCTTTGTAAAATACAAGAATGACAAACTTGCATCATCCACAATCTAAGATTTGTGCCCTACCTGCAAATGAAAATCAAGAATTAAAATAGTGGCGAATGTTGTGAAGGAGGAATGTCACTCTTTTTCTCAAGGCCACTTTGGTTGAATAATTGTCGTTCTGTTCTGCAGTTCATTGTGTATCATGTATGTGTTTTTATAGAGTTTTGACTTTGTATGGCTGCAACCTTGGCTTCTTCTTTGAGATTTCTTCCATTTTTCCCACCCTGTTAAACGTTTTGTGAAGAATGTTTCTCACTTGAACTCAGGGTCAAAGGACAGAAGGTGTCATACATTTTACGTATTGAAGTAAACGTGCAATTTGTCATATTAAACTATAAAAAAAACGGACTTGACTTGACACCACTCTTGAGTTTCTCTTAAAGTTAACACATACTTCCTTTGTATAAACTGCTTTAACTGCCACACACACCCATCCAACCCTAATTATCTCTGAATTGTTAGCAGAGAGTATTCTCCCAAATGGAGCAGCAGCCTCTGCAGTCCATTAGCTTCAGTATGTGAGCGTTTGAAGACCCTCAGATGCCAAAGCCCCTGCAGAGCTGCCGGACTGCAAAGAAAACCCTAGTCGCCTCACTTTCTCTCTCTTTGTCTTCCTCCCTTCCTTTATGAAAAAGCTTGGAGAGAGGCCAGCGTAGATTCACAGCAGCCAGCGCAGACAAAGCCTATAAGCCCAGTGTTGTGTTACAGTACCTCGGTTAAATCAGGAGAGCTACAACTTCCTTTTTGCAGCGCTGGTGCGCTCACAACCACCCACCCACCCTCTTTCATTAATTGGGTCAATTAGATTCCAGCAGAATGGGGGAAAAACATGGCAGGGTACAAGTGATGTGCTCCAGGGTTAGTGTAAGAGGAGGGAAGAGACGTGAGATTCATGTTTCCAGATGAAGTCATTAGCGGAAAGGGGGGGAAAAATGGCTCTATTTGTGCTTTCTTCTTTTTCGTCGGCGTCTTCTTTTGTGGAGGAAACTGGTGACTTGTCTGTAAAATGTGTGAATTGTACACACTGGAAAATTGACAGGAAACGCTTTGAGGACAGACCGAGCCTCACACCGTAACAGCTGAATGGACACCCTCAAATAATTGTGAATGGTAGGTGTGAAGTGAGCAGTCCCCCAAAAACAATAAGAGTTGTTTTCACCGAAGACAGAGAATACAAGGGAAAAAAAACATGTGTGCAGCACAGCATGAAAACAACAAAGGAATCTGCCAAAAATAAAGTTGTAGACATTCTTCTTTTATTTTTGGAGCGTGAAGCAGCCCTCAGGCTTCCTACATTCTCTCTCCAGCTCCCTTGTCTCATTCATCCTCAGCATTGTGTGCATGACAATGACCATCGGGGAGAGCTGTCTGCAGCGCTGACAGCAGCCCCCCCACAACCCCCACCAGCCCTGCAGGGAAAAGCATCTGGAGCTCCAACAACTGGGAGTCGCCCAGGGCAGCGGGGTTAAGCACGGGGTCAGCGTGTCAGCCAAGACCTGCAGCCAAAGGCCTTGAAGTGCACTTGGGCGTAGTGGAATTGTGTAGACATGTATCCAACCCCCCGCCGTTCCGTCGCTTCACCCCACCATACCTCACAACGTACCCGACTTTTCCAATCCACTTAGCGTTTCACATGTTTTCGCTTACTCAGAGGATTTTGGGAGCACTTTACAGCCCAGTAATAAGATGGTAATAGAAGGTAATGGTTTGATAGTAAAGGGTAAGATGACCTTGTGATTACCCATGTAGTAAACACATAATAGGTTGGTTTTGTTGATGGATATGTCTGGGTCATTCATATAATAGGATCATAAGACTGGATATTAAAGAAAACAAAACTATCAGTGAAAAGATGACTTTGTTAAAAGGTTCAATATAAGATTCATGCATGTTTGTGTGCTTAAGTGGAGTTTGTGTGAAAGTGTATGTTGAAGTTTTCTGTTCATCCATCCAATCCAACTATAGACTGATTTATTTGTACAGCTCTGGAAAAAATTAAGAGACCACTGCAATTTCCTGTGAAATCAGCATGTCTGCATGTATGACAGCCGTTCCATTCCTGTGTGTGTTGAATTCCAACACAAGCACACCTTATTCTACTGAATAAACACCTGATCCATGTCTTATTTAAGATGAAGTATAAAAAACACTACAGTGGAAATTACTATCTTCTTACAATAAGCAAAAACAGTTCTATTAGTATTGCAGAAGTAATTGGAATCCAAAAATAACTGTTGAAAACTACTAGACTTCTGCTCTGACAATGTTCCCAAACTCTGAGGACTGGTTCTTCTATCAGGATAATGCTCCTGGCCTCAGCTAGGTTCATAAAGGTGTGGATGACAGACCACCAGATGAAGACCCTGTCATGGCCAGTCCAGTCTCTTATTTTGAAAACTTCTGGAGGAAGGATGGATGGTCACAGCCATCGAACATCACTGAGCTTCTTGAATTTCTCTGCCAGCAGCTGCATAAAGTCATCCAGCAGTAATGGTGGAGAGCCAAGACACATGAAAGCTGTCACTGAAAATCAGGGTTATTCCACCAGATATTGAAGTCTGAAATTTTCGCAAGTTTCAACATTAGTTTTGTGTTGTTTAGAAATGAATATGAACTAGTTTTCTTTGCATTATTTGAGGTCTGAAAACACCTGCATTTTTTTTTTATTTTGACCATGTGTCGTGTTCTGCAAATACATGTTCTAAATACCAGTATTTTTATTTGGAATTTGAGAGAAATGTTGTGTGTAGTTTAGAGAATAAAACAAAAATATTCATTTTACTCAAACAAGTCAGAGAAAGTGATCATTTTGCAGTGGTCTCTTATTTTTTTCCAGAGCTGTAGATCACTTGGGCCTTTTTTTTTTTTTTAATCAGTCCTTATACTCCCCCTGCAACTACATTATGATCAATCTTAATTTATAATGTGATGCCCTTTTCAGAAGGATTGCACAGATTTCACTGCACAACTTTCCTACTTAGTTGCATTCATTTTATTTTGGATTGCACAACTATCAGTAACTGCAGTGTTTTTACGGAGAACACGGCACTGTGACGTAGGTTAGGTTTCAGTCATGTTGTGTAAAAACTATTAAAGTTACAACAGCTAAAATCGGTAGGAAAAATATACACATCTTCTCTCTGTTCAAATCAAAAGACTAAGTATAAATGCAGGTCAAAATCATGTCATTTCATTCTATTTTTTTAATGTTGAAGCCACTATTCTTATCGTCCTTGTCAGGTCACGTCCCAGTCATGTCCGAGTGAATCTGATCCATCATAGGATTAGCAATTATAGCTGTCAGTCACATATTAAACCCTCCTACCTCTCCAAAAAGCTCCATTTGGGATGTCACTGGGTAGTTTTCTACAGTAAGGAATAGATCTAGTCTGTCTCATATCTTCTCAGACCACTTGAATTGCAATGTGATTTCAGGTAATTGTGAAGCGCAACTCCAAAACAATGATTCATATTTAACCTGTGACTAAAAAAAAAACAAAAAAAAAACAACTAAAATCTAGAATTTCCAAAAAAAATATATAAATGAGACTTTAACAATAGGTTTATAAAATCAATGTGACATTTTTTTCAGCTGGACACCTGGAAAACAGTACAATTAAATAAAAACTAAGCTTAACAGGAATGGAGATAGAACTAATACTAAGGTGGTTGTAAAACTATACAGATTTTTTTTTTTTTTACTTGAAAGGGGTCAAAAACACCATCAAACATAGCAGTAGATCTGTGTGAAACCTTGAAACTCACCATATAATACCGAAATCATCCTTCCTTATGTGACAAAGTAATTCTGAACAAATTACATGTTCTATGACTCAGACTTGCAGAACGCTTGCCAAAATTCTGCAAGAATTCCTGCTTAATTTCATGGTAATGTTAGAACAAACCAAAGAAGAGGCATAATGATTACCTGCGCGCACTTGTTGTACTTTGTAGGTGGTAATCATGACTGCGCTGTCTGCTTGTGTTTGATTCTGCTGTAATATAATGTAATGTTACAAAGTTGAGTTCTAAAGCTCAGAATTTGCTCAGTAGCGAAGCCTGGCCCACCTCCTGCAAACCCCTCCTCAATCACACTCATCATGAGATGCCCAGATGCATGTTGGGAAGGACTTGCTTGAAACAACCAAACACCAGGCAGCATCATCACAACTGTCAAGCACATGTCCTGAAGCCTTTGAAACAGATAATGGAGCTGCTCTATCTGATGTTAGCCTCAGCGCTGAAGGAGGTCCTCGAGGCCCCGCTGGGGAGAACAAAGCCACAAATGTCCCCCAGCGAACAGGGATAAGTAGTACAGATTTCCTCTCAGCATGAAGCCTCTCCAGCCTTTTGTCTTGAGCACACACACTCATCTTAAATACAGACGTACGTACTGCGTCGGCGTAATTTCTCATATCCTTGTTTGGAGAAGCCACTTGAGTTATTATTGATTCGAGTTTGGCGTTTTATCTGTAGCTTCAAAGGTCCGCCAAAGACAAGACGAGCTATTAAACCACAGCTTTAATGTCAATTCTATTACATCCAGTTGAGTGTGAAGGGAACAGATTAAACAATATCACTTCAGACGCGTTATGTGAATTAATTTAATAGGACAGACATTAGAAGCAGAAAGTTAAGAGCCTACAATCTTTAATTCAGATCTTAAACTTTTACTTTTACATCCTAAAAAGCCAAACAAAATAAAAACAACCTTCATACCCAAGCCTGGAGGGTTTTCCTCCCTTCAGAGCAGTAACTAAACCAAAGCAGAAACAATGAAAAATAATGTGTTTAGATGAAAATTTCAGCACTACTTTAAGGCTTAATTCATGATGTGGGATATAAAACCTTCAAACCCTCAAAAAAAAAAAAAGCTTTCCAACAATGATCCCACATTCCTTTTCATTCTCAACTAAAGCCCTAAAGGGGAAGGATCAGTTTTGTACTGCTGTAGATCTGTCGGTTTCTTGTGGTTTTAAAGATTCGGGCATACTGTGACATCTCTGGAGCGTCTCCTAAAAGTCCAAGAGGAGAACAAAAGCCATCTGATGAAATGCCACTTTATCCGTTTTATCCACAAAACCCTCATTAAAATTAAAACCAAGAGAGAGAACACACTAAATGTCAAATATAATCCCCCATGACGGTTTCATCAATCATTTTAATATCTCTATTGAGTCTTTCATATCATATTCCTCAGCTATTGTAATCTACAGTGCTTTTAAATGTGTATTTTGTCATTTTTATCAGTGCTTTTTCCCTCTTTTTTTGGGGGGGGGGGTTCGTTTCCAATACAAAACATCTGCCCAAATGTTAACGTGCCTCCCCGTCTGCACACCTGTGGAAGGAACACAAAGGCCTGGTAGTTTTGTTATATCGCATTTCAACCACAAACGAACCTCTTCGTTTTTGGGGGTTTTTTTGGACCAGACTGAGACCAGTTTGTCCAGATGGTCTTGGTCCTGCAGTGTTTATTGCATTATTGGAGGTTGCATGAGAGGGTTTCATAGAGTTTAAAAGACAATAATGTGAATTTTAGGGGGGGAAATGCAATTTTAATAGGTATTAAAGGCTCAGTGTCTGAACTATAGGGGGATTTAGGATGTAATTGCAGAAATGGATTATAATAGGCATAATTATTCATTGATGTATAATCACTTGATAAAAGAATAGTTGTTTTTCTGAGATTAGAATGAGCTGATTGTATCTGCAGAGGGAGTGAATCGTCTCTATAGTCCACTGTGTTTCTATTGTAGCTCAGACCAGACTTCCTCTTCTTCTTTTTAACATTTTATGGCAGGTGGCGTAAAACATCTTCAGTGTTGGATTTGGACCAGAGATAATAATCCCTTAAAAATGACTTATAATGCGGAAAAAATGGCTCTAATGTGGGGCGTTTTTTTGTGGCCACCAAGGGGGAGCGTGATGCATATTCAGTTGGTTATGGACCTCAACATCACCACTAGATGACGCTAGAGATTCCACCCTGAACCTTTGGATCTCTTGGTAGTTGAGTGGATTATGACGTTAACATTATACTTTATTGAAAGCAAGATGGAATCAGTTACCATTAATGCAAACTTGAGTAAGACCAGCAAGTGTAGGCTAATGTAGCACCTCTGTTCATTAAAAAAATGCCTGCTCCTTAGAAATAATTGTTTCTGTTAAAGGGGTCATGTTTTGCTAAACCCACTTGGTTCATTTATTTGTGTATTTGGACCCTAATAGTTCATAAAGTTAGAATTTGAACCCTTCAGCTGCTGCAAAGCTAGTTTTATCTTCATTTCGGGAAAAATCAAGTGGATTTCTACAACCTGTTTTTAATTCCTTCATAATTTGTTACTTTTTATAACTAGTTAAGTCTCCACATTTGCACATATAAGGTCAAGACTTCCTATGAACATTTCTCTGAGCATGACATAATTGTTTATCAGCAGCAGTGGTTTTAGTAAAAACTGAAAATATGTCCAAACTTCGAGCCGATTGCCTAAAATGTTCAGTTGTTGGTTATACTAACGAACACAAGTGGCTGAACGGGACAAAGCACACTGTCAAGAACCCGAAGGGGGTGGGGTCATGTGCATTTAAAGGGCCAGCGCTCAAAACCACCTTTTTCGTGTCATTACCCAATCATAGGCCTGTAGAGTTTTAATTAATGAAGAATTCAGATCCAAGCATAGCATTTATAGTTTATGTAGACCACAAGGAAATGTTTTAAAATGCATTATTCCATTTTAAAAAGCAAAATATCACTCCTTTAATGTTTTTTTCATCTATAAAGGGGGTAAATTCACTTTGATCTGTCTCAAGTGCTGAACGAAAATGGTGAAACCTCCTGTTCCTCCATGAAAACACTCAACTTATGAACGTGTAGGTCTAAAGGCAGTGGAATTGTTTGGAAAGTCAGAAATGTATAAATATAAAAAGCTGCAGTAAAAAACACAGATGTTTGCTTCTGGATTTTTGGCGCAGCTGGTGTCGTCTGCAAAAACAATTTTGGTGTCTCTATGAGAACCTTCTTATATTTTTGATACAATAACCACACCACAGCAGATTTAGGAAATGTCCATAACTTTTCGAAAACTATGGTTGACCACTTCAAATGTGGCCAGTGCCAGCTTTGTAAAAAAAAAAACATCAACAACAAAATTTAACAGACAGGAAAAATGGGCAGGTTCTCTGAAATCACTTGAATGTGGCGTTTAAGA
>JAPTYQ010000023.1:34946347-34957660 GCA_029814465.1 Ostorhinchus cyanosoma
AAGCCATTACATCACTCTCTGGCTTCTGCAGAGCTTGATGATGAGCTGATCATTAACTGAATCAGGTGTGATGGAAGAGGGAAACATCTGAAACATGCAGGACACCAGCCCTCGAGGACCAGGATTGCCCACCCCTGCTTTAAGGTCAGTTAGGGCGTTTTCACACTAGGTATCCGAGAACATTGGACCCTGAAGTCTACTCAGTTTGATCAATATGAATGTAAACGTTCCATGGACGAGGTCTGTACCTGAGTCTAGCTGAGAAGGTAGTCTTGGGTACGGACTGGATGGATTCAAGTCCGGAACGTTGCCGTGTGAAAGCGATCCGTACCCGAGACTGGAAGTGACCTAATCATTACAAGACGCTCCTATTGTGTCTTGAAAAAGCCTTGGATCCGTGCGGCACAGATTCACCTTATCAACCGAACCCCTCTGTGATATATCAGAGACAACGAAGGTCGCTCTTCTTCACTTTGCCTCCAACACGCTAACAGATAGAAAACTATTGCCTGTGAACAGAACAGTTGCTCAGTTGATGACGTAAAGGTTTGTCACTTCCACATTTGTTGGATAGCTGCAGAATTCTTTCCACACCACCACCTACTGTTTCAGCCCTCTAACACCAACTCATACCACGGCCCGTGTCTGAGAATGTAACATCTGCTGGAAAGGCGTGAGCGTTTTCAGGTACAGCACCGATCCAGATACCCGATCTGAAAATGCCCTTAGTTCATCCATTCAGCCTCTTTATGTTTAAGGCATAGTATCTGCAGGATAGTTGGACAGCCTTGGAATTTATTCAAACATCCACATGAGCTCAAGGATGAACTTAAAGAAACATTGATGGCCAAAGGTCAAGGTTATTCTGACGTCACAAATGATTTTTTTCAACCACCCAATAAGAATATTCCACACAAACATTTCACAGTATATGATGATGTGATGATATTATGTATAGAAAAGGTCAAAAATCAATGTTATATCTCAGGAACACCTTGAGGGGGACTTCGAGGGGGAACTGATGAGAATTTGGTTTGCAAAGGTCAATGTTGATGAGACCTTTGAAAACACATTCTGGACCAGAACTCAAGATTCAAGATTATCATGCAAGGACAGTGGACCCATCTGACTGCACTACCGGTTCTCACCAAACCCCTTTGTCAAAATGAATATTGAATTACAGCTTAAAGATCTATAATATCTAACAGAAAATTCTCAGTAACAAAACACCAGTTGGGCTACAGATGTAAAAGCAAAATCTGAACAATCACTCTGAAAGTTGACTTAAATACTTATATAAAATGTTAAATAAAATGGAATTATTTCTTAGTTGACACCATCTTTCTGAGCACATATGTGACCTGTTTGAATTTCTGCACTGGTTTTCATTCATTATCACTTCAGAGGCAGTTAAAACCAACAGAAAACCAAAACCCAAGTAAGTCAGGATAGATTCTAAAAGTGGACTTATTACCACTTACTGCCCTATCAAAATTAAGACAGCAGCATAAAACAATGATATCATTATGTACTTGGTGTTTTGCCATTCTATATAATTTACTATGTTCAATACATTTACTGCATTCAACACTGAACAAATTGTGATCCATGAAGTTTATTTGGCGTTGGACTGTTTTTATACCAAACTTGCAAAGGCTGATTGAGTAACAATAATTTTTAGCAGGAAAAAAATAGAATTAATTGATCGATATCAGGGAGATTGTCATAAAAAAACCTGAATATCCCATTCAGATTTAATCAGTAAACCTGTAACTGATCATCCAGCCCATCCGTGGTGCAGTTTTTGTAATCATTTTGTCATCTCTGTCCATTCAACGACGTAAACGCATTATCTGATGAATGCACCAAATTTATACCGTGGATGCATCTTGGGATGGAGCAGAAGCCTATTGGAAGTACGTCACCTTGACCTTCTTTTTTTTTTCCAAGGTCAAATGACGTCAAATGGAGACATGACCCCTTTGTTGCAGCTGTGTGTTTGCTTGAAACAGCCTTGTGCAGTTCTCATATCTGAGTACTTTCAAATATAAATATATATGTAATAAGTTTCACACAGAGACAGCTTAATGTAAATTATAGGGCAGAAACTTTCATCAGAATCTTACACTGTATTTGGCCGGAGGGTATTAAAAGTGTGCAGCCCGTTATGTTTGGTCTTTGTAATTCCACGTCGACCACAGGAGTCAACATTCTCCCAGCACCGATACTCGCTTCATCTCTATTTAATCCATCGCTCACGCCTCTGTAGGATGTTTGCGTGTGTTTCGGGAACGCAATCTCCATCGAAAGCAGAGAAAATTTCACGTCTTAAGATGTGAAAGGTCCTCGCGCTCGCTGCCATCATCCATAAACACAGGCTCCTCCACCAGCAGCAGATCGACTCACTGTTGGCTTAGCCTCTCAGTATGCAGAGGTGAAAGTGTGAATAAGTGTGTGTTTGCACGAGCGGGCTGTGGAGAAGGAGGGGGAGGAGGAGGAGGAGGAGGTGTGCATCTCTCTGTAATCCCTTTCAGTCTCTTATCACCTCTCACAGGGAGAGCAGCAGCGGGGGAGGAGAAGAGCCGAGCCCCTCGTATCAGCAGCGCTCATCTTCCTACATTATTAAACGTCCACATTTCCATATTTCATTGAGCCCCCCGTGCCTCGGCAAATCGCGCTCTACTTAGCATTCAGATGAGAATGGGATTTGGTTAATGGGTATTAGATTTGTAGATGGTTATCCTGTGGCTATGTCTTTAGTACGCAGAACCAGTCCACCAGTTAGTCGCCGTGTCTGTCTGATGAAGTTGTACTTGGATGTCTCTTTTTTTTTTTTGGTCTCACAACTCTCAGTTTTATTAAGAAAAAATCAAAGCTTCACTTTCCCCACTTTTCCACTGTTTGCATCCATATAGGTCCAAGAAGGTGCTAGCCCTGGCAACAACGCTGGAAAAGGCTTCCCTGAAGAAAAAAGACTTGGAGCTGGAACTGGAGGAGCTGGAGGAAGCAGCAACACTGGTGGCAGAAGAGGAGGAGGAGGAGGAAAATGAGGAGGGAGTCTCCAGGAGCGATGCAGTATCCCGCGGCGACAGCAGCAGCAGCGAGTCGTCTGATGAGAGCGACCACTCTGAGGCTGAAGGGCAAGACTGCACAGAACCCAGCGAGGAAGAGGGAGGAGGAAGAGGAGGAGGAGGGACGTCTAAGGACAGCCCTCCCCAGCCCCAACCCACCAACTCCACCAGCTCTCAAGTCCCCCGGGAGCTTACAAACACACTCCTGTCAGCGGTGGAGCAGGAAGCAGATGCCCACCCCTCGGTCTCTCAGAGCTCCAGGCAGCTGATCCAGGATCTGGGGGAACGAGTGGCCGAGGAGCTGAGAATCACTCAAGGCTCACATTCCAGCGACCGAGCTGAGAGGAGCAGCTCAGAGGCGAACGCTACCACAGCAGGGACTGAAGCGACGCCAGGGAGAAGCTGCACTCGGACCTTCTTGGAGCCGAGTCCTCGAAAAAACCCTCTGCTCATCGTCCAGATGCAGGAAACCGACGATTAGAGCGACTCCAAAGTGCCTTCTGAAGTGGAATTTAAGTACGTTTTTAACTCAACATGTAAGTAATGTCAGAAAAATGTCTGGTTTTGTAATAAATTGCTGCTTGAATTGAAGAACCGCTGCTTCGTTTTGTTGTGCTGCTCGTTAACTGACCTCCAAGGGCCCCAACTTCCCTTAATGAGTCCTGTTTTGCGTAAACGTACAAAGCATCATTATGCATGATCTTTTTAAAGATACAAGAACCGGTCGCTCTACAAATTCCTCTTTAAAACCCAAGCCTTCTTCATCTTGTTCTTGTTCTTTTTTTTTCCTTTTGTCTTGTCTAATCTGACTTTGCTACATCTGTTAGTCTGTACCTGAGCTGCATACAAATGCACCAACACCGTCGGCGTACTGTTTGATGTCACATGAATTATTTCTAGCGCTGTTTAATAATTAAAAGTAATTCAACAGCTTTTTAAACAGTGTATTATTGGAGAGCCTCTTGACTGCCCAAATATGAACAGTTGTAATCTATAATATATCCATGTTGAGCTCATATAATCAATGCGGTAATGCCTTTCCAGGAAGCTGTCAAACATTTGTCTTTGTTGTAGATCACTCAGCCAAAGTACCCGGCTGGCAGAGCTACTTCGAGGGAGCTATTCTTTTCTTAATAAATAGCAGGAAAAGCACTAACCTCTTCCTAAAGCCCCGGCACTGATTGAAGTGGAAAAGACTCTGTCGGCGCTAAACAGGGGCTGTGGAGCAGGCAAGGAGTGATTGATTCATCTGGCGTGAACGGAGGAGCGCCGGGCGACACAGCTCAATATCATCGGCAGCGTCTAGCAGGCGAGAGAAAACAAACAAGGAAGCACATGTCAGGCAGATAGATGAGGGCTGCGAGCGAGGCTGCGGCACTGGAGCTGTTTGTCTGAGAGATAAGAGCACCCCAGGGCCCCGAGGATGGAGGAGCCGAGGGCCGCCATGGAGCATCTGACACCTCAGCCATGTCTGCATGCAAGTAGATCCATGTCCGCTATTGTAGTAATAAGAATAATTATCTGTTTAATTCATAAAGCAGAGTCTCAAAGGGCAACAGCCAAATAAAAATACAAAAAATAACACCAGCAAAAACACAACACTCTAAATCCCAGTTCTAGTTCCTGCACAGGGACACTTTTCCAAACCCACACCCGCCTTGAGTACGGAACCCGACATACTACCTGCATTTTTGTTCCATATTCAATCCGCACCCACTCATACCCGCGTACATTAGACCCACAACTCGATCCCATTAGACGCATTGTCTCCACAGTAACTCACTTTTAAGGGCTTTATTTTTGGCTAAAACACTCCATTAAATCTGTAATATGTGCTGCTCAATGACGTCTGAGGTCAGATGTAAACAGACGTGAAGCTCATTTCAAAATAAAAGAAACCAGCTACAGATAAAACACAGTGAAATCAGATGATGATCATCATTAAATGTCCTGCAAATGATTTTCATCCAGGAATCTTCTTTTGTTTTTTCACTTCCTTGCCCCCTACCCACCTGCATTTCATTTAATTTGACCCGTACCCGTGAAAATTCTTTTTTTTTTTTACCCATTGTTGCATGATTTTGCAGGTACCCAACTCGGTGCAGGATTCTGCTTAGTTCCAACCCGACAATTTATACTGAAATTAGGAACCAGTTATCGTCAGCAAGTGAGAAATGACTCGGAACGACGGGAATCAAGGCGTTGGAGTAAATCAATTTTCCTAAATTCTAGGAGTCGCAAACCTTTGCAGTCTGGCCGTTAAATGGGCATTAAGTAAGTATTGTTGGCATGTTCTTCATATGCATTTTTCAATAAAGAACATTTGTCTTAATTGGAGTTAAGTATGTTTCTTTAAACTACATGATTCATCTTTTACAAACAGCGCAAGAGCTTAAAAACCTTATGACGTCACGAAAATCTGGATTCATCTGAGATACGACTTTAAATAAGATGCTTTCGAGACATTTTGACTTACGATTTTCAAGACCTTTTTTCAAAAAATAACCTCTTATATCGCACTGACGAGTTTCTCTTTAGATTATGTTTTAAATTAACCCGTAAAGACCCAAACATCCATCACCGACCAAAACCTTCGACTGATCTAAACTGTTTAATACCTTTTGATCCATGCATCCTATCAATACATGTAAATAATTGGTGTAAAATACAGTTTGTCGTCTTTTCATGGTCATCAGATATGACCCGTTTGGACCTTCAGAGGCTCCGTAGTCACCATGGAAACACTGTCATCTTCTACAACATTGATTCACTGGTAAAACCCATGGAGTTGGATCAATGTCAGTGGATGGAGACAGAAAACGACAATTTGGCAAAAACTCATTTTTCGTTGAAAGGTTTTTACACTCGCAAGAGGAAGTTTTGGGAATGACTTCTTGTAACATCTCCCGATAATGAATCATCATATTTGGGATTTAATGGAAAAACCAACACGACGCACTTTAGTTTTTTCGACATTTTGCAAATATTGCTAAACTTTTGTACGTATGTCCAATGGAAAAGCAACGACTGTCAGCAGATAAATTGAAGGAGCGACCAAATTTTTTTTTTTTAAATCACCGTTTTGCTGCAGCTTAAGGGTCAAAAATCGAAGCCCATCCATGTTTCAACAGCTGACAAGTTTCTCCATGCGTGTAATAAATTCAAATTCCTGTTTCTCCAACTGTAGACTTGTGTTGATGACATTAACTGAAAGCATAAAGACGCCCAAATGACCCATATTTACAGGATTTCTCAGCATTTCTTACCCTAATGGGGCGTAACTCGGTGAGCGAGTGATTGATCAAGTGTTACCTTCGGCTTTTTTTTTTTTCCGAGGCTGCTAAGGAGCCACCGGTGATGATGGCTCGTTAGGTGGGTGGTGTCTGTAGCATTGTGTTACTGAGATGGATGATGTTGTTAAGCACCTCCCAAGAAGAGGCAGCCACCTTGCAACAGCCTCTTGGGAGCGAACGCCATCGTCTCCGTTACTGAGATGAGTTACACCGGTAGAGTCGGCCCATTTAAAAACACCCCCACCTTCTGTTCCGGGGACATGAGTCCGGGGACTGCAACAGCCCCTGCAGGCGGTGGTTCGCGCTCCCCACTGGGGTTTCGCATTGATTAAGTGACACTGGGCCGTGTTGCCGTTTTTCATTTTAAAAGTGGCCTCCATATTCCCCCATTAGCGCAGACATGTCGGAGCCCGGTCGCAGATCCACAGCCCGACACTTCAGTCCGTTCTTCTGCAATTAATACCACGCTCCGACACTAGGCCGAGGTTTAATGAAGGAGGCTGATAAATTATACGGGCCAGTAATAATGTGCTGTCTGTGCTCTATTTCGACTGGAATTTGATAAATCAGCCCTTTACACATGTAGTGAGCGTGACCTATGACCCCGAGGTCTGAGACGCCGGAGTAATGTGTCCGTAACTGATGTGAGCTGTAATTAGCACATTTGTAACAGTAAAGGGGGGGAAACTCCAGAGACTCATGATGTATGTTCATTTCACCACCGTGGATGTGTACAAGTACTACCACTGCCATCACTTAGATACCAGGGCGAAGGGAAGAGAAGGGAAGCATCTGGTCCCAAAAAAATTGATTACAGTAATATATACCAAACTTATATTTTTGGGAAGGTAATGACTTAAGTTTTCAGGTAAATGTCTTAGGAAATGAGAAAAAATTGGAGGAGTTTTATAAGTGTGAATGTTTGGAAAGTTTTCTGGGTTGATTTCATAAACGCTCATAAATAAACTAAATTTAATCCAAATGTGTGCTTCTATTTATATCTCCTAAAACGGTTCCCTAAAAAAACATGACACGAGGCTAAAAATTCAAACCAGATGTCGACTAATGTTATGAAGGAAGTTTGGAAGCACTTTGGGTCTATTTTAAAAATAAATGCTTAATGAGATAAAAGAGTAACGAACACATTTTTATGTTATTTTACTTTATATTTAAGACAAAAATTTTGTAACAGTCAAAAGGACACGAAAATTATGCAGTCCTTTTTTTTTATGAATATCTCTTTATTCTCTCACAGGTACATTTTGGGAATTGAACTAATTATTCAAGGCGCAGTGTTTGACAAAAATGACCGCTGTTGCATAATCATTTGCGATTTATATGCGTTGAAATGGGCAAGTTCTGCATGTAACACAAGTGGACGTGATGGGTTACATACAAAACCTGGAATGAGACTGAGATTCATTAAGGCAAGGCAAAGTTTATTTGTATAACAATTCATACACAGGGCAATTCAAAGAGCTTCACAAAAATGGCAAAGAGACAGGTTAAAAACATACAATTACAGTTAAAACATAATAAAATCAAAAAAGTGCATTCAAAAGACAACATTGAACATAAGTCTTGGATTCAAGGCACCTCTTTCCAGTCTTTCCAAACCTACGTCTGTTTCTTTGGGACATGTTTTGTTCATGTCCGTCTTTGTATGGTTTCTGGTCTTCAGTCGTCTAATCACTTTCAATAATACCAAACAAAACACTGCGGCCCGACCCTTTGATAACTATCTTCAGTGTAGTTAGCGACGAGTTAAAGTTGTCCCTATTGCATTTGCATCATTAAATGCCCACAGTCTGATGTTGAAGAACCCTTCTGCTTATGTTCATTGGATTACACAGGTGACGTTTGGATTGGAACTGGAAAAAAATAGGTATCCAGTAAACATGTTGGAGGATAAATATGACAGAACCTGGTCACAGTTCATAACTCAAATCAAGAGCCCGCCTTTTACATGACCTTTACCTTGTCTTTACTTATTAATATATTTATTTTTCTTTCTCTTTCACTGCCATGTTAGTTTCCTCAATGCCCTTACTCCAGCTGCTGGAATTTTTATTTATTTATTTATTTTTTTAATGCCAGAGGTCCAGAATGTTGGTGTTATGACTAGAATGATCAACACAGATCAGTTTGAGTCTTTTTTCTTTTTTGGTCTGTTAGTTTTTTTGTACTATATTTATTCAATCGGCCTATATATCGATGAGTACATATCCTGACCAACGAAAGTAAAATTCTCACTCTGTGCAGTAATCTACACCTGGCTTTCCTGCCTCCGTCCATAATAATATACATTATATAGACTAAATATCGTCTAAAATTCTCATACCTTGTTATTGGTCTCTTGTGGACTTGCTGATTGTAACCTTTGAACCGCCATGTTTGTAAATTATTGTGTGTTGAATAAAAAAAATTGTAAAAAATCAAATCAAGCAAACTATTACATCATCAAAAACAAATACATTTTAATTTGGAATGTCTGAGGTAGCCATTAATTTGTGATGTCATGAGCCAACAAAGGTTGAACCACTGGGTTAAAGACCCTTTAGAAGGACCTGGGGTTTATAAAAAGACTCATAGATCCATCTGATGGAGCTGAATAAAGCAGTGCATTGACTACAACCTTGAAATACCAAAATTATAGCGTGATAATTTATTCCCTCTGATCTTTATTGTTTTAAACAGTAAAGGCGGCGGCAAGGACGGCGTGGTGGCGGCCCCCTCTCTTTCTCAGACACACTACCTCCCGTTGATTGTAATAGAAAACTCAATCTCCTCTCCCGTTCCTGAGAGGCAAAGTGATTCTGGTGCTTGAAAAGATTAATAGCCCTCAAGAAGAAATGAATCAGGTGCTCTCCAGGGCCTGACTCCTCCGACGGACGTGCAAATAGAAATCCTTTTGTGCACCTTCAGTCGCCGCCGTGCGCCTCGCCTCTTCCTTTTGTGGCCTCGTTTGTGTGTCATGTCGCTCCAGGCCGACGTCGAGGCGGCGGCGACCCCGGCGTCGGCCAAAAAAGAAGCAGGTGGCCGTTCCCTTCAGCTCATTCTCGGGGCTTTGTAGTCGGTCCTCTTGAAATGACTGGCGTATGGTAATGAGGGAGCGAGTGCGAGCGATGTGTCGGTGTCTCTCCGGCTGACAGTGCTGACAGGGAGGGATTATCTAAATAGGCTATTTTCATGCTCTTAATCACAAAAGAAACAGTAAAACACCCCCTTCTCCTCAGTGTGTGGGAGCGCATGTGTGTGGCTGCATGTTGACAGCGCAGGCATCTACTTGTCGTCAGTACCGTTCCGTGGCTGATTCACTCTAATTGGTGTGAGCAATGTCCGTTAAATCACCCCCTAACTCTCAGTGGACATGTGCTATCAGGCAGCTTAATGCTGCAAATTGCCTCTGCCGTGGTGTGTGTGTGTGCGTCGGCTTCTCATTGTTATACCACCTTGTTAAGTGTGTTGAGATTGCGGCGGTGTTGTTAAACCGCATAAGGAGAGTCGTCTGGAAAAGCAGCCGGGCGTGAAGCTTGACCTCCTAAGACTGTGACCCGCCGACATCTTAATGTACATCTTGTGCAGGTGATTGAAGAGCCTCGATAATCTTCTGCTCAGTGCATTATCAACCCACAGCTGGAAACATGACAGAGATACAATACAGCATGTTGTAAAGGAGGGGAAGTGATAAGAATGATCCATTCCAGTTCCATTATGGATTCTCTTGTTGATTCTCATTGGATTAGGGAACTTGAGTACAAATGGCTTTGTTTGATTCTTGGAACGCCAAATGTATCAGATTTAATACACGAGTTGTAAAGCCCTCTACATGATCAGTGTGATATGTTTTTTCTTGAAAGACTTGATGTATACACTTAGATAAACTTAGATACAATTAGATACACAGATAATCCACCAGAGGCCTTTCCAGTCACATGATAAGACTCAAAAATGAAGAAGGAGGCAGAACTTTGTCAATATTGAAAAGGAATTACCAATTTATTAGACATGTTTGTTATGTTTTTGTTTGTTCAAAAAGAATCATATTTGAGCATTGAGACCTGGTGTATCAAATATGATACAAAACTGAAATTGATATTTGAGAAAAAAAAAAGTGGGGGTTGTTCAGAAGGGCCAATAAAAGGCTCCAAGCTTCAAAGAATTTGGAATTTCCTGTCAATGATTTAATGAGTCGGGCTTTACAGGGTTCAATATGCACTAACATTTTGCATTCGATTCAAACAAACGTCATAAAGGAGTTCAAAAAATACATTCCAAGGCACACTGTAGGATTTATGTGAAAATAAAATGCCTTTATTTCTCCGTGGCAATCCTTTCAAATACAGCCAACGCAGTGCGACTTCTGGTCTTCTTCGGGGCTTTTTTCCACCAGAGATCCCAACACATTGGCTGTATTTTAAAGGATTGCCACCGAGAAATAAAGGCATTTTATTTTCACACAAATCCTACAGTGTGCCTTGGAATATATTTTTTCAGATCGTTTATGGTAATGTGGATTTTTCTCGACCATAAATAGTAAGACACACCACCAATTTCCAAAAAGCACCTGTGGATAATCACCAAGAAGACCCAGCAGCACTTCCACTCTGTTGGTTTAAACCTCATAAAAGGTTCTAAATGTTTAGTTACAGGAGTGTTAGATCTGGTCGTCATGGAGATTATTCATAAACAACAGTCGAAGCAGGCTGACGCAGTGAAATGACGCTAACGTTAACAGTATCGACACAACCAGGTGGAGTTTAACGTTAGCGGCTGTGACAGAGGTTGCCTCGCTGTAAGGTCCGCCTCCAGAATCACCACCCCTTTTGCTCAGCAGCCAATCAGAGACGTTCCGTGGGTGCAGCGGTTAAATGTTTGAATATGTTGTTCGTATTTAACCCTTTTGTCATAATAGAAGATCTGCAACTGTTGTAAATGGCCCTAGTGTC
>JAPTYQ010000023.1:34990127-35000137 GCA_029814465.1 Ostorhinchus cyanosoma
ACCCCCATGTAAATAACTGCTGCTCCTACCCTACGTTCATTACCCCCACCACCACCACCACCACCACCACCACCACCACCGCTCTGACAGATCAACAAGATGCTGAATTTTTTGAAGGGACCAAAATGTTTACCGTTAATGGGTCCTCAATTGCTAGCATATATATATATATATATATATATATTACAGGATGTCCCAAAAATATATGCACACTTTACATAATTATAAAGTAGATGTTTATTAACCCATAAGGACCCAGTGTTACTTTTGTGTCAGTTCCTAATTACATTCTTCTCAATATTTAACCTTCCATTAGTGATTTATCACCATTTATTGTGATATTATCTTCTGTATTTTGTGTTTTTTCAGTGAAAGTCAGGTATTTTCCTACATTTAATTCCCTGATCATGTAGATGTTCATAAAAACTCTGAGTAAAGTTGAAGGTTATTATAATGAGAAACAGAGAAAACTGAAGAAAAACTGACTTTTTCAGCAAATCTATCATTAACTGAACAGAAACTCAGTGTCTCCGTTCCACGGTTATTGATTCCAACTCCATGGGTTTTACTGGTGAATCAATGCTGTGGAGGATGATGGTGTTTCCACGGTAACTACGAAGCCTCTGAACGTCCCAATGGGTCATTTCTGATGACCATGAAAAGATGAACAACTGTATTTTACACCAATTATTTACATGGATTGATAGGATTAGTGGATCAACAGGTCTTAAACAGTTTAGATCAGTAGATGGTTTTGGTCTTTATGGGTTAAACTTCAAAATGTAATAGAATTTATTAACATTATTTTATTGCTTTGTCATTGCCTGTTCTCAAACTGACATCCATTCTCCAAGCAATGGAATCACACACATCACGAAACAATTCCCTTGGTATTTGTGTGTAAATTCCATTAGCAGTAGCATTTTAGAATGAATTTCCTTTCTTCAAAGTTTAGTCTGGCTGCCATCGAAGAAAAAGCAAACAATTGAGTTATCAGCTGCTCAAGTGTGTATTCATTTTTTGGGGACACCCTGTATATAAATATTTACTTATTTTATTAATTTTTTTTTTGGGCAATTCGTGGGTAAGGAACCAAATATGGTAAAATGTTTTAAAAATTTCCCCAAAGTGATGGAGTCTTGTTCTGTCCTCCAATAACACACTGAGGTTGACACGTTAAATTTGACAGTATTTCTACGAGTGAACTCTAAAGGGTTAAAGAAAGATGACTCGTGCTCACAATGACAAAGGCAGCATTTTTGAGAAGGAGAAAATAAAGTGTGTAATTAGTAGGCATAGGAGGGAGGCGCCGTAGGGGACTGATTCTGAACAATAGTCAAAGAAAAACAGGGATTCAGATGCGAACCCAAATCCCAGAAGCCGCTTTTGGATCGTTTAAAACCGCATTTCTAAGCAGGTTTTTTTTTTTTCTTTTTTTTTTCTTTCGCTGGCATACGAGGTGTATCGATTGGGGAATGTTATTGAGGAATTCTGTGAGAGATGATTAATCATAAGTCACTTTTCTCCTCTACACGAATGGATCGGTGCCAAAGAACAAGACGACGAGCCCCGCTGTCTTTTTAGCAGCCAACTCTCCCACTCCGGCCCCTGTTCGCTCCGTCTTATCTCTCCTCGGTGTCTGGATGTTTTCTAGGAACATATAAACACAGTGAAATTTCTGCGTCTGATTTCTTCCTTCCTCTGAGCTGAGCGTGCTCGGTGTGTACGTAGCTGCATAAAATGATTCAGAGGGATATTGGAATTACACAGTGGGCTTTTCTGCTGAAATTGCAGGGGAGTTTGAAGGTCGGGGTCAAACGTTGGATGCTCGATACAAATGCAGGTACTTGAGACAAGAGGAGGAGGGCAGGTTTACTCGTCACAGTTTAAAGCTCAAGTTCTTCTGCTGCTCAGGAAATACATTTCTTTTGTTCTTGTCTTTTTTTTCCCTTTTTTTTTTCTCTTTTGGCTCGCGGGGGCGTTGCAAATCACCGAGCAGGACTTAAACTGTTTATTTTGCACTGTTTAGTTGTACAGTACTGTGTAAAAGTCCTAATCCAACATACTTTTTGATGGTTTTGTGATGTTCTAATGACCACAGCATCTCTGTATTTACCCATAAAGACCCTGTTCTACTTTTGAACCAGTTCCCAGTTTAATTCTTCTCTCTATTTAAACTTTTCGCCATTTATCATCGTATTATCCTTTGTATTTTGCATTTTTTTCAGTGAAAATCAGGTATTTCATTTACTGATCATGTGCTTTAATTATCATGATGAGATAACATTTGAGAGTTATTATATGAAAAGCAGAAGAAACTTAAAAGAAAAAAGAAAGTGACTTTTTCAGTAAAATATATCATTAACTGAACCAGCTTAATTACAGTAGTGGGAAAAAGTTTTTGAACACCCTTGAATCAAATGTAATTGTATTTATTATAATAGAGAATGTGTTTGCAAACTAGAGACAAAAGCTGCACTAATTGAGTATTACTGACAAGAAATGGACCAGTCTGCTGAAATTTGGGAGACATTATTACAAAACACAGTTTATTACAAAATATGTTCAAGAATTGTATTACAAAATGCTGTGTTATTACATGATGAGGTGACTTTTTTTTTTTTTTTTTTACATTATATTGCACTGTTATTTGGGTGGTTGTGGCTCAGTTGGTCGAAGCGTCGACGGTTCGAATCCTACCTCCAATTGTCCACATGCCGAAGTGTCCTTGGGCAAAACACTGACTCCTAAATGGCTCCCAGTAGAGCCGCCTACTGGTGTATGAGTGTGTACGTGAATGGATCAAATGTGAGGTTTTGTAAAGTGCTGTATAAGTACCAACCATTTACCATTATTACATAATGTGACGCTACAGCTGTTAGAGAAGAAACACCTGAATTCAACGTGTCCACATAGTGTTTATTACATTGTGTGTGGACAGATAAGTAGAGAGTCACTTTTCTCGCATAAACTCTTTCAGCTGTTAGATCAGTGAGTGCAATAATAATATTTAATGGTCATATTGGCTCTTGAAAAGTCAGATTGTTTTTCAACATTTTCGTGCCTTGAAGCGGTACAACTTGTGCTGTCAGACGCTGAGCAGCCGTCTGGAGTTATTGGAATTCAGTGCTGCCGTGAGCTTCACACAAAGTGCTGCTTGGAACGACGGATGCAGTCAGATTCAGTCTGAGGAGCTTGAACGTTTATGGAACTGACAGACATTCCCAGGTTGTTTTAGTCCGAGGGCGTCAAACATACGGCCCGCGGGCCAAAAGCGGACCGCCAAAGGTTCCAATCTGGCCCGTCGGGATGAATGTGTGAAATGCAGAAATTACACTGAACATATTTATGGTTAAGGGTGTCAGAATCATTTAAGTCCAATTGGGTTTCAAGTGGGTCAGACCAGTACGATAATAGCATAATAATAATACCGGTCTACAAGTCAAATGCTTCCAGAAGAAAAGTAGTGAAATTTTACCACATGTGAGTCACTGATAAAGAAAAATCATGTCAAAAACGCTGCCGTTTTGGGTCAAAATGTGAAATTTGAGAATTAACGAGAGAATAGGTTTAACTCCAAAGGGATATTAGTGTCAGAGCTACAGATCTACTTCCAAACGCTGTCTGCACATGACAATGCATTCACTGCACAGCTTCTATCGAGTGCAAGAGTTATTAATCTATCTGTGGAGTCGGCTTGTGACCAAAGGGTCGATGGTTCGATTCCACAGACTGGCAGAAAAAGTTGTTGGCTGATGTGCCCTTGAGCAAGGCATTTAACCCCTTATTTGCTGTTCCTGCACTGTGATCTGTGACACATAATGTTTCTAAAATTGCACTTATTTTTCTTAAATTTCAAAATGGGTATTTCTAATTTCTCATTTTCTTTTATATTTCATTTCTCACTTGTTTTTTTTAATCTGTCTTTTTCTTTGTGCTTGTGTGTTGTATTTTTGCTGCTGTCAACCATGAAATTTCCCCATGATGTGATGAATAAAGTCTTATCTTATCTTATCTTATCTTATCTTATCTTATCTTATCTTAAGAAATTTCAGGTTTTTCCACATTTTTTGGTGAACGGACAGTTTATAAAAGCAAACATTTTACTTGTTTGGCACTAAGTCAACAAGAAAAATGTTGAATCTGAACTAAAAATGACTCTGACACCCCTGGTTTAGTCTGAAGGAGTGAAATGAATCTGCTTTCCTCAACTATGACTCAACTTTCTTTGCATCATATACATCTTTTTTCTTTTTTTCTTTGCCAACAGTGTCTGGGATCTAATTCATTTCATCGCCTTAATGCCATCGTGTTCAGACTCACCTCTAATAAATAATGAATGAGAGCTAACTGTTTATCTTGTGAATCTGTCTCTGAATAATGTAAGCGCCCTGCTTAAGGGTGCACTTGATGAGGAAGGAATCTGAATCTGCTCCCCAAATGTGCTTCATTTACCTTTAGGCCAGCTGTTCTCAGTAAATGTTATAAATGCCTCCTTTAGTTTTTTGCTCTTCATATCTTTTGTATCAGTGCTTTAACCGGTATGCGCAGATTTTACAGTCTCTTTCTAAAAAAAAAAAAAAAAAAATGTAGCTACAAGGACTCACCCGTACCTATGAATACAAATGAGCTCCGTTCACCAGACTGTATGCAAAGTGCTGTAGAACTTGCAAGTTAAAACAAAACAAAAAAAAAATGCAGTTTTTCCAGGAACTCATTACAGAACCAGCGACGCAGGGCTTAATGTTGTTTTGACTGAAGAATAGTTATCAGTTGGCCAGCGTGATGAGGCTCAATTAGAACAGCGTGCGATGACCTAAGCAGAAGTAATCACCAGGCAGAAGGGGAGACTTATGCGGAGGAACACATATTCACTTGGAACAGAGGGGGTGGTGGGGGAAATAAACGCGAGGGATTCACAATAGGACCTGGAGCCGTGGAGAGCAGCTAATGAGCCTGCATGATTCACGCTTGGTCTCCCCCACAGAGAGCCTCGTCCTGGGCAGAGCGGAGGCGCAAGAGGTGCAGTGTTTGCTCCAACACATTCCATGACGCAGCCTGTCAGAGCAAAAAAAAAAAACCAAAAAAACCCAAAAACGCCCAGATTAAAAAGTTTCTCTTACAAATTCTGGATGAATGGGAGTGAGCGGTGTCCTATTAACCCTTTCATGCATCGTGGTCAGTAAAGTGGACAGCTGCTCAGAGGGTTTTGTTGTTTTAGGGACGACCGTGGTTCAAGAGGTAGCGCGGGTCGTCTGTTAACTAAAGGGTTGGCGGTTCAAATCCTAGTCAGTCCGTTGTGTCCTTGGGCAAGACACTTCACCCTGCTTACCTCCAGTGTCACTCACACTGGTTTATGAATGTTTGGTGGTGGATGGAGGGGGCGTTTGATGCAAACTAGCAGCCACACGTCCATGAAACTGTGGCTACATATGTAGTTAACCACTACCAGAGGGAGAATGTGAGAGTGAATGAATAATGGATTAATAATGTAAAGTGCCTTGAAAAGCAATATAGAAATCTAATCCATTCTTCTTCTTATTATTAATAGTTCCATATCAGTCAACACAGTGGACGCTGGTGCATTATACGCCAGGGGTGTCAAACTCATTTTAGTTCAGGGGCCACATTCAGATAAATTTGATCTGCAGTGGGCCGAACCAGTGAAATAATAACATAATATATCTATAATTTACATAGAGTGGAAAAGAAAGTCAAATTAAACAAGGAAAAATGTTCACATCGACAAACTATCCTTTCAAATAATGTGAATAACATGAACAAACTGAAAGAATAAGCATCATTTTATCAATATTATGCTTCCGTTTATCATTTCCACATGTTCATTATAACTTACAGATCACAGTGGATCTACAAATACACAAAACATTGAATATCAGGCAGGATATTGTTAAAATTGCGCTTACTTCTCTTAAAACATTTCAGGTCCTTCATATTTGTTCAGATTGTTCAAATTTTGGGTGAAATTATACTTGTTTTAGTGTAAATATGTGAAAAAATATACATTTACAAAGAGGAAAATTTTGAGTTGTGAGTATTTCTAGATTATTATGATAGAATTTTACTGGTTTGACCCATTTCAGATTAAATTGATCTGAATGTGGAACCTGAACTAAAATGATCGTTAATATCTTAATATATTTTTTTGCATTTCACAAATTTATTCATTTATTACAAATTTATTATGAATTATTGCATGCAGAAATGATAGCAAATTCATCCCAAGGGGCATGTTTGACACCTGTGCCATACACTGACATTCACACCATTACTGTAACTTTGCTGTTCTGGATAAACCTGATCTACAGTAACATGTTGGAATGTTAAAAAAAAGAAAAAAAAAAAAAAAAAGATTCCACATGTTGGAACTGTCAAGATTTTTTTTGGTTATCTTATTTTCTTCTTACTGACAAAAAAAAAAATCATTTGCATTCATTTGTGTCTGATTCATCCACACCTTTTGAAACACAAAAAATATTTTCTGCAAATATTTCATGATAATGTTTGAGATTGTGTAAAATGTTGAGGGTGTCTGAAAACTTTTTTCCACTACTGTATCAGTAAATACATGTTTCTTTGCTTGTAAAATTAAATGCACAGTGTTCAGCTGAGAGGACATTTTTGTAACTCCGAGCAAAAATAGATTCATAAAAACTCCAATTGCATTATTTTTTTCATGCCTAAAGACATAAATCTTAAATAAGATTCTCATAATTCATGCATGAAGGGTTAAAGTATCGAGTTAATCCCGTGGACTGTGCATGGCGTGTTTATTGCGTCCACTTTTGGGGCTGTTTCATCCCAATTCAGCCTGATTTGGCACATCCACCGGATTGGCTGCAACCCCTGCCAGCCAGCTCATGAAAAATACTATTAAGGTGCAAGTGAATGATGTATTTTAATGGATATTCACAATCAAAGAGGGGAAGGGGTAGATTTACTGCCAATGGAAGAAAATGCAAGAAAGTGACTTGACAGAAAAGCAAAGCGGTTAAGAATGTCTGTAAATGTGCCTTAGATGGACTCAAAGTAGTGTTTCCAATCACATTTTCTGTCTTTTTCTGCAGGTTGTATCTGCCCATAAGGTGTGTTTGTCTCCTGTCTTCCAGAAACACACAGTCCAGGTGAATGTGAAAGTCTAAATTACTGGTATAAGTGTGAAATTAGGTGTGAATGTGTTTGTCTGATAGTGTTAAACACTCACAAAGCTGAAAAGCTTTTCAGTGGATTTTCCTTTTTTTTTTTTTTTTTTAATCCAACACATGCTGGGAAAGGTTAAAACATCACCTAGCAGAAGGAATGCAGAAAAGGAAGAGCATTTCTATTACTGTAACATGGACATTCCAGGTTACAAAAGCACGAATAGAATAGAATAGAATAGAATAGAATAGAATAGAATAGAATAGAATAGAATAGAATAGAATAGAATAGATTTTAGATGCTATTATAATATCCTCTGCATTATGTATTTTCCTACATTTACTGTAATGTACTGATCATGCACACGTTCATAAAAGTTCAGAGTAAATTCAAAAGTTATACTCAAACCTGAGAAAAACTGGAGAAAAAGGGAGTTTTTTAGCAAAATACATCATTAATTGAGCACGAAAGTAAGCGTCTCAATCCAGTCATTTAATGGTTAATTGACATTGTAGAAGATGACAGTGTTTCCATGTTCACTGCGGAGCCTCTGAACGTCCAAATGGGTCATATCTGATGACCACGAAAAGGTGACAAACTGTCATTTATCTGTATTATTTAATGTATTAACAGGATTAGAAGTTATAAAATATTGTATATTAGAGATGCTTTTGGTCATCTGGTGTCATGCTCTTGTCATGGCTGTGGATGTGTAATCTAATCTTTTTTTTTACCAATTTTAAAGCATTCTGAGTGCTTCATCTGCTTTTTATTGTTTATTACCATCTTAATTACCTCTGTTAAAACTTTTATGCTTCTTTTCTTGGCTGTGGACGTGTACAGTATAATAATAATAATGTAATATTGATGAACACAACACATTATAACAGTGATAATACACTTTCATAACTTTTAGAGTGTTTCACCTGCTTTTTATTGCTTATTTCTCCCTTAATTACCTCACTGATAAGACATTTAATGCTTCTTTTTTGACTGTGGATGTGTACAGTATAATAGTAATAATAATGTAATGATAAACACAACATATTTTAACAGCGATAATACTTTTCCACTACTTTTAGAGTGTTTCACCTGCTTTTTATTGTTTATTAAAGACATGCAATGCTTCTTTTTGTGGCTGTGGATGTGTATGGTATAATAATAATAATAATATAATGATGAACACAACACATTACAACAGTGATATTACATTTTCACAACTTTTAGTCTGTTTCACTTGCTTTTTATTGATTATTTCTCCCTTAATTACCTCTCTGTTAAAACATTAAAGCTTCTTTTTTGGCTGTGGGTATATACGGTATAATAATAATAATGTAATAATAATTAACACAACCCGTTATAAGAGTATTAATAAATTTCCACTACTTTTAGAGAGTTTCAGCTGCTTTGTCTTATTTAATCCCACTTTCACCACCTGTGTCAACACCTTCCGATGCCTCCGCGTGTCCGTGGACGCCTACCAGGTACCCCACGCGGGTCTCGGTGCGCGCGCGTGGCTCGGCTCCGGCTCTGTCAAACACCTCTCGTACTTATTAAATCGCTGCTAAATATCCATCCAGACTTTTAAACCGAGCCGGCCTGTGATTGGTCGGCCGGCAGTCACGTGTCTCGGCGCAGTCAGTCGCTGTGCCGTGCCTCGAGCCAGCGCTGAGTGGAGCCTGTCTGCCAACAGCTTCAGCAGCGGCTCTATCTGGATCCTACTACACTCACTGACAATTAAAGGAGGCCCCTTTTTCTTCTTATTTCCGAGGACTATTCTTCACCATGGGCGACAAAAAGAGCCCTACCAGGTAATGCTGAGCGGCCGCTGTCGATTTACACTTGTTTAGGACGTTTTCGCCTCGATATTTGGAGCCGCTTCCCCCTCACACAGGGATCGTTCTCCCTTTTTCAGTTGGTATGCCACTGCTAGCTAGAATAGTGCAGTCACTATGGCGGCTTCTCGCTCCCTACAACCCAGTCACTTAACAGACAAAGGGAAATTTTTCAGAGGATACGCCTGGCATTCTCTGAAACGCTCTTCCGTCTCCGTGAAGCCTTTTGGAGGGCCAATGTCGAAATGGACGTTGTTTGATATGGGTTTTGTTAGCCGACATGCTAAGCTTCGATGCCGAAATTTTTAGCAATGCTTCCCTGCCTGTTAGCCTAGCTGGCGATACAATCGGACGGTGTGGATAGTCGCCCGCTCCTCCGCTGTGAGGATTTATTGACCCAAGAAAGCTCCAGTCGCCGGGACTCGAACCCAATATTAATGACAACACCGTCTTACTTTACGCCGTGTCGTGTCGCCCGCATTTTAAACAACGGCTCGTATCTGCGTCCATCCCCTTTCTTGTTTAATTGCTCAGATATGTTGGTGGTATTTGGGAACTAACTTGACCTTAACGTGTGTCTCCTTTGCATTTGCAAGGCCAAAAAGACAAGCCAAACAGACCGCAGACGACGGCTACTGGGACTGTAGCGTGTGCACCTTCAGGAACACCGCCGAGGCTTTCAAATGCAGCATCTGCGATGTGAGGAAGGGCACATCCACAAGGTAACGTAGCGCTGCCTCTCTCTCCCCTCTCCCTCTCTCGTCTGAGCGTCTCGTTTTTCCCCCTGCTCGGCTGGCTGCAGCAGCATTGCATCGCAATTTATGGGAATGACAACTTTGATCGACAGCCCATTTGTCTGTGAGTGAATGGGGACTTGTTGATGGACAGTGCTGCAAACATCTCCCGCCGTTGTGTTGGATTATTATAGTTTTCCATCCTATGCGACTAACATTGCTTTGCTTTTATGCATTCGTCTAGGTAGGCTGGCTGCTTCACTAGCCAAAAGGGGGTGGG
>JAPTYQ010000023.1:35012967-35028099 GCA_029814465.1 Ostorhinchus cyanosoma
GGGTGGGGGTACTCACATGCTGTGTGCAAGTCAATAGAGCATTTATGTTTCTGAAGAACTTCACTGAACACAAGGAGCCCACGACTTTACTGTGGAAATGTAGTTATTTACAAAATGTGAATGAGAGTGTGGGTGATGTTAAATAGCCTCAGCTCTTCGGCGAGCCGCTCGAACAATACACTCATCTGTTGGCGGCCTCTCTCACTCACTGCGTCTCCCTCTTTCTCTCTCTCTCTCTCCTCTCAGCTGTCTGCCACTGCATTCGCTCAGCCTGGCAGGAAATAATTGCTTGTCCTCCACACAGCACTTCAAATAAAAGAGCTGTGTTAATGAGGGCTTTCCTGCTTCTCTCCCTCTCTATCACACTCTCCATCACTCGCTCACTCTCTTCATTACGCTGTCTCGACATGAAGTGCTCAGGCTCGTTGGTTTTTTCGGGCCGTCTGGGAAGAGCTCCCTCTGAAACGGTGGCGTTTTGGCTCACGGCGTGGGGCCGGCGGGAACGCCAGCCGAGCAGAGGTTTGTCGGCCCGGTGTGGCTGCAGCACTTTAACTATGGGTGTCAGTCTGACTGAATTAGGAGCTTTTAAGCATGATGATAGTTATTTCGGGGCATCCTGCAGTGGGAGTCTCTGCAATCCTCCCTCCCACTCCTCACACTGTAGAATTTAGGGGCAAGCATAGGAGGAGCTGTCAATCACAGAGTATTGTAGTGCAAAGGGGGGGGGTAATATGCTGTAAGCCCTCACAGTGGGAAATGACTTGACAGCATGCTTTCCACACACACTTGCACACATCGGCTCTCAAGGAATTTGTCGGCAGCAGAAAGAGGAAAGGGTTTGGACCTTGGGATGCTCCTGGTATCATCTCCAGTACCAACATATGAACTGGCAGTGGATGATACGACTCAAATCCTCCTACCCTGCATATCGTTAGCCTCATAGAATAATTGGCTAAGTCATATTTTTAGCCAAATTGTGACACTTGTGTAACTTTACTCTCATTTCACTAGTACCTCATTTTACAACACTGGGTATGACCTAAAAACATAGGACTTAGGCAATTATGCAATGAGGCTAACGATATGTAATTGTTTATCACAGTGATGGGAAATTGTCACGGCCCTTAAACCGTATTATAATCCATCACATGTATGAGTGCTTCATTCTATTATGTGGAACTGTTCCTGCATTGAATCACCTCATTCTGCGACTCCTTCTCTCTCCTCCATGTTTCTTTGCATTGCCTTCATGCACATTCCCTCCCTACATGTCATTGTTTTAAAACAGAGGTACAACAATTCCTTTACTCCTCTTTCTAGCCATGCGCTGAATGTACACATCAGATGATAGCCATTCCCATTTATTAGGATCTCAGCAGATCTCTCAGAACTTTCAAAAAGTGTGAGGTCCAAAGATGTGACTTTTCTAAAATGTATGTAAAAGGGTTTTCAAAACCAGTTTAAGATGTAAATATTTCTTTCATAATGTGTGTGGCTTTTCACTTCCGTCCCACCTTGACCTAATTCTGCTTTAACAAAACCACAAAACGGAACAAACTCAGGCCAAAACCAAACTTTGACAGTTAACTAGTATACAGATCATTACAATTAAGGTTTTAGTTCTCTTTTTCTATTCATTTGATGTTATTAGTATAGTATAGGTCAATCAACAGAGACAGATATCAGCATTGAGCACAAAGACTAAATTTCTATTGGTCTTTTACGCTTTGGAAATAAAAAAATTTGAAAGGGCAGACTTGATATAAGACAAAAAAAAATACAAAGTCCATTGTGTACAGATAAATATATGCATACACCTGTCAATCTGTCAGGAGAGAGTTGTACCGGCGTCGGGTTTAGAAACACGATTCTGCAGACGTTCAGAACCAGAACACCAGAGTCAGAGCAGATGACAGTAACACCTGCCCCTGCTTGATCGCTGTGTTTCTCTGAAAGGAGGCGGCATCTTGTGTTTTTCAGTGACGATCGAGGCATCCTGGTAGTGTTGACACAGATGAGTACATGCAGGTGATCGGTTACATCGGTGCTTGTACATCACAGGGAAGATGATCAAACCCAAGCCCTGTGGCGCTCTCACATGTTGGATCTAAGAGCCAGTCTCCAGGCTCACGTTTCCTTCCTTCCAAATGTTTCACAAATTTCAACAGACTCTCAGAAATCCAGGAAACGACAACACTTTCTGCATGTTTCCATCCCGTAGATGTGAGGAGATGGTGGCTTTGTCTCCATCATACATCAAATACTGCCTGAGCTGCTGTTTGAGGAGCTGAAAGGTGTTAAAAGCTAAAAACTGGAAGCTTTACCTTTATATCTCAAAGCTATACCACGGGTCTAGATCACTTTCTTCTCAGGTTTTGCCTTATGAGGTGTTTCTGCAGCTCTTGCTATTCTTGTCTGTTTATATTTGATTGAAAAATAAATGGCTTGTATTGACTAACCTTAATGGAACTAAAGTTGTAGATGAGCTAGAAGTAATACTTAAGGGTGTGACGGTACAGAGAAATTTTGGTTAAGTATGGATTCGGTACGGTGAAGGAGACCAGTGAAGGGGGTCTATGGGAGGGGGGGTGCACCCCATAACTACCTCAGGACTCAGGACATTTCTACAAAATATTGTTCAGTCATTTGTGCATTAACAGGCACCCCACATTATGTATTTTTGAATGTTCGATGTTCGTTTATGGCAAACACTATAATTTACTGAGTGTTTTTGAACACCTCACAGTATTCCCTGAGGTGCTGTGAACATGACCTCACAGTAACACTCCAGCAGAGGCACGGTGAAGGACAAGAGGAACAGGTTCACTGGATTTTGCCAACTTGAGTTAAAACATAAAAACCTCTTTGCTATAAAGGAACCCGTGGACCCGTTTTTTTTATCACAAAACTGCAACATACAGAAAACACACTGTGAAACAACATGCTTTGAACATCCAACCCGGCTTTTATGACTCTGTTATACTCTATGTTGTCATGTTTTGGATTTTTTTGCAGATTGCTGTTGAATGTAGAGGAAACCCTGCACATGGGTTCTGCTTGTGTCTACCCTGCTTCCTGAGTGTTTGTGTTCTTCACATAAGCTACATGTATTTGTTTGGTACAGCTCTGTATTGGATCGAAGGCCCCGAACCGAAACGCCCTAGTAATACTGTATGTTCATTTGTTTCTGTTAATGTTACTTTAAATGCATAAGTTCAAGTACAACACAATCTGGCTCTAGATCATAAATGGGTCTTAAATTGCATCCATTATGGTTTTAAATTTTCCTTCCTGAAACTTGGCGAAACCCTGTGTTTAAACAGTAACAAATGCATACTGTCAGTGGGATCTCCATCCATGTTAATGGGCCACAGAGCAGCTCTGTGCAACACCATGATGTGTGGCCAGTAAATAAGTAATGGGGCATAGAGAGAGGTGGCTCTGTCACGCCAGCAGCAGCTCATGGCTGAATTACAGCTGGCACTGAATCACTTCTTAACTACAGACGCCGCTTCGGCAGCCAAAGCTGCTGCTGCTGCTGCTGCTGCTGCTGCGGCTGACACAAATCTCAGACTGAGCAGGGTCTGGGCTGTGCAACAGGCAGAGGAGGCATGGAGCTTATCAATCAATCAATCAATCAATCAATCAGCCAATCAGTCAGTCGAGCAGTCATTCAGTCAATCAGCCATTCACCACCTCTTTGGTGAACTTCTCATGCTGCCAAATAGAATGATTACTGGTCCTGTTGGATGGTGTTTGCTCTCACTATTTGTTTACAGATGGCAGTGGGTAAGAGAGACAAATGTGTTTTGATTCCACATTGAAGAACCCGTGGGATTCGCTGTGTCAGGGCTGGCACCAATAACGGTCTTTTGAAGTGGATAAGGTGTCTGTCTTCTCCGGACTGATCGATATGAAGTACATTAAATTAATCTATGCTAATCACAGAAATTCAGTCCAGCATCATTTACACCAGACTGACAAGGCAGCATATGCATTTAGGTTTATATGTTTAAATCAGTGTGGCAGTATGACACAGCTTCAGCACGCACTTTGAGCTGAGTCACTGTAAGAGTCAGATCAGGACATCCCTTAATGTATGTGGGAGAATACACGGTTTCAGAATGAATGACCTTTACAGCATTCGCTTACCGATCCACTCTTATTTAGCTCATTTAGAGGAGAGGTGGACTATCAAATATAGATGTTTCTGGCACAGTCTCTCTGTGGCTTGTTCAGGGTTTCCCACCAGATGTCATGAGATTAGGACTCTGGTGGACTCAGGGGACCCTCTGTATTCCCATGAGGCATGCTGGTCTGAATTAAACCCAGACGATGAGGAAAGCAGAGGGTAGAGTGCAGAGTGTGGCAGTTCAAGCGCTGCAGGTTCTTAAGAATGTGTTTGGCAGCTGTGAATAACTCTAACCCTAATGTACTTGTTTTAATAACTGACAACTATTTTAATAATCGATTGGTGGCTTTAGCAATTTTTTATTTTTGTTTTTGCCAATTTACCCATATTTCTGCCTTGATTTTTTTCCAATAAAACATCACCAGTTTGGTTTGAAAAGGACATTTTAAGCTAGAAAAGATTTCCAGGTCCTTTTTTTCATCAGTAATATAAAGAATTGTTTGTCTCGTACTCAATTGAAGCATTTTTTCAGATGAGATGGCAAATAAACTGATGTAACCAATGTAAGACAGGCTCTTCCAAATCCAGGATGAGATGCAAAGACGGGTCCTTTTCCACATCCGCCTCTCAGTTTTACATATCGAAGCTGGGTTTTCAGTAGGTGTGGGCAGGGCTTAGGTTTTGTGATGGCTTTTTTTTTTTTTTTAAATCCCCCTGATGTATAAAGCAGAGGGATATATCAGCCATCGTGTCTTGTCTGTCTGTCATAACTAGCAAAGCATTCGATATTTTCCATCAGAATGTTTACAGTTTCATCAGCCATGTTTTGGAATGTATTACAGATTGTTGTTTGGTTTTCTATATGTATTGCTGACTGATTCAAGGTTCAGTTTTTGGCAAGTACTAGACTCTGGCTTATCGATGTAGATATGTAGTTAGTAGTACTAGGCCAGTGGTTCCCAACCTTTTTTGGCTTGTGATTCCATTTTAACATCACAAATTTATTGCGACCCCCTACATTCAAAACAGATACTTATTTATTTTTTGCTAAAATTATTTTGTTTTTGCTCATGTAATAGTTTGCTATATTATGTTGGAAATAAAGGTTCATTTTAAACAACATTTAGGCCATATAATGTATATAATAAACCCTTTTGGTGTCTGCTTCTCAGTTTCCTTTGGAGATGTCGTAGCGGGGCAGGCGAGTGAAGAAATCTTTTCATTCTCTGTTCAGTCCAGTTTTCTGACTGCGACTGTGCCCGGGCCAGTTGAAGCGTTGTAATGCACGCGGTCACGTGATTGTGATTGGGTCAATCATGATATGCTCTCTCAGATATTATATCCTGCATTTTATTTGAACTGGATTTTTATTAGGGAAAGTGTGTGGTGTTTTAATTACAATGCAATATATATTGAATCATTAAAAAATATTTTTTATTAGTATTTTTTTCTTATCAATTACGAGAAATTTCAGGCAACCCCAAGGTTGAAAAACACTGTACTAGGCTAACACGACTAACAAGAACATCTTGCTAATTTTGTGGAAATTGTGGAAATGTGGAATCCTCTGATAGCTTTTGGTGTTGTTATTTGAGAAGTATTTTTGCATAATTATGGGTCTTCATTCGTTCTAAATAGCTCAAAGACACAACAAAGCACAATTCCAATTTAGTGAATAATTGGCAACACAAGAAACAAGAGAAAACAGTGTCTGTGCATGCTCTTATCTGACTGCGTCTCTCCATTTCTTTAGCTTTGTCACGGTGCTTTAGAGTCTTATATTGGTAGGGCTGACCCTGCTGAGGGCCCCTTGGGGTGCCGTTCACAGGGGTCGCAAGTGCTTAGGTAGGCTGTCTCTGGAGAACTGTAGACGCTAATGAACACGGGAACAGTCTGAGGCTTATCAGCATTCGGCACAGCCAGCCTATTGATTCCCATGTAGCACGGGCATTACAACATGATGCTCTATTATGTCTCGATTGATTGCCTTCTGATCGGCTTCACAGCCCCCTCCCCCATCCTAGTAGATCAGCCCTCTGCCTCAATTAAGAAGCACAGCGGGAGGAGAATGAAGGGGTCCAAAGGAGCAGCAGAGTGAGAAAATTTAGTGAAGAAAAGGCACTGAAAACAATGGGAAAGATGGACTGAGGTGTCGGTGTTCAGAGTAATTGGTGGGTTTGTAAAAAAAAAAACAAAAAAAACAGAGAGACTGAGTGGGTGTAGTGTCACAGTGAAAAAGATGTATGAGGATGGAAGCGCTGAAATGAGAGTAACTGGACTGCTAGTGTTATGTTTGCAAATTGAAACACTGAGGCCGAACCCTTAAAGGGGTCATATTTTGCTAAACCAACTTTTATTAGTCTTCGTTTATGTGTGTATTTGGACCCTAATAGTTCCAAAAGTTTGAATTTGAACCCTCCAGGTGCTGCGAAGCTATGTTTATATTCATTCCAGCAAAAATCCAGTGTATTTCTACAACCTTTTTTAATTCCTGCTTAATTTGTTACATTTTATAACTAGTCACTTCTTTAAGCAGTTGTCTGAAAACCACTTCCACCACATCATCAGTCTGAAGCTGTTCCAGACCCGTAGCTGTTTCCAGTCCTTCCATTGTTTTGCCTCATTCGGCAGCTTTATCCACCTGCTCAGACCAGGTCCTCTGACTTTGAACACTCTCAGGACCAGCCCCCCCCCCACTACTGCTGGAATATCACAAAAAACTCCCCCTGCCAACACTGAAGGTCGGGTACACACAGTGAGCTGGTATAACTTGTGTTCCTGTTGAAAGGCCTCCTGAGTAGCCACCGAGCCGTGCCAGGCTGTTTGTTTGCACGCTAAGCTTTTCAAGTGTGTGTGTGTGTGTGTGTGTGTGTGTGTGTGTACTTGTGGTTTGTTCCTCACCATGCTTGCCCAGTGCTGGCCTGTGATTATCCATGTTGCTGGCTGCAGTTCGGTTTCAGTCGTGTTGGATCTGTGGAGTACTGCAGCCGTCCTTACCTCACCCCCCATCCTCCCTGAGGTGCTCTGCTTTTACACGGTCGATGCCAGCTGGTGTCTGCGATGCTGCAGGTGTGTGGGATCAGCAGGTAGACTTTGGACGAGCGTTGTGCTTCACAACTTCAATTTCATCTGCTCAGTTCATGGAGGAAGGTACTGCTCTCACAGCAGACAAAGGGCTCATTTTCCAGTCTGGAGCAGGGGTCTACTGATTATCAACTACTGTATGAATCTACTTGTTATTCTGGCTCTGATGGGGCTGCATCACTCTGTCTGTAAAGCACTACTTTGTCAGCAATTTTGATTTTCTATGTTTATCCTGTATTTAATTCTTTAAAACGTGACGTGTCATCGCTGACACACCCGGCACTTAAACAGTTTGGATGGATGTAACTCTTTCACTGTTTGTGCAATTGCAAAAATTCCAATAGCTTCTGAAACCTAAGACATTGTGCTTTATAGCCGTTATTGGGTTATTAGGATAATTTCACTCACACCTGTACGAGAAGCAGAAGAAGAAGCCATTTTAGCAGTGTCATAACATGCAGTAAATTGCAAACGATTGCTAGATTTTCAAATATCTGGAGGAAAAAGTGCTCTGGAAAAATAGTCCAAACGGACTCACTCACAGCATTTTTTCCAACCTTTTAGGTAGCCAAAATAGTGGACCATTTTAGGCTTAAGGTTTAAACAGTCTACAGTCCTGAAATGACCCCCATGTATGACACTGTGTTTACAGAAGTAAAGGAGTCCCACCTCCTCCAGGACAGAGTTATGACGTCTGCCACATTTTAATGACCTAAAAGTGGGATGAAATGTGACATGACTGTTCAGACTGAAGTCACATAGTAAAACATCAGATATGTGTCTGATTTAGGACCAGATATGAAAGTGACCTGGGTCTGATTTGTGCTGTTTCAGAGTGTCATAAGTACGGGTGGGAATCAAAAAGTGGTTCCGACTTTTGATCGGTTCCAGTTGATCCATATCTTTTCAGCAATGTCAGGGGAGATATTTAGCCATCGTAAATATTTTTGTCCTAAATTTGTATGTTGGAATCTGTGTTCATTCAAATGTATTGCGATGGAGACTAAACTTAACTATAAGTAACTTTTTATATTTATATAATGAAGATTTCTGGGTAACAACAGTTAAATAATACAACACTCCAGCTTCAGCTCTTGGCCGAAATGACATTTTAAATATTAATATTGTTATCAGCCAAGAATTTTGCAACTGGTGCATTTTTAATACGAAGAAAATTATTTCTTACTGCCATTTTTAAGTGAATTAACATAACATTTACTGTTTCATGATGCATATTTTTACTGTTATTAGAGGGTTTTGGGTGTATTGTTCAGCTCTAATAGTAATTAAGCTTCTGTGATTGTTATGTTTTCTGTGTCCAGCTGAACCAGACCCAGATGACGGCAGTTGCTCAGTTTCGTGGTCTGGCTTCATCACGTCCAACTGAGTCTCCGTCTGTGACAAATGGGGCTGTCCCTGCTGTAATCAGATTAGAGGACCTAAGTGACGTGTTGCAAATGTCCCACCTTGTGATCCTGTGCATTCATTTTATTACAGCCGTGAGCTAATGAGATTACCCAGAGCAGAGCTGCTGCAGCCAGGAAGCGTCTGCTTAAACCTGCCTCTGCAGCAGCTGGGAGCGGCGGCGGCGGTCACCCCACCGTCGGCCCAGAGCGCCACGGGGTTGACGCTCGGCCAGACTTGGCTTTTTGCTCCACTACGAGACTAATCCACGTTTGTGCCTTGGCTGTCCTCCACAGGAAACCCAGGATCAACTCCCAGCTGGTGGCCCAGCAGGTGGCCCAGCAGTACCCGATGCCACCCCCGCCCAAGAAGGAGCGGCGGGAGAGGAGCGAGCGCACGGACAAGGAGCGCCCGGACGGCGAGGGAGAGCGTCCCAACGGAGAGCCAACGCGCCCTGAAGTTGAGCGTCCAGAGATAGTGAGGCCAGAGGTAGAGACCCCCGAGAAGGACAAGAGCGAGAAGGAACAGCCAATCAAAGACAAGCCTGACGGAGAGAAGGACATCAGCCCGGCCATCACGAAGAAGCCCAGCAGCAAAAAGACCAGGTCAGTATTGGACGCCGGCGAGTCCCAGGAGGACGTAACCCACAGGGAGAAGACGAGAAAATGACAATCCATAAAATATCACATAAGCACACAAGTAAACAGGGTCACCAAATGATGACATGGTGAGCCTTAGTGTGAGTAAACAGACCTTTGACACCATTCAAGCCTTTAAAAGCACATACGACCATAAACCACAGGAACTAGTCACCTAATGCAGGAGTGTTTCATACAGGAAGTGACTTTATATTAAACTAAGAAAACATTCAAAGTGTAACTTAATGTGAAAACCATACAAGTGTCATTTGATTCATGTACAGAGACATAAGATTATGTTTCAGCTCCATTAGACATAAAAAGCATAAAACACAAGACTAGAGTTATTATAGCTGCTCTATCTTTTTTTATTATTACTATTATTATTATTATTATTACAGATTAGTTTAAGTATGTAGATTAAGTTTGACAGCATGTCTGCTAATCCTTAAAAAGTCTTAAATGCGTCTTAATTTAAGGCTTAAAGAATCCTTAAAGTTGATCTTTAATCCTTAAATCTGACATTCAAAATTTTACAGGCACAATAAATTATTTTTTTTATATATAAAGTCTCTGTTTTATTGAAGTGAGAATGTGGTAACAGTTGAACAGGTTGCCACAGTAACACATGGATGACTCTTTACCATTGTATGCATCACCCAAAATGTATCAGAAGATCATTACTTTCTGTACGTTTCACTCAAATATCTGAATTATAAGTAACTTGAAAATTAAAAATTGGTATTTTTGTGGTAACACGTGGACCAGGCCTTATAAGCAACTCACAAATATCAATAATATTCACAGAATATTGAAAATCAAATTCTTGAAACTTAATCGTCTACATAGTCAATAGATTGAATACATTTTCACACTTTTTAGACATCATTTTTAGCGTCAAATTCGAGCTATGGTGTAAAAAGTACAATAGATAAAATCAGCTGTAATGTTTTTTCTAAAGGTGGTATTTTTAAAATGACAACTGCTCCATAAAGTAAAGATCTTTAGCTAAAAAATGAGTCCACTTGCCCACAGTTGATGTTCACTTACACTTGATCTGACCCTTATTTGAACAAAAGGTCTGAAATTTGACCAAAGACGCTTTGATAATTGTCTTAAAAAGTCCTAGATTTGTCTTCGTCAACACTGTAGATGCTCTTATTTGAGGAAATAACCAGTTTTATTTGACTTTTTGTTTGGTTTTGTGTTGATTTGTAGACACTGGAAAAGACAAAGAGAGAATTTACTTGACAAATATGATTGTGGGTTTTTTTGTTTGTTTATTTAAAGTCCTGTGTGCTCACTGTTAATGTTTGTCGACCCACAGCGGAGGGTGGTTCACACCTGCTGCTAAAGCAAAACAAAGTGGAGTTTCACTGTGGTTTATTACTCCTATTGTGTTTTTAAAACCTTTCTAATTCTTTTTTCTTTTTTTGGGGGGGGGGGTTATTTATTACATTTTCATTTTTCAAAACAGCTCAGCACCACAGTCAAAACAAAAATAGATTTACAGTCAGCAAAGAGACAGATTCCCAGCATTCATATCTGTATAATATAATAAGAGTCCATTTGTAATGCTTTTAACAGCTAGCTTACTTTAGATTTGAATTTTCAGTTTCTATTATAACTTTGATACACTGGAAAAAAATCTAAATCTGACCAAGTGTATTTTTGTCATTTCTAGTCCAAATATCTCATCATACTTAAAATCAGACATAATCACTTAAAGAGGAACGTTTTAGTGAGATATAAGAACTAATTTTTAGACAATAGATCTGGAAAATCTTATTTCAAGAAATCTTACCGAGATAATTTTCACTTGATCCATTGCCAGTTTTTTTTTTTTCCCTTAATTCAAGATTGTTTTGGACAAAAAAAATCAGCCCACGGAACAAGTGAAAATTATCTAGGTAAGATTTCTTGAAATAAGATTTTCAAGATCTTTTGTCTAAAAATAAGTTCTTATGTGTGAAGATATTTTGACTAGAAATGCGAAAAATACACTTGGTCAGATTTAGATTTTTGGAGTGTAGGACTAAATAGAACAGAATGACATAAAGCACAGTGTAAAACTCCTTAACCCGCAAGAACCCAGTGTGACTTTTGTATCAGTTCCCAAATAATTATTTTCTCTCTATTTAACCTTTCCTAAGTGATTTATCACCATTTATTGTAATAATTCCCTGTGTGTTCTGCATTTTGTCCTGAGACAATAATCTATTTTCCTATGTGTAATTGACTGATTATGAAGATGTTCACAAAAGCTCAGAGTGAAGTCAAAGGTTATTGTGTCAAAACAGAAAAAAAAGTGAAGAAAAAGGTTTTTTCAGTAAAATACAACATTAACTGAACATAAACCCAGTGTGTCCATCCACTGCCATTGATCCAACTCCATGGGTTTTACTGGTGAATCAGTGTTGTAGAAGATGAAGGTGTTTCCATGGCAACTACGGAGCCTCCAAAATGGGTCATATCTGAAGACCATGAAAAGACGACAAACTGTATTTTACACTAACTGTTTACATGTACTGATCGGATTAATGGATCGACCGTTTAGATCAGTGGATACTTTTGGTCGACGGTGGATGTTTGGGTCTTTATGGGTTAAACATCCCAATGAGACCGACACAGCCCCCCCCCTACGCCCACCCCCCACAGCACAGTGAACACACATGGATGCTAATGGCTAATAGTGATGCTAACAGCTGATCGGTAATAAAAGCCGCTCTTCCAGAACACGTTGTTAATAGCTGGAATGAACGGGTGCTTACAGAGCCCTGTGGTCGACCACACGAAGAATGTCAGGAAACCGCCGCTGCAAACCATGCTCTGCTAACGTGTGTGTATGTGTGTGTTTTTTCCTCCAGACCCAAATCAGACAACCACCAGAGCCCACCCAGCGACAAACACAGCATACAGTCTGGCAAATCGGCAACCAAGACCAACAAGAACTCTCACATTACGAGGTGCGTGTCTCCGCCGGCTCCGATCGGCATTTTGGCAGCGCTCACATTTTTCACATCCGCGACCGAAACGAGCGCCTCCGTCCTCCGCCGAAAAAAAAAAAAAGAAACGGCTCGGCATTAAACCTCAAATGATTCACAAACGCTCTTTTACACTAAACTCCCACACTCACTTTGTATACGCTGTTCATGTGTCAGCCGGTGATCCAAGCAATTTAGTGTAACCGCCTCCACAGCTCCGCCACAACCCCCCACTCCACACACACACACACACACGCACACACACACACACACGCACACACACACACTCCACCCTGTGTTGTTGTTGTTCCGACAACAGATACTGCACTTATTACACAACAGAAGAAGTAATTAAACATAAGCACTAGAGTGTCAGGTGTCTGTACTTAACCTCAGTATTTACTCTGTTTTCAGCTCCCAAACTTCCTTTTTTAAAAAGAAATGTTTTAGATCAAATGGATCTGATCATTTTATTTTATCGCCGTTTTGCTTCATAACATCGGGAACAACTTCAACCTAAAATGATGAGACCGTATTATTTATTTATTTATTCATTTATTTCCTCTTTTCTGTTCCGATGTTCAAAAATCCTCCCTGTGTGGTGTATGTGAAGCGCCTTATCTCACTGTAACGAACTGTAGATGTTCGATAAAACACCATAAACATCCTGTATGAGCTTCCGTTAATAAAAACAAATCTGTCAAAAAAATAATAATAATAATGAGACCGTAACACATTTAGTCACATAACTATCACACAACATGAAAAATGACAAAAATAGGCTGCAGTTTCTTATTTTGCTATTTGTTATTTTACGCTAATGTTACTTATTTTGGTTATTTATCACGTATTTATGTTGCGCAAGCTGTATTTGGCAGCATTGCATCAAAATAACAAAATAAGGGTAAATAATTGCATTGAAATGGTACAAGATGAAAATGATGTAACGGAATGTAACAAAAAGAAAGTAAAGTACAGGGAAAAATATATAAGTAGTAAAAGGTGTACTGAGATGAGAGGATTTAACTCAAGAAAATGATGAAAAAGACACAACAAAAGTAAAAGAAACTAAACTATGTGACGAGACGATGAGGATATAGAAAATGAATTTGACGATCCCGTAAAAGTCCGAACCAACAGACGTTAAAGTCGACCTGGACCGTGGAGTTCCACTGCTGTTTAGGGTGAGTTTAACCCTTTAACGCCAAACGAATCATATTTGATACGTGAGTTTTGAAGCCCTCTACAGAATCAGTGTGATTTTTTTTTTTCTTGACAAACCTGATGTGTACAATTAGATACATACAGATGATCCACTGGGAGGGAGGAATTCATTCACCAGAGGCCTTTCATTAATGAGGAAGGAAGAAGAACTTCAGCAATTTTGAAAAGGAATTTCCAATATGTTAGACGTGTTTGTGTTATATTATGTTTTTGTTTGTTCAAAAATAATACTTGAGCATTGAGACCCGATGGATCAAATATGATACAAAATTGAAACTCATACATGGAAATTGATATTTGATTAAAAACATTTTGGGGGTTGTTCAGAAGGACCAATAAAGGCTCCAGTTTCAAAGAACTGGATTTTTTTTGTCAATGATGGTAATGGTTCAGGGTTAATGTTCGTTGTTCTGAGTTTATCGTTGTATTTGATTAAAGTCACAAAGGTTTAATAGTGTTAATATTAATACGACACGATGATACGTTAGATTTTGAATCAAATGGTCGAAATGTCCTTCATGTCTGTACTTTAATCCTCTGTATGTAATGAGGACGGAAAAGATGTAACAAGACCAAATGTAACCAGATGAATTTAATATTTAAGGAAAAGTCACAAACAGTTCGATTTGTACTAAAACAACAAAACGGGTAGAAACGTCTGTTAACCCACAAATGTAATAAACCACAAACGTAATAAAAATGTTCCCGCTTTTGTGACAGTTATGACATTTGTGGGATTATTACATTAAAAGCTGTGCATTTTTAGTCTCTTTGTGAGGTTAACGACGTCTTTAATGTCTGTACTTTAATCCTCTGTACATGATGTGGATGAAAAAGACGTATGACGACCAAATGTAACCAGATGAATTTAATGTTTAAGGAAGTCACAACCAATTTGATTTGTACTAAAGCAGCAAAACAGGTAGAAATGTCTGTTAACTCCACAAACATAATCAAAATGTGCAGCTTTTTTGATAATTATTACGTTTGTGGGGTTAACAACGTCTTTAATGTCTGTACTTTAATCCTCTGTTCCACTATCGTACAGACTCCAAAACATATACAAAGTTCTTGGACCGCCTTAAAATTAAACACTATCAAATATTATCATGAAATATTGTCAGAACAGAAGTGATCACATGGGTCTGGAACAGTTCCAGTACGACTCATCCTTAATTCCATGTATCAGGCGTCCAATAACGTTTTTCCCACCTGTACTCGAAGTCGAATCGACGCCCGTCTTTCCACTTCCTGTTTCTAACGCGAGCGTTTGTCTCCGCCGCCTCAGGCCCAAGCTGAAGAACATCGACAGGAGCACCGCCCAGCAGCTGGCCATCACCGTGGGCAACGTGACGGTGATCATAACAGACTTTAAGGAGAAGACCCGCTCCTCGTCCACGTCCTCGTCCACCATCACGTCCAGCGCGGGCTCCGAACAGCAGCACCAGAGCTCCGGCTCCGAGAGCATGGACAAAGGCTCGTCGCGCGCCTCCACGCCCAAAGGCGACCTGTCGGTGGGGCACGACGAGTCCTTCTGAGCTCCGCCCCCTGTTTTACTGCCCCGCCCCCAAACACCAGTCCCCTCCCCCCCTCCCTGCTCCTTTCTGCTCCTCCTCACCGCCCTTTGCTCCCACTCGCCTCCCGCCTCTCCCCACTCACCATCGAG
>JAPTYQ010000023.1:35159362-35169534 GCA_029814465.1 Ostorhinchus cyanosoma
GAAGTGGCTCATTTGCATTTAAAGGGCCAGCGCTCAAAATGACCTTTCTGGTGTCATTACTCAGAAATAGTGTTGAATATGGACCTGTGGAGTTAAATTAATGAAGAATTTAGACCCAAGCAGAGCATTTACAGTTTATGTAGACCACAGGGGAATGTTTGAAAATGCATAATTCAATAAAAAAAAAAAAATAAAGGCGAAATATCACTCCTTTAAACAATGATTTTACAAACAATTTTTCGTATCTTATTTCATGTATCGGCCAATATATCGGATATTGCCTTTTTTTTTTTTTTTTTATAGTTGTAGTCCATTCCAGTCGGTTCTTTTACTTGTTGGCGCTGAAAGGGTTAACATGATCACATGTTTTGTATTTTGCGGTAAAATCACGTCTCTTCATCCTTTTGCTTCAACAGGGAAGAAGAAAGTAACGCAAAAGGAGGAGTATGGAAGATGAAAATACCCAAAGAAAGCACAGTACGTGTTCATGAACGTCATCACTCAGTTTCATCAATGTAAAAAAAAAAAACGTGGCCCGAATGACTCACCTGCTTCGTGTCTTTCCTGTTTCAGTCGACAGTTTGGAAAGAGTTGTTACTTGCTACTATCGGGGAGCAGTTTGCAGATTACTGTGCCTCAGGTCAGAAGGGCTTTTATTTCATTTTCCTCTTCGATAAGTCACTTCTGTAGCGGAGACTTTTACTTTGGCCTCCGTTTGTGTTTTCTTCTCCAGACGATGAGGTCGTCGGCGTCAGTGTTAGCGTTCGAGATCGGGAAGATGTCGTACAAGTCTGGAATAAAGACGCGACTCTCGCTAACGAAGCCAATATCTTGGGGAAAGTCTATGAGCTCCTCCCTTACATAACTTTTAAAGCTGTTTTTTATAAGTGTAAGTATAATTCTCCTTATTTTCCTGCATTTACTCTTGGGTTTATGTCGTTCATTTCATGTACCGGAGATTTTTTTGACGAGAACTATTATAAATATATTAACCTGATCAACTGCATGACTTAAATGTTGATTATGTGTTGAATCAAACCTGATGAATTTTGGTTCAGTTTGTTGTTTTATTTTGTTGATTAATTTGTTGGTTTTGTTCAGTTTTTGGATCATTTTGTTCTTCTTTTTTTATTTTGTTTATTTGTTCTTTTTCATTTTTGTTAATTATTTTGTTCTTCAATTTTCTGACTATTTTATTTTTAATTTCTTCTCTTCGTTGATAATTTAGGCAATTTTGTTGATTATTTTGTTTGTTTTGTTGATTCATTTGTTCGTTTCTGTTCCGTTTTCAGATTATTTTGTTCTCTTTTATTTGTTCTTTCGTTGGTTCTTTTTGTTCATTTTGTTGATTAATTTGTTCCTTTTTATAAAAGTTTTGGAAATTTTTGATCTTTATTTTTTGTTTATTTGTTTTTGTTTTATTTGTCTTTTTGTTTATTTGTTCTTTTTCATTTTGTTAATTGTTTTGTTTTTCAATTTTCTGACAATTTTAATTTTATTTGTTCTCTTTATTGATTATTTAGGTAAATTTGTTGATTATTTTGTTCGTTATGTTGATTAATTTGTTCGTTTTTGTTCAGTTTTCTGATAATTTTGTTCTTTTTTGTTTATTTGTTCATTTCTGTTTCATTTTTGATAATTTTGTTCTTTTTTTAAAAATTTTGTTGATTATTTAGTTTTTTTATTCTTCTGCTCATCTTATTTCTGTTTCTTTGTTCTCTTAGTTGATTATTTATTGAGTTTGTTCCTTTTTTTCTTTTATTTTGTTGATTCTTTAGTTTTTTATTCTTATCTTATTTCTGTTTCTTTGTTCTCTTAGTTGATTATTGAGTTTGTTCCTCTTTTTTTTCTTTTATTTTGTTGATTCTTTAGTTTTTTATTCTTCTTATCTTATTTCTGTTTCTTTGTTCTCTTAGTTGATTATTTATTGAGTTTGTTCCTCTTCTTTGTCTTTTCTTTTTGCTTGTGTTTGTTCTCTTCACTCCTGGTATAAAACCTCAGTAAATGAATGCTTGAATGCTGTTCTGCAGGTCGTCATGTTTGACCTGCGTGTTAAGTGAAGCCTCTGTTCTCACCGTATAAATCACTCTGACATTTTCAGCTCACATGGAACATCATGCCTTTGAGGGAGGACGCTCAAGACATTAGATGGTGCTGCACTTTTTATTTTCTAAACCTGAACTCTGCCCCCGCCCGGACGGAGGAGGCGCCGTCCGCAACCTTTAGTCAAGGATGTTACTTTGCGTTCAACAAGGAAACGTCCTGAGTATATTTTTATAACTTCAGATAACTCGATGCCTTGGTTCATTTCTGGTGTGAGTCCGTGTTGACTTCCTCTTATACTGAACTGCACTGTCCCGGTCCGGTCCGGTCTGGTCCGGTTCTCCACCCGGACCTCCTGGTATAGAGGTAGCAGCCGTCCACTTTGTTTTTAACTCTTCCCATACGTCGGCTCATTCGGTGCCATAGCACTTTTCTGCCGTTTTTTTTTTTTTTTAATCCGAATGTTGAAAGTGTTTGATTCATTCCGGAGTTTCCCTCCTCGTATGTGTTCTCGTTCATGTCCAGTAGTTTGTACAGAACTGTGTTAAAGCCTTATTTCACCTTTAACTCTGTTGAAACCATCACACACATTTAGTTCTCACTGGGTTGAAAAAATTAAATACAGGCTAAATATGACAAATATGACATATTTCCCACAAAAAGGTCATTTAATCAGTGTTGAATAATGAAAAATCCCATAAGTCCGACTGTTCTGGAGAACATCATCTCAGTAATAAACCAAATATTTATAGGTTGTTTTGTTTTTTTTTTGCAAATATTATGCAATTTTAAAGAATAATGACAGGAAATATGTGCACAGCCTTAAAAACAAACACAAAAACCAGAATTCAATGTGTTTTAAAGGTTGAAGTCATTTTTAGTGTGACCTCTGACCCCAGCACAAACCATTAGAAACATCTGACGTTTTGAATCAAAACTGATTATTTTTGTTCAATTTGTTTTTTATTTTAAATTTTTTTTTTAATGTTCAGATAATTTAGTTCCTTTTTGGTTTGGTTTTTTTTTGTTGATTATTTTGGTCAATTTTGTTCAATTTTCAGGTAATTTTTTCTTTTCTTTTTTTGCAATTTTGTTCATTTTATAGGATTAATTTGGTCATTAAAAATATTCATTGTTTTCTATTTTGCTGATTTATTTTGTTCATTTTCAATTTTCTGATAATTTTAGTTTTTGTTTATTTTTTTGACTATTTTGTTAATTTTATTGATTTTTTTTTCTTTCTTTTTCAATTCTCAGATAATTTTGTTCCTTATTTGTTTATTTTTTTGTTTTTGTTGATTACTTTGGTCATTTTTACTCATTTTGTTTATTTTTTTTTCTTCTTTTCATGTTTCTTATGTTTGTTCAATTTGCTCCTGGTATAAAACACCAGTAAATTAATACCGTAAATCTCATCTTGTCTGAACCAAAGGGTTAAAGACATGTTCAATACACAGGGAGGTCACACTAAATACGACCACTTTGGTTTATAGAAGCTGTTTTTAAGCTGAAACTGCAGTTTTTCCTGCTGTTTATACTTCACATATATCAGATTGTGATCGAAATACAGACACAAATGCATATGTGTGAAGATTAAGAACTGAAATAAACCAACAAACAGAATATTGATCTCAGACTTTTACACAGAACTGTACATCCACTTTAAATCAGGGTAACACTTGGAAATTTTGCACATGAAGCCGTATTCCGATCCCAGTGTCCCCTCTGTCGTACGAAAGCCATCAGGGGGAATGGAAACATATCTGCGCTCAAACAGTATCTACGACCCAGAGGAACAGCTGAGGCTTTATTTTCCTCCTCCAGCTTTAGTTCAAGTTCAGGAGCCGGTGTCAAAGGTCAAAGGTGAAAGGTGCCTCCACATCACACATTTCTTTCAACGTACGCGTTTGGAAGTCGACTTTGCCTCCGAAAACGGACCACTGCTCTGAAGACGAACTGCGCGTCGCGGTGCTCTTTGTACTCGTATCCGATAAATCTCGTTTGTTTTTGAGCCGCGTCCTTTTGTTTTTTTAACCGTAACACTGAGCGTTCAAGCCTTATTTGTTTTTAAAGCCGTAACATTAGGTCACGTTAGGTTTGTCCAATATTTAGTCTGTACCGGCCACACCAGGAGCGCCAAACTCACGTCAGTTCAGGGGCCGCGTTCGACCCCATATGATCTGAAGCGGATCAGACCAGTCAAATAATCACATAATAACCTACGCACTAAAAAAAAAAAAAAAGGAAAAAATACAGTGTCAATATTTGAGTCGAGCTATTTTAACCCAGATAGAGCATTTAAAGCTCTATGGAGAGAAAACCAGCTCTAACAGAGTGATGATTAGTGCCAGTTTGCTGCATTGCATTGTGGGAACTGGACATTTTACTCATTGTGTTCTGTTTTATGTGCAGGGGTTCAGGGGGGGGGTTTGCGAATGTTTATTTAGGTTAATGCGTCTGTTTTACAACGTTTATTGGCCTTTTTATATTAATTTTTTATTATTGTGACACCATTAGACAAACATGTAGGAAGAACAATGCCCAACCTGATTGTTTATACAAAGCTATAGTTGTGTTACAATAGGGGAGGACTTGGCTCTTTCAAAATAAAAGCATGTCCTAGGGTGATCGAAACCCGTAGAGCAAACTTACACCCTTCACGACCCCCTCTGGTGGAACCCCTGCAATTCTACATAGTTTCAATATTAGCGTAGGGTGCAAAATGTTGGATGTTGAAAACAACACCGCAGAGAAATAATTATTGAAACATTTATAGAGTTATTTTTGAACTAAATTTGGAGTAAAAATACCTCTATGAAGTGTAATCATATTATTTTTAACAGCGTGAAAACGCCACAGTGTTAAATATGTTTTACACATTACATCGTTAATTTTGACATTGAACTGAGTAGAATTAACTCGGAAAATTTGACACTGGCCATAGAGTAAATTTTACACTCATTGTGATTGGGACCAAAGAGTTAAATTGACACTCTGTTTTTTACTGTGTATAAATAATAACTTCAACCTTTTTCTCTGTATTTTGCAGTGAACAAAAAAAACCCTAAAATGCAGTATAAAAAAGTAGTTTGCATCTACGAACTATCTTTTAAAAAACTAACTAAAAAAAAACAAAACACGAACAATGTGAAATTTCTTAAGAAAAATAGGGGCAGTTTTAACATTTTCTAATATGATGTCTGAGTTTATCATTTCTACGTGTACATTACAGCTTACAGATCACAGTGGATCTACAAATACACTTGACTATTTGTATTTTCAGTGTAATTTTTGCATTTCACAAATTCATCCCATTGGCCGGATTGGAGCCTTTGGCGGGTCGGTTTATGTTTGACACCCCTGGTCCGTACAGTTCACTAATTTTTAGTCAAACACCCGATAAATATTAACTTTGTCGAACACTGCATCAGAGGAATGTACCGCGTTGACCTCGATGAATTCATCACGTCCGTTTTTGCTGTAAAATTAAATAAAGTAAAAAAAAAAAAAAAGCATCCTGTTTTTCTGTCATGTTAGTTTACAAAACAGGCCTTTTTTTTTTTTTTCTGAACAGTCACCAGCCGGTCTGTGTTCCCTTCACTGACACATCCCAGCGTAGGCCACAGTAAAACCCACTGTTTCTGGAATGATCCCGTACGTCACCACTTTTGTAGTTTTACCTTCGGACCGTTCGGCTCCAACGGGACGATGGTTCATTTGTCAACATGTTTTTTTTGCAGTGACATGAAGTTAATAAAATGGAAATGAAATGATTGTATGTTTTTGTGTGTCTGTTTTTGTGCTTTCACATTAACACTCAGCATCTGCAACAACTCCGGTGTGTTTGCGCATATGTAATTTACCTCTGGAAGATATATTTAGTGTAGAATCGAACAACTCTGACATGTAACAGATGGACTTAAGTATGTGGACATGTTGAGTTCCTGTGTGCAGATCTGGAATACAAAACAATGACAAATTACATAATATAGTTTTATATGGGAATAAATCTCATTGCATTGGTTTGGTTTAAATTATCTTTGTTTCCAACATGCTTCAGAGATGGATTTTACTTCATTTTTCTCAACATTGATTTTTTTTTTTTTTTTTTTTTTTATCAATGACTGATTTTAAATGTTCTACTTTTACAGATTTCTAAAATATTTTTCATGCTTTGACTGTAAATAGTACATTTCTACCACTACTAACCATCTACTTTCTTCACATCTCACAGAGGAAGAAAAAAATCTACCATTAAACTTTAAGTAAATATTGATGTTTTTTTTTTTTTTTTACTTAAATCAGCATGAACATTTGTCCCAATACAATATTTGACTAAAGTTTAATGGTAGATTGATTGATTGCTATATTTTTTTTAAAGTGAGATGTGAAGAAAGTAGATAGTTAGTTGTAGAAAATTATTATTTACAGTGAGAGTATGAAAAATATTTTAGAAATTTGGAGCAAGAAAATTTTAAATCATAGTCATGGATAAAATAAATAAATGTTGAGAGAAATTAAGTAAAAATAATTTCTGAGGCATTTTGGGTAATTTAAACCAAACTACCAATGCAATGATATTTATTCCAATGTAAAATTATATTATTGTCATTCTTGTTTTGTATCCCAAACCCTGTTAGAAAAGAAACACCTGAATTCAACAGCAATCCAATTTCATTTTCTCATGACTACATTCTACTGTTGTTCTTTCTTTGACCACTTGGTGGCAGCAAAACCCTTGAGGGACAGACAGTGAGAATCCATGTGAAATAGGTCAGAGATTAAAGAAACCTATCTGTAAAAGAACTTAAACAACACACTTTACATGTCTGTGATGGTACTTTTCAATATTTAATATGTGTTTTAGTTCTGACCTGGATATTGAGGATCATTTCACCGATGAGGCTTCGTTTTCACTGTCATGAAAATGCTGGAAAAAAGTCATGACATTTTATTTTCCAGGTTTGAAAAAGCCAGAAAGTTGGGGAGAAAAAAATCTGCAAATATACAGTAAATATCACAGAATATAACGGTAGGGATGTAAAGTCACCTTTTGGCAAAATTCTCTATTTTTAAAACCAAAATAGGTCAAAAGAGGAAGTTCAGGTTTTTCAGTTCCCTCACTTCTTTCAGTTTCACTCTTGTAAAAAACAAAACAAACAAAAAAAAAATATATAAAATTTTACTGCCATGTGCACAAGTTAAAACAGGTTCACGGGAATTCTTTTGCATTTCCACGAGTCAGTGACAGTGCAATTGTGTAAATAAGGTAAATTAAAATGTATATACTTACTTATGTACAAATACTCATAATACATAAATAAAAAGGTAAAAGGCAGTGATAAAAAAAAAATACAACGAATAGCTTTATTACTTTTATATTCTTTGTCTTTTACACTATGTTTATGTATTCCACGGAGGCTGAGAAAGGCCGTGGATTTGCAAATTATTTTCTAGTTTGTATCTTGTAACAAACTAATTCATCGTCTCCAGATAACAGAGACTGTTTTCCCCTGATAACCAAACACATGAATTCCTTATCTTGAGATAAAGTTCATTTTGTCGTAGTTGCTGTAACATATGAATGTGTGTTCTGTTCTTTTTAGCACATGTCAGCAGCAGCTCTTGAAGGCCCACCAAAGGGGAGGAGAGGGGATTGTTTCTGGTTCAGTTTGTTTGTCAGTAACTTTACACAAAAACTACTGGACTGATTTTCACGAATATTTCAGGAAAGGTGTGAGGTGGTCCAGGATAGATCCTATTAAATGTTGCTGAATGTAGGTCAAAGGTCAAGGTGTGATTTGCAATGATAGGAGATTGGGCAAATCTGGTAAAACATTTGTAATGGGCGGGGTTTGTTGTGACTGACACCACTTGTTTTTGGTTCAGTTTGTTTGTTTTTTAACACTCTAGCAGGAAAACTGTTGGTTGAATTCATACCAAATGTGGTTTATAGATTACCAGTGACCCAGAGTGGATCTCATTACATTTTGGGAAAAGTAGGTCAAAGTTCAGATTTATTGTTTTTTTTAAATTAATTTTTAAAATCTTCCCATTTACTTATAATGGGTGGAATATGTGTGAGGGGCGGGGTTTGTTGTACCTGGCACCACTTGTTAATGTTTTTTGTGTTTTGTTTTGTTTTGTCCCACAGTGAGTAAAAACTCCCTCATAGCATCAGACCACATAGTGTAAATTAAGGCTGTGATCTCCTGACGTGACCCCCGTCTAAACACCCAGGATGTGATGTGCATATGTGCTCCGCTCAACCTGAACCTGCAGGTAATTGTTCAATTACATGAACAGCTTACTTTTAGGTTGTAAAGTGCCTGTGCGTCCGCTGGGGTTAGGAGATGCGTTCAGGATTCCGGTCTGTAATTTGGGAAAGCAGCTGCACTCACAGTGAAACAGTTAAAAACCGTGGACGAGCACTCTCACCATCTCCACAAACTCAATTGTACGTGGTTAAACGTTTTAAGGTTCCACCAGCTCGTGGTCTAATGATCTGAGGTGAACAGAAGGGCTGACCCCTCCAGCAGCTCCAAAGAAAAGCCTCTTGATCTGCGTTGTGTTAAACGCTGCTTTCCTTCCACTGACTTTACCTGCACTCGCTGCCAAAATGTAAAAAGCAACACTTGACATGTACTCCAGCTTCACAAACCTCTGCAGCCGTTCTAATGCACGACACGGGTTTGAACAAACCGGATTATTAAATGTGATGAATAGTGTCTTTTATTTTCTGAAGTTACAGCCTGTTTTTATCTAAGACATGAACAGAAGGATACGACAGGTTCCAACATTTTACCCACAATGTCGTAAAAGGAGGAAAGTGTGGAGATTTTACTCTTTGATGACGCTGTGAAAATCCAAAAGCATTCAATTAAATCAAGCAAAAGTTTTGTAAATATCATGGGATTCAGTTTATGCAGATGCAAACTCATTACCAATTTATTTACTTTACAAAATAGGTCAAATTTATCCAAAGAAGGTTAATACTATGACTTACTTTGATGTTATTTGACAAAAAATATGTATTGTTTTGAGATTTAAATAGGATTTTAGACCTAAATTATCGCAGTATTTAATAAATAGCTGATATACTTCACAGTTTGTTTTTTTCTGAATATTTGAAGTAAATAACAAACAGACTGGATTATTTGCTGTTTTACTACATTACTGTCTGTTTAAATTAATTCCATTTATGTGGATCCAAACTCATCACCATTTTATTTATTTATGTATTTATTTTATAAAATAGGTCAAATCTTTTTACAAACTAGATTAATACTATGACCTATTTTGTGGTTATTTGACTAAAAACATGTTCTGTTTTGAGAACTAAATTGGATTTTGACCTACATTATTGCAGTGCTTCGTAAATAACTGATGTACTTCATAGTTTTTCACAGTTTCAGTCGTATTTCATACTAGTTACTTAGTTAAAGTCTGCTTAAGTTCATGCATTTAAATGTTGTGAATCTTTATAATCCTGTCCTGTAAATGTCATGGAAATGAACTGATAGGGATTTAAACCCCTCACCTTTGGGCAAATTTTCTTTTTTATGCCTGTGATTAATAGTTTCTTTTATTTTCTGAAGCATTCCTCTGCTACAGCCTGTTTTCATCTAAGAACTGAACAGAAGGGGCGGCAGGTTCCAACATATTACCTGCATTGTTGTAAAATGAGGTAAGTGTGGAGGTTTTACACTTTGACGATTCTAAAGGAAAACGCCGGCCAAAAGCTGTGTGTTGTTTGTACATACTATGGTAACGGCAGATTCACACCTTTTAACCTGTTGTTATGAAGAAAAAAAAAGGTGTGAAACTGAAACCGCAGAGTAATGCAAGAAAGTAGGACACCAAAACAAAAATTAGAAAATGGTCCAAAAGCAAAACAAGCACAGTGGAACTGACAGAAATACAGAGAAGTCAGCATGTTTCTAAAATACAGTAAAGGATAAACATGAGAATTCAATAACATTTTCAAGTCAAAGTCAGCTTTATTTGTCAGCTTTGCCATATATTTACAGAAAACTGAAAGGCCCACAGTGCCTCAAGGAACATATAAAAATAAAAAAATAAAAAAAACAGAATATAACTATAAACATACAATATTACAGTAAAAAAAA
>JAPTYQ010000023.1:35177424-35188553 GCA_029814465.1 Ostorhinchus cyanosoma
CATGGAAACACCGTCATCTTCTACAGCATTGATTCACCAGTAAAACCCATGGAGTTGGATCAGTGACAGTGGATGGATACACTGGGTTTAGGTTCAGTCGATGATAGATTAGCTAAATCACTTTTTCTTCTTTTTCTGTTTTTTTTTATAATAACCTTTGAATTTACTCAAGAACATCTACATGATCTGTGAGTTAAATAAAGAAAAATACATGGTTTACATTGAAAAATGCAAAATACAGAGGATAATCAGAATCAGAATAGTCTTTATTGTCATTGTGTGTGTGTGTGCAATGAAATTAGGTTTACACCAGTCAGTGCAACAACAACAATAATAATAATAAAACCAATAATTAACAAAATAAGAATAGATAAGAAAATAGAATATAAAAAAAAAGTAAAATAATAGAACTAAAATAAAAAGAGACATAAAGGAAGCTAATAGAAGTTTTGGGAGTGCAGTATAATTTGGACTTAAATACATAACATGACTTCTTGTTTTGCTTTCTCTGCTTATCTTCCTTTTAACTTTGGATGTAAAGAAATAACATTCTTATGTGTTTTATTTCACATACAATATGAGCTATTGTGCAAACATGCACTGATGCTGCACAAGCATATATTGCATAAACTAGTCTTGTAGCATCATTATAATTTAAATTTTACCGACTGTTTTTTATGTTTGTGTGTTTACCGTTTGTAAAGTTGTCATAAAACTTGAAAAAAAATAGAAATTTAAAAGCCATAGACATAAAATATGGATAGAAACAATATTAACAATATATATAGATCAAGTATAAAAATAGTGCATTTATGTTTGATGAATGTTGCATTATTTTTGCAAGAACAGAGGATTTTGCATGAACTTACTATTACTTAATATTATAACAAATGCTGATAAATCACTTAATAAAAGTTAAATAGAGAGAAAAATTCCTTTGGGAGCTGCCATCAAAGTATCCCTGGGTATTTATGGGTTAAATTCATCACCTGAGTGTGAACATCTGAGGCTGTAGAACCTCCTCCTGTTCCTGGACTCAGCCAGAGGGTGGCGCTCTCTACCAACAAACAGACCCATCCAACTCTGATCATCAGCTGCATTCTCACCAGATGCAGCCATGATAAATGTAATGTCGTTTGTTAATGGGCTGTGCTTTTCAGACCTTGATCAAGGACAAAATATTGTCTCTTGCGTTTAAATGAACAGCGAGTGTTAACTGGACTGGGATGGTCCTGGTCTGGGGGGTTCAGTCCCAGTGGTTTTAATCATCACCGTCATCATCTTGTAGAGAGAAGAAAAAATACAAGTTTACAACCACAGCTGGTGTTTCTGGGTAACTTTTTTTTTGTGCTAAAATGTGAAGAATTATCCAAGAACCTGCTCTGTGGTTTATCCATAAATTAATAAAACCCCTTTCATACATTTTCATTTGAGACATTTTCATCTGTATATAACAGATACAGTGCTGTGTAAAAGTCATAGTTTTGTTTTTTTATGTATTATTTTAGGCATTTGTTTGCCATTTAAAGCAAAATTAGTCAAATTTTGGAAACTGTACTCTATTAATCTAATTTCGCTTGGATTTTCTAACATTATTTCATAGTTAAAATCATATAATCCAAACACATGCAATCCACAAGGCAAACTTTCAATGTTTGATTAGAATAGACATATTATAGTATTTTAAGTGTAAAACTCATGAATAACCAGGTAAGAAACTGGAACTGATCTGTATTTACTGTGTAAAAGTCATAGTCTGCCTTTAGCTTTGTTGTTTTATTTTATATTTTAGGCATTCGTCGGCCATTGACAGGAAAAGTAGGCAAACTTTTGAACCTGTACTATGTATTAATTTAATTTTACTTGCCTTTTTCTAACATTATTATACAGTTAAAATCATATATTCAACAGACATAGTAGCAACAATGCAAACTTTCAGTGTTTGATTAGAATAGACATATTATTGTTTTAAGTGTAAAACTCATGAATAACCAGCTAAGAAACTAGAACTGATCTGTATGTACTGTGTAAAAGTCATAGTCCACATTTAGCTTTGTTGTTTTATTTAGTATTTTAGGCATTTGTCGGCCATTGACAGCAAAAGTAGCCAAACTTTTGAACCTGTTCTTTGTATTAACCAAATTTTCCATGCGTTTTCTAACATTACACAGTTAAAATCATATAATCAACAGACGTAGCTACAATGCAAATTTGTCTCTGTATATTTGATTAAAATCGACATATGATTGCATTTGAAGTGTAAAACCCATGAGTGACACAGTTTAGAAACTAGAACTGATGCAGGTGAACTAGAGACACAGATAAAAGCACTGTGCAAAAGTCATAGTCTGGCTTCAGTTTTGTCGTTTTTGTAGGTTTGAAGTGAGCATTCATGTCTTATTGTCAGTCCTTTTTTAGTTAAGATACAACAGGAAAATGCAAGCAATACGTGCACAGTATTGAATGTGGCTTCTACTGGTGAAAGTCCCTGTTTTAGTGTGACATTCAATACATCTTCAACCTTCTATTTGACTGTCTGGTGGTTTTATTGACTAATCTTGTGATATATTAATCCAAGATCGGACGCAAGAATATCCCATCACTTTCTAAACATTTGATCTGTATTATTTAACTTCATATAACTTCATATTTTTTGGGACATTTCTCACTGTTTTTCATGCTGTTTTATGTATTTCCTGTATGTTAAGAGTTGCCAATGTATTGATATAGAGACTGAGAAGTGATCCAAGACCCAGCGCTGTGGTTTATCTCCAAACCCCCTCATAAAAAAACCCCTCCACAGTTTGATTTTTGTAGCTGAAAGTCATCACACAGTAGATTAAAACACCTTTGATAACACCTCTATATCCAACTGTATGTCAACAGCGCAGATTGTTCAAACCAAGAGCTTTGCAAAAAAAAAAGTAAAAATGCAAGAGGGTAATAAAAAAAAAGTGAAATAATAGAAGTTAATTCAGCTTGGGTTGTAATTAGTCAGCTTAGACATTTTAGCTTTTCTGACAGCCCCCTCTCTCCTGTCACACTTTGAGTTAAACTAATGCATATCATTACATTTCCCCATAGAAAGGAGCTGCTAAGTGCTCCTCCTGGTGCCACTGAACTGTTCTTATGTTCTTGTTCTAAGTGATGGTTCTGTGAAGGATCTGCAAAGCAATGAGCCTTGTTTACCCAGCAGGTGGATGTGACGTCACGGACTTGGAACATCCAAACAACAACATCCAAATCCGCGATTCTTCCTTTTTTTTTTTTTTTTTTTTTTTTTTTAATTTTTCTTTTCTCTCGCGCGTTAAAATCTAATAACATTAAGAAAAAAAAAAAAAAAAAGGAGCTGCGCGAGACACGCAACCGCGAGCCACCGAGTGTGTGAAACTCCACGTTTCGGCCACATTTTCGACGTCCACGGGTAAGATTATCTGTCTCGTGCTTGTAGTTAAGTTAGTTAGTTAGTCCCCTCCACCTCCTCCTCCTCCTCCTCCTCCTCTTCTACCTCCACCTCCTCCTCCTCCGCCCCCAAACAAACCGAACCCGAGCGGAGTAATACTATTGTTGGTGTTTACGGTGTGATTTGTTGTCAAACGCGTTCCCGGTACACAACCTCGCGCGCGCAGGGGTGGTGGTGTGTATGTATGTGTGTGTGTTTGTGTGTGTGTTGTTGTTGTTTTTTTTTTTTCCTCTCTCTTCTCTCTCCTTCTCTTTCGCTATTCGCGTAATTGCGAATCGGTGCCGTCCGCGTGCGCACGTAACTCACCCGCTGTAACGCGTTTTCCAGTCCGGTAAGTTTCTGCATTATCATAACGTTAACATTCGCTGTGTATGTGTCGTATTTAGGTACCTGCTGCTGACACACAGACACACACACGGACACACACACGCTGTTTAGCTGTACAGAATTGTGTGAATAAACAACACAAACACCTGCTTTTGTTATATTATTATGATTAGCCTTGTTCTTATTAGCGCATGTGTTTTGTACTTTTTTTTTTTTTTTGGGAAAGTTTGCGACTCAAGTTAGTTGTGGCTACTACTCAAACCCCTCTGGGAAATGCACCTTTTTGGATGAAAAAAAAAAACAAAAACCCGACAGTATTATTTTATTTTGTTTTATTATTTTATTTACTGATTGATTTTGACGCCTAACGTTAACCGCTCGTGCGTAATTACAGCTCCTCGTGAACGTTCACGCAGGGGAAACTTTCAACTTTTACGCGATGAAAAGGAGGAAGTTTTAAGAGCCGTGATTTCTTTGGAGTAAAACGCAAGGAAGGAGCTTTTCCCCACGTGTTAGCAGCCTTTCCAAAGTACTCCAAAAAAAAAAAAAAAAAAAAAAGAGAGAGCGGAGCAACACACAACTTTTTACCCCAAAAAACTAAACTCAACCGAGCTGGATTTTTTTTACACTTTATTTCTCATGTGGTGCCAATACTTTTTGGACAGTTTTTTTTTTTTTTTTTTACGTCAGTGTTGCTTCGTGTCTTCCAGCTTCATCGATAAACCTGTAACATAGCCAACACATTACTCACGTGTTAACTTTTCTTTCATATTATTATTATTTTTTACAGTTTTTGTTTTTTTCTTCTTCTTCTTTTAAATCAACCATAATCTGGAACTTGTCAGAGTCGTAAATCAGTCGTAAAAAGTTTTGAACACAAGAGGAAGTTTTATTTTATGTGTTTACTTTGTTGAAAGTTTAGAATAAGTGAATTTATGGGTCAGTTGGACTTTATTATGAAATTACCCAAGCTTCAAAACTATAACAGAATCATTTTGTAGTGTATTTTATTGATGATTTGTGCACACATGCATGCATAAAACTAATAATGACAATGAATTAGAAATATTCTCTAATTCACATGCACTATCAGGTGTTAACACAAAAAAATGCATCTAAAAGCTTAAAATCTGCTGCATTTATTGAATATATTTGCACTTTAGTGTAAATATCTGCATATCTATTAAAGATAATCTACTGCTGTTATTATACTGATACAATGGTGACATTTTACAGTAAATCTGCAGCTGGCAACAGCAGGACTAAAAGCATCTGAAAATGTACAAAAGGGAAACTGCAGCTTTAACAACTATTGCTGGCAGAGCTCCCTCCTTCTTGGTCTTTGGATTAGTCATTGTCTGAGGGGAAAAAAACACTTTTTTGTAGGAGAAGTAAAGTAAACAGCCTCCAACAAGCGAACCTTGACAACCCAGATTAAGGAAAACATTGGAGATCAAACAGTGCTGCTGCTGGGCTGTTGTCATGAGCTGCCTGAGAGAGAGCTGCAGACTATTTGAACAGGCACAGGGGTTTGTGTGCTCACTTATGCAGAAATGGACCTTCGCAAACGCTGACCCAGGTTTTAGAACACAGGATGAACTTTTCTTTGCAACTTTTCCAGGCCCGTTGTTTGACAGACGTTCAGCCTTTACAAGTGCGGATTCTGATGGGAACGACTTAACACCGTCCCCTGTGTCCTGCTCGCCAGAAACAAAATGACTGTACTTTTTTTTTTTTTTGTGTGTGTGTCTCGTGCTACAGCTGAGTAAATCTGGTTGGCATGGGTAGACACGGGGATGGGGATGAGGGGGTTGTAGTGGTTGGTGATTGGTGGGGGGGTAACTGAAAGCTTGAAATTTGAGGAAGAGCAGCTGTATGCATTGTAATGACGCAAGATCCTTAGTCTGTGATTCTGTATTATTCGGGAAGCTCCTTGTTCGGGTTTGTTCTCTTGAGGCCGGGGGTGAAGGCTCTTATTTGCAGAGAGTTGAGGTTCAACTGGTAAGAAAGTAATCAGTCACTCATGCATTCAGCGTGAGGACTCCCATCCCTGAGTGGAGCGGCCCTCGCTTTCATCTGACGGCTCAGTATTTGTGAACACACATTGAAATACCCTGTGCTGGGTTCGCTGGGGCTGTACACTGACTGTGCACCCTTGCTTGCAGCTGAATGATAAGGAGAGTTATTTTTGGGCCAGTGTGGGAATAAGGTTTTGCATTTGCTTTATTGTTTCTCTCAGATTTATTTGCCGGCTTTACCCTTCATTTGATTTCAGAAACAAGACGCCCTCAAACCGGTTGCTTGCAACATTTTCCTTTTTTTTTTTTTTTTTTTTTTAACTACACAAAGCACACAGCAAGTGACAGATGAATAAAGGGAATTTTCTGGTAAATGAACGTCATGTGATTTTTGCATGTTTGATTCATACAGCACAAAAGGGGAAGAGTACCGGCAATATGAATACGAGTGCAGCACGCTCATTAGTGCTTGTATTACATGAATGGAAGTGATAACAAAGGAAAGCAGAACAATATTTCCAGGGTAAAGGTTAGTGTGTCCCGGCCCCTGTGGCGTGCCCAGGCATACGGTTCTCCACGCCATGGAAGGCGATTGGTCAGAGTGAGGACAGCTTCAGGTGAGCTGTGTGCAGCCTCTGAGTCTCTATGGAGACTGCATAACGCTCAGGACGGCCATTAAATCCTGCAGCCATTAATTACTGTCTTCCACTGTCATCTGTCCTTAATAAAGGGACGGATGCTGACAAAAAATGTCATCCGTCGTCTGCATGGGAAGAGAAGGAGTGCGCAATTACAATCAATTAACTTAATCCACAATATGAATTTACTACTGGTGTTGTGTTTCAGGATACAGCAGCAGCATAAAAAGCACAATACCCCATTGTTGGGTAAAGTAATGTGCTGTAAAATATGCATTTTATCCACTGAGGTAAAGGCTTGTTTGTTGCTTTTGAAATTATTGGAGCGCTCCTTTTAGAAACAAGAGTTTATCTTAATAAGTGATTGTTCTGTCTCTAATACTAAGAGGTTTATGTCAGTGAAAATGTGCTTCGGTTCTTCAGTGATTTACATTTTTACCTTGTCCTAAGCCTTAAGTCAACACGTTTTACTCAGAGCTTTAATTAAGGTGGAGTGTGTTTTTGTAAATACTCATGTCATGCTTTGCTGCTGAAGAGTATCATCGGTAAGAGCTTGTTTTTGGGGAGAGTGTTGCTGATGTCGCTTCTAAAACAAGAATATTTGATATGTGTAGTAAATAACATGAAGTCTTGTGGTAAAACACATGCCTGATTCGCATTCCATACCAAAACGTGAAGAGTTATTTAAGAATCTGCGCTGTGGTTTATCAGTAAACTAATAAAAACTCCTCTGGTTTGATACATTTTTATTTGAGACATTTTCATTTGTATAGAGTTGCAGAAAAAATGATCAGACCACCCTTGTTTTCTACAATTTCTTGTTCATTTTAATGCCTGGTACAACTAAAGGTACATTTGTTTGGACACATATAATGGTAACAACAAAAATAGCTCATAGTTTGATTTCAGTGTTGATATCTATCCATTTTCCATGTTTTGTTGATAAAACCAAAATCACTTCAGTTCCTATATCAATAATCTATGGCATTGTACTGACAAAAACAGTGCTTTTAGGTATTCCATGTTTTCTTTTCTGTCTGTTTTAGTCACATGATACACACAGAAGTTAGAACTGGATTGCATAACCATTGTTTTTGGTGACTTTTGATGGTCACTGCCACTGTATAACAGATAAAGTACTGTGTAAAAGTTATAGTTTTGGTGGTTAATGTAGTATTTTAGGCATTTGTCGGTCATTGCAAAAGTAGTCACAATTTGGAACCTGCACTATCTTTTAATCTAATTTTACTTCCATTTTTTAACATTATTATGTAGTTAAAATCATATTAATCAAAAGACATGAATGCCACAATGCAAACTTCCCTCTCCATGTTTGATTAGATTAGACATGTTGTATTTTAAGTGTAAAACCCAAGAATGACACAATTTAGAAACTAGAACTGATGCAGGTGATCTAGAGGCTTTTTCATCTGTATATAGCAGATACAGTACTGTTTAAAAGTCATAGTCTGGCTTTAGTTTAGTTGTTTTTGCAGGGTTGAATTGAGCATTCATGTCTTACACTCAGTCCTTTTATTTAAGATACAAGAAAATGCAAGAAATACAGTTGCCAGTCACCAGAAACAATGGTTTTGCAATCCAATACTAACTCCTGTGTGTATCATGTGACTAAAAGAGACAGAAAAGAAAACATGGACTGAATAAAAGCACTGTTTTTGTCAGTACAATGCCATACATATTGATGTAAGAACTGAAGTGATTTTGGTTATTATCAAGAAAACATGTTAAATGTATAGATATGAGCTCTGAAGTTAAACTGCTATGAGCTGTTTTTGTTGTTAAGATTATATTTATCCAAACAAATCTACCTTTAGTTGTACCAAATGAACAAGAAATTGAAGAAAACAAAGGGTGGTCTAATAATTTTTTCCGCGACTGTATGTGCACAGTATTAAACATGGCTTCTGCTGGTGAAAGTCATTGTTTTGGTGTGAGATTTGATACACCTTCAAGTGTCTATTTGATTTTCTGATGGTTTGATGGCGTAATCTTGTGATATATTAATCCACAATTCATACAGAATGTACCAGAGTTTTTGTAAACATTTATTTAGCTTCATATAACTTCATATTTTCCTGACATTCCTCCCTGTTTTTCATGCTGTTTATGTATTTCCTCTATGTTCCACTTGCGCATGTATTGATACAGAGACTGAGAAATGCATATGTGTGGTCATTAGGACTTTTGCGTATTACTGTACAATCATAAGACAAACTATTTTCAGTCCTGTTTCTGCTTTTCAGTCTCTGTGTGAGTATATGAGGTGACTTTTGGCCTGATGGATTCTCTGTGAAACGTCCGTGTTGGCTTCATGAAATAATCAGAAACGCTGTCATTCCAGGGCAACATGGAAAGGAAGTGAAGTCCGCCGCATTGGGAAGAACCTAAAGCCACAAGTGAAAGTCGGTTACATCAGAACGGTGAGAGATTTGTCTTTGTTTTTACTTTCAAATCGCGGTGTGTTTGCTGTTACAACATCATTAGCGTGCCAGGCTGCGTCTCCAGATAGATATCCTTCACTTTCATTTGTCATCCAGAGGAAAACTCAAGAGAGAGAGTGAGAGAGAGAGAGAGTGAGTCTCGGTGTAAGGGAGGACATGAGGAGAGTCAGACAGTGATGTGATGGCTGTGGAGTCCCTGGTGGAGATAATGCTGGAATTAGCCTGTTCCTGAAATAATACAGCCATATGTGGCACATGCTGAAACGCTGGCCTGTTTCATGGTCAGAACATGAGACGTTTACCTTGAAACAAGTCATAAGAGGATGTCTGAACCTCATTCCACAAGTTGTAATTGTAATGGTTGAACTAATTTCCTGTTTTGTTGTCTTGACATTGTCTGTGCTTGCTCTTATATCTTTATGAAGTTTGAGTGTGTGGTTGCACTTATTCTGCTGTGGTTGGCGCTAATGCTATCTGGTTGTTCTGTTTGCCGAGGCTGGAAATGTAAAAGGCAAGGTTTTTAGATCTCAAACAGGATGTTTAGATCTGCAAAATAGAAATGCAGACAAACATGGCCTTTATTCTTTTCTCAGATAAGCAAAACTGACATTTAATATGAAAATGTCCCCTTGATGACCGTTACTTAAAGGAGTAATATTTTGCTCTTTAAAAAAAAAAAGAAAAAAAAAAGGATGGAATTCTGCATTTTAAAACATTTCCCTGTGGTCTACATAAACTGTAAATGCCCTGTTTGGGTCTGAATTCTTCATTAATTCAACTCCACAGGTCCATCTTCAACCCTATTTCTGAGTAATGACACCAGAAAGGAGATTTTTGAGCACTGGCCCTTTAAATGCACATAAGCCACTTCAGGCCCCGCCCCCTCCAGGTTGTTGGCTGTGCTGCCCAGGACCGTCATTCAGCCCAGTATGATCTTAACTGGGTCAGTCCGGTAAAATAATTGTGAAGAAAAGTAAAATTATGAAATATCTACAAAACATCCTTAAAAAAACTGTGAATAACATGAACAACCTAAAGAAAAATAACAGAAATTTTCACAATATTCTGCCTCTGTTCATCATTTACACATGTGCATTACAACTTACAGATCACAGTGGATCTGATAATACACAAAAGGTTTTGTAACAGGCAGAATATTGTTAAAATTGCACTCGCTTCTCTTAAAACTTTTCAGGCTGTTCATATTTGTTCATGCTATTCCCATTTTTTATGAATAAATTGTTTGTAAACATAAACATTTTCATGTAATTTCTACTTTTTAATTTTTTTTACACTAAAACAATAAGGAAAATTTGGAGTTATCTTTATTTTATCGGTTATTAAGGTAGTATTTTCCTGGTCTGACCCACTTGAGATGGAATTGGGTTGAATATGACCCCTGAACTAAAATGATTTTGACATCCTTGACTGTTAATATATAAACATAAAGAGAGTTTTATTGCCATTCGCACAGGTACATTTACAAGTACACCGGAATTTCTATTGAGTTCCAAGGTCTTGCACTTCTGCTTGTTAAAAAGAAACACAGTAACATACACATACGGGTCCGATCAAGCGAAAGTGAACATCAGCCTGAAAAAAGTACATTTGCACACGTCATTTATCAAGTGGGTTCATTGTTTAAAGATCTGTTTTTTATGGAACTGTTATCCTTTTGAAAATACCACTTACACAGTACAGGAGAAGTTCTGAACCTTATGCCAGGCTGCATTAAATTAACAAAAAAAAACAAAACAACATGCAAAAGACAGTGTATTACTTTGAGAAATTAAAATTCTGAATGATGGAAGTTTGTGAATTCATACACTGGTCACTTTTAAAAAGACTATATGTGAACTGTTACTGAGAAATTACCCTTTATGTGTAATTTACTTGTATTAGTATGGACCACCACAAGTTGAAACTAACAGTGTGTTAGTGTTAAAAACATGAAATAAATCATTGTGATTATATCTAGCTTGAATTTTTAAAAATAAGTCAACATTTTGGCTGATGCATACACTGGTAAAGAGTCGTCCACATGTTACTATGTAAAAAAAAAAAAAAAAAAAAAAAAGAAAAGGATAAATATAGTCGCGGAAAATAAATTTATTAGACTACCCCTTGTTTTCTTCAATTTCTTTTTCATTTTAATGCCTGGTACAACTAAAGGTACATTTGTTTGGACAAATATAATGAAAACAACAAAAATAGCTCATAA
>JAPTYQ010000023.1:35256246-35268613 GCA_029814465.1 Ostorhinchus cyanosoma
TATCTTATCTTATCTTATCTTATCTTATCTTATCTTATCTTATCTTATCTTATCTTATCTTATCTTATCCATTTCTTTTATACATCCACATGGTAACTCTGCGCGCTGGTGTTAAAGCTCTCCACTTACAGCTCCGTAGGAACAGACTAACAGAGACGAGCATGTGTTCACCATCCACAAGTGACCCCTCTACGCCGAACATAAAAGGAATGCACAGATTCGAGTTTATCACACAGCAACACGGGAGCCATATGTATCATCTGACTTAAGATGCCCGTGGAGACAGACGCCCCTTCTGAACACATGGAGGTGTTGACCAAACCGGCGTCTGGAATGCCCAGGCACAGGCACAGGCACAAGTGGTGACCAGAGAGCGTATATTAAACTGTCCTTGTGGAAGTTCACATCTGGTGTGTGGAGTTGTGTGTATGTGTATGTGTGTGTGTGTGTGACTGTGGGGCAGCGCAACCCCCACCACCAGCATTACCCCCCCCATCCACCCGCCCTTACAACAGCACTCTCACATTTCATCATCTGTTCTCCAGCGCCAGGGTGCTCCGGCACAAGTTGGCCGCTCTGGATCCATCTGTTGTTATTATTTTCCACTGATAATTGGCTTGAACAATGGAATGCCTGTGTCCCCCTCGCCTTTGAAACCGTACACCCTGTTTATTTTCCAGAGGTCTCATTTCTGTCTCTAGCCCCTCAGTTTCTGCCTCTCCAGCCTCCTTTTTCGCCGAGCGTCACCCACCCCTCCTCCTTCCTCTCGATCCATTTCAGAGGTTTCACGTGAAAATGACATCTTTGATTGGCCACATCAGCATGTGTCACGCAGAGTCTGAATCCAGTCTCCACAGTTTCTGGAAGAACCATGGTTTTTTTTTTTTTTTTTTTTAGATTTTGGCAGGTTTCTCTAGGAGTCTTCCCCAACTCTACACATTTCTGCATTCTTGTCCTAAAAGACAGGAAAAAAGTCTGCACAGTAGACGAAGAGAAGACGGAATTAGAAAAGTGAGAACGTAAAAAGAAAGTATAAACCATCTTTTCCTGCCTTGTGAAATGTCAGCTTTAATTTCTTCCTCATTTCCTCTAGCAGGTGTATATGTAAAGATGAATTAAAGGATCACAAGGTGTACTTCTTTTTTTTTTTTTTTTTTATCCAGAGCATAATTTAATGGTTACCCACACCAAAAAATGACCTACTTTGATTAATTAAATTTGATATTTTCAGTTTTAATTACTGTTTTAGGTTGTAATTAAACAGTTTCATGTTGAAGTCGTGCTCTGTGTGTAGTTTTAATATCACTGTTGAACTTCATTAAGTAATCTGTCGTACCGTGGGTGGATCAGTTTATTAAAATGTACAATAGAAATGTATGCGAGCGGTTGTAAACATGACACCGAAATCAAACATCTTTGCAACTTTTGATATATGTACGCCCCCCTTTTTTTTCCCCACCTTAACCTCTCTATAATCCGCTGTTCTTCTCATTAAGGGCATTTTTTTGAGGTTTGAGGAACAGTTTTTTTTCTCTTCCTTTTGTTCTGCTTTGTGTGACCGTGTTGATGTTCATTTGTTCTGCCTGCTCTTGTCTAATTAAAAGAGGCCAGGACAGGTAGGGCTCTCAGCAGGCATCTGCTCTGTGCCAGTTCTTCATTTGCTGAGCGTTTGTGTTTATGCAAAGGGGCCTCTTCCTGCATATTTAATCTAGAGCAAGGCACTGGCTTTTGTTGTGTTTAGACCACATACCTCCAGTCCCTCTCAACAGCCTGAGCTCCAGTTCTCCCCCCCCCCCTTTTCTCTCTCTCCTCTCTCACGTACACACCGGCAAACACATTTAACTATCACATGGTACTTCAAATACTCCATACCTGCTACTTTCACCGGCGGCTTTCTCCTCGGCTTCAAAAGTGGATTTCAAAACGGTCTCTGGTTTGTGGGGAATCTGGAGCAATATACAGTTTCATGAACATGATGAAAGTCTGTCTAACGGTTCATGGGTAAGTCTGTAAAGATTTCATTATCTTGCCGCACTTTCTGCATATTTGTCTCCCCTCCTCTCTTGCCTTTTATGGCACTGTGGTAGATGAGTGTGGACGTCCATGTGGGAGGTGTTTGTAGGTGTGTTCATCAGGTGATCGACAGCTGCCGTAGATGTGTTTGGATGTAGGACCCGAGCAGGAGATATCATATTTACAGATGCAAGTAAACTTTATTGATTCACTTTTGCATCAGCTTGAAAAACAATGAAATCTAAATTAATCCAACGACCATCAGCCGGTCTAAGTCTAATGACAGTTTATTTAGGAGAAATAACTGTGATATTACTATTATTCTTGTTTTGGTGATTGTTGACATGCTTAAAATGAATTTAAGCAGAGATAAAAACTGGATTCAATATGTCACTCGCACTCAAAACTGTATATTTAAACCAAATTTTAGGGAATTCTATCAATTTTATTATTAATAACCTTTGTTTAACCAGGAAAAAAAAGACTTATTGAGATTAAAAGTCTCATTTGTAGGAGTGTCCTGGCCAAGACAGCAGCTACAAAGAGAATGTTAAAGTTAACATATTAAACTAGTCTGCATGATGTTTACTTTTATTATAGATGACCCATTGTATTGCATTAGTATGGAATCACACAAACTTTAATACATTATCTCATCTTCTGATTACTTCACATACATTGACATGGGCAATAGGGTTAAAAAAAAAACAACAAATCCCATGATTCCATAGTGCTTTGCTTAATCTGCTATGGTGTTTTGGTTTTTTCTTTTTTGTTTCTGTTTTTTTACTCACTTTAATTCAATTTCTCATCTTCTGATCACTTCGCATACATTTCCACGGGCAATAGGGTTAAAAAACCAAAAGAAAACAATAAATCCCATGATCCCACAGTGCTTTGCTAAATCTGCTGTGGTGTTTTTTTTTCTTCATGTTAAGGATGGGTGATGATTAGCGGCAGAAATTACATAGCATGTGGCGAGGTTGTAGTGTATCGTGGTATGTAGGTATGTGTTTTCAACCAACTGAATACTCTGCATTTCTTTCTCAAAACACAGTATATTTACCACCTCTGCATTAAAATATCTACACATGAAAGATGTTATATACCCTTTTCTTTTCCTTTTCACTTGTGCATTTACATCAAATGCTTCAATTCGGGGAAATCTGTAGTTTTTTCATTGAAATGTTCTGTCTCATGGTGTCACTTGTTGATATTGTAATAGTAGTAGTGGTAATTTATTCATCCATTTACCAGAACATGATATATACATACATACAGTTTGGATTTCAATATTAAACAAGGGCGAAAAGGTGTAGGCTGAAGCAACAGCTTATTCATGCCGCCCCTGTTTTACTAGAAGGAAAGTTGCAGAAACAAAACAAGATAAGATGGCACAGTTTTAAACAATAATATAATAAAACCAAAAAAATATATAATCAAAGCAAAATCTTAGATAATTGGCTTACTTTATCCTATATTTTGTTTATTGAATACTTTTGTTTTAAATATCCTTTTAAATGTGGTGACTGATGTGCATGTTTTTAAATCTTTATCAAGGTTATTCCATAATTTTTAATCCAGCTACAGATATGCATTTGCATTTTATGTTGGTCCTTGCCTTTGATTAGTGTCATATCCCATTGACTAAGTTGGCGCTTATGTCTAACATTCAGTTATTTCACTAGACTCAAATAATGTGATATTTTCATTTATGTGTTTGGGGCTTTTACTGTGAAACATAATAGTGGAAGATACAGAGTAGTCATCTTTTTGTCCTTAAAAAAAGCACACACACACCCTCTTTAGAGCCCATGTTTTAGCCATTCTATTAATTCCTGTTCCACCATGGTGATGTACTGTAAACTAGATACCATAAAAAAAGAAAAAACAGAAGTAGAGGAAATCCATTCTGTAGAAACATGGAGGCGTCACATGACACAGGGTCGCTTGCAGACTCTCCTTCTATACATATAAACAGCTAATTCTATGGTAATGAAAACACAACAGGTCGCATTTATAGGTAATTATGTTATTATAATGAAACAAATAGGAGTATTATATTTAATTCCAGCAATTAGTTCCACCTGAATATTTACACACTAAACAAAAAAATAAAAAATAAATAGCTGCACATACTAAGCACCAAAAGCTTGTTAATTAAAATTCACCATTTTGTATATTAATATGTAAATAAAAAACATTCATGTATCTGACTCAGAGTGTGTGAAGATGAGGAAGCAGTGGAAGATATGAGCACAGTCTGAGTCCATAGTTTACCCCTCATTAGTGTGAGAAACAGGTATGTGTTGTGTGGAAAATATCACAGAGCAGTTAGCTGGTATTTGCATTGCTCTGATGTGGGTGCACATAGGTGTGTGTGTGTGAAACGGCAAACGGCGGCGTGTCACAGGTGATAGCATTAACCCTATGGCGACGTGTGAGGGTATTAGTTCCTTCCTTCACTCATCGCCTCTCGCTCTCCCTTTGTCTTTGTCTGGGGAAATGGAATCTGCCGCTTATTGATATTAATAGCTCACAGGATCTGTGGTCGGAGAGGAGCTGGGACCTGGGCGAGAGTGGAAACCTGATATGGCTGGGTAGAATTGACAGTCCTCCTACTTGACAGGGTGGAAGGGGTTGGCTATAAAAATAGGATTGCATAATGTTCAGTGTGCGTTGGACCTTTGTGTGCTGTACGTGAGTGATCAGGGGTGAACTTTTTGCTCGTGCTGATTTAATTTCACGTGCAACTTCTTCAGCTTGGCGGATCGCGGCTGCCCTGGCTGTGACTCCTCCTCAGCAGACAAAATAATTCACAATGTGCAGCTTTTCTGACATATACGAGTACAAAAACCAGCAGCGTGAATTGTTTACCCACTTTAAATAACTTTTTTTTTTTTTTTTTTGGTCTGCAGTGAGCTCATTTAAATAGTGTAAAGAAATGTGTGGCTCTGTTTGTTTTAGGTTAGGAGTGAAATTCCACTTCCTTGGTATTAAGGCATCAAAGCTACTCTGTGTGCACTCTGTGTACTTTGTTCTTAGCTCAGCAAAATGTGAGGGCAGGTCCAAAGAATCTGGGGGATCAGACAGGCCTGACATTCACCAGACTGCACTGTTGCCTATTAAGCTTAGAGAGAAAAAAAAAAAAAAAAGCGAATCTGAAAAAAAGCGGCCAGAATAAGGGCTGACTGGATTGAAGTTGGGTTTAATTGGTGGGTTTCGAGTCTGTTTGCGTGTCAGAAAGTGCTGTTGTTTACAGTCTGTGTGGGTGTTAAAATATAATGCCAGGATCCTGCCAATCACATCAAAAAGGGGAAAAAAACAATGCTTGTTTTTTCACTTTTGAAACGCTGACTTTTTTTTGTCTTTACGAGACTCAGCCATGTTTTTCATTTAATCGCTCCTTCTTAATAAAAGCGCAGAAGAAAAGAGGGAGAAAACAGCGTGCAGGAAGCCTTTTTTAACAGATCAGATCATACAGTAAGCAGCTGCGTTTGTTAAGAAGTGAGTCATGCTTTAGATTTTCCTGTGTTTCAGAGCACAGACAGTGACTTGGAAAATCTCCTGCACACGCCCTAAAAACAAACACCAGTGACCCTGAATATAGATATCTGTGACTGCACACAACTAAAACTCTCACTAAACCTCCCAAATGCCCTCTTTATTTACACAATGCTGATCCACCAGCCTTGAGAAGTGTTTAACCAGTGTCATATTATTTCTTTTTGTTTTATTCAAACACACCATGAGAGAGTGGCATGATAAATAGATAATGTAGATTTATTCAGATGCTGATACTAAGTGATCGAAGCATCCCGGATGGGTTGTAAAGAACCACGAGACAACTCTGGCAGCCTCCTATTGACAACCATTGAGTTGAGCATTAATTAATATGGTAATGATGTGTGAAGGTTCATTAACAAGCCGGCACAGAAGTAGCCGCAGATACAGTATTAAGCGTGCTTAGAGTAATTAATGGAATAACTTTACTTAGTGGTAAATATTCATGGGCCCTCGTCTTTTTGTCTGCGCAGTGTGAAGAGAGAGAAGAGCCTGTCCATTAGAGGAGCTGAAGAGCTGTCCACGCTCAATGTGGGTCTTTTGTTGGGATTGGGTGCATTTCATTGGAGGGGTATTAATTCATATTTTGAACATGCAATCTTACAACAAAGCCAAAGGCACTGATAACATACCTGGGACTAGAGAGCATATTGTGAAGCCGTGCCCTCCTCAAAAAATAGGGAAGTCCACTTCACAGGTTTGTGGACAGAATAAAATGAGTCTTTGTTCGCGCTTTGATGTAACCACCGCAGTTCATTACCATAGCAAAAAACCCTCCTGATTGTCCATTTCCTCTGAAAACAGGGTGTTTGCCTGTTTTTTTTTATACCCCACAACCACAATGAAGCTTTTAGTATTTGCATCGAGGATGGAAACATTTAGCTGGATGGACTGATTTGAAGCTGTCATGATTTGTAATGCACATACAGTATAAGGATTAATAACAGCTGATTCCTCCTTTTGTTTTACAAAGTACAAGTACAACCTCCTCTGCAGACTGGAAGAGAAGCTTGGAAAATGCTGCTTAGTTTCCTTTTTCTTTTGAATTTGTTGCATTTTGATTCATATTCTGAGCTCAGGCCTCTTACTGAGCGTACACATAACCCTCCTAGGTGGGTAATTATCTCAACCAGGAGTTGTTCTATTCCCTAAAATCTCAATGTGGGAGTGTGTGATGGGCTCGGTTTTCCCAACCGGGTGAAGCAGCATGTGCTTGTTTATCCTCACCCTACGTTCTCCGCACCCCCACTGCTCTAAATGGCAATATTACAGCCTTGTGCTGTTTGAAATGGAGACAATTATCTGTTTAGGTATTACAAGATGGGCTTTATATTACAAGGAGAAAAAGGCATACAGCTGCTATCTGGATCCCGTTGTTGCCTTTTTTCTCGAATACAAATTTTCCATCATTAAAATGATGGAACATTTATCTAAATGGATGTTATGCATTGGGTAAACTCATTTAGCTCCCGGGGCTCTTTCAGGTGATGGGAATTAATGATGTTTAGTAGTTTGAAACTGAAAATATCTGTCATTTGTCACCACTCACCATTGATTTACGATTCTATTGATGATATGTTAATTGAAGTGTAATGAATCACAATAATAGGGTGGTTGTGTGGGAATGGTCCATTTTGGATGATTGTTCAACCCTCAGTAGAGTTCAGAGTGAGCTGCATGTTGACTTGCATTTTCAACAAGAGCATTTAACACATAATTAATGCTGAAACTGGGCAAGTTGGGCCGCTGTGTTTTTTATCTATGCTCAGTCTGCTTTAGATAAACACTTGCACAAATGCCTGGCCACAGTTTTGACTGCCAAATGTAAACGGCGAAAAGAACGGAGAGGGAAAGGGGGTTGAAGCGTTTCTTTTTCTTTTTTTTTTCTTTCATATTTGGATATGCTTTAATGCTTTTATTCAAATGCACCTGTGATATTGCCCCACAGTCACTCCTCGGTTTACCATAAAAATAAGATTTTGTTTCTTGCTCTTTTTTTTTCCTGCCTGGGTTGAGTGCTCAGTCAGGAAAACCGTGCGCATGCAGATCAGGGCGGCCCAGGGGAGTTGACTCAGGGCAGACCAGGTATATGCACAGGTAGAGTGTGTTCACAGCCACCAGGGGGGGCCAACAAGGGCATTTACTCCCTGGTATATGAAAAGTTTTTGTCTTGCAAATAAACCATTCACGCACATCAGACAGCCCCATTGTTCACTTGTTATCATCAGTGGGTGTAGTTGTAGTGAACAGGCATGGGAAATGCAGGGATATGTCAGACGGTGACAGTGTTACACTGCAGGAAGATAAGTGAAAGGTGCCTTCTGTCCTGCTCTGAGCTGAAATGGTGGCGGTGCGTCCGTAGCAGCGAAGGGAGGTACACTAACTAACACAGCTGCAGACAAACAAAGGGAAGCAAACAGCACAGGAATGCAAAGGATTGATTTTTTTTTTTTGTCTCTGAAGTCTGTTTGTGCATGTTATCAATTATAATCAATAGCAGTGGGCAAGTTGTTATTGGTAGCACTTGCAGTTTACACTCATGTTCTTTGTGTTTCTTTCTGTAAATAGGCTTGTGGGTGCCGTTCACTGGAGTTTTTTTGTCTGCAGTAGCAGTAATTATTTCATAACTATAAATAATTCTCCATTTTGTGTCCGCAGGGCGTGGAGGCTGTTTTACCACCGCTGGAACTGAAGATTGCTTTAAATAAGCAAGTCCTTGTAGAAGGTAAACATACAATGGTTCACTAGACTCCAGTCCCCGCATGGCTGTGAATGCTGTATTGAATTGGCTTAATAATTAACTGAATGCAGTGCAGTTGTCTTGTTTGTGTACTGTATTTTGTGTGTGCTTGTACGGGGCAGGGTGAGGGGGGTCATTGGGGTTGAGGGAAGGTGCGGCCAGGATCTCAACAAGTGCACTTCGGCTGTCGCTTGAGAAGTTCCCCTGAAGGTTAAAGCGCTTTTAATGAGCAGGTTGATTATTTACTGTAATTTGTGAACGTGTGATTATGCAAGAAAAGCGCAGACGTGAGGATTTGACATTTAGTCCTTGTCTGGAAAAAAAAATTGAAATATGGTAATACTGTGTTTACAAAACAGTGACGGGGGGAGGTTTACCGTACGGGGACCTGTTATCTTTGGCATCTCAACCATTCAGGGTGATATCTCGTGTTTGCCCCTCACGCCTTTCTTCCTGTCTGAAAAGATTTGGGGCCCCCACGAGGTGAGCTGTTAGCTGGAGTGGGACGGTGGGCTGGATTGGTGGATGGGTGGTGGCGTAGGGATGTCAACACTCAGAACTCCAGCCTCAGCTTCTGAGCAGAAGTGTCTGTTTTCTGTCTCTTACAGCTTCAATCTTACTGTCATCTCTGTCTTTTTTTTTTTTTATCATTTCTTGTTCTTCTTCTGTCTCCTGTTTATCTACATGAACAACAGCTTGTGATGTGCTTTTAATCTGAAACACTTCTAACTAGAGCTGCAACTCCTCAGTTGTCATTTTGGACTAATCTGTTTTTGTCTCAGTGAATAGACTCGTAACTGAGTGCAGATCAGATCTTTAGTTGTTTTCTTGAACTTGACACTGAAATTTCATGCTCAAAGTGTTGAAACTCATCTAAATTTAATTATCTCAGACTAATAACATTATGATTACCTACACAAGTGTCTCAGGTAATGTACAAAACTGTAGGGGTGTAAGAAAATGTCGGTTTGGTAATATATCATGATATTTAATTTCATGATACTATATCAATATTAAAAAGTACTGTATCGATATTTTTAGGTGTTTATTTAAATGCAGATATGGTGAGGGTTCTTTTGTTTTTCTCATTTGTTTCTATTTTATTTATTTATTATTCAACAGTTTTGTTACATAATGGTTATTTCAGGCATCCTAAAGCACTTTTTTACCGTCTGAAAGAGGCAGATTTTAGTTCCTTTTTTGGGATGGTGTAAAAATAATGTTCTGATGTTGGATGTTCACTTCACAACTAATAGAATATGAACATTTGAACAGGATCGTAAACCTTATTGTCTGTGAAACATAATTTAAGTTTTTACAGAGGAACGTTTTGTGATATAGCAGTAAATTCTGTTCTGATCAAATAAAATATGTTTAGTATTTATGCATAATACTGGTGTAATTAAATTTTTTACAGGACATAACATTTTAAAAAAAGAAGCAGTACGAACAACAGCCTTGTTAACAGTATTGTAATATATACGACATATCGTATAGTGATCCTAGTATTGTAATTTGTATCGTATTGCCAGATTCTTGCTAATACAACCCCCTAGTAATGAGTGTAATATCTATTTCACAGTCTTTTTGTTAAAACACATCAATTAAATAGAGAAGCATGTTATGCATTGGTTTAAAAACTCACAAAAAATATAAAATACATGGCTTCTACAATCAGTATTTACTGTGATTTCTATTCCAATGATAAAAAAAGTCACCCAAACAATAAGAAATGTTGGACATGTGTTGAATGGCACTTGGTGTAAAACACTAGAAGGTGAGTTTAGTAAATTTCATGTTTGTGCAGAAGAGTTCAAGGAAGGTCAGACTAAATACGAAATACTTCATTCTGTTTTTTGCAGAATTTTTAGTTTTTGATGCTGTTTGATGCTACATTTCAGTTGTATCTTACACACATTATCATGTACAGGAGAAATTATACTTACTAGGATTTATTTTGGACATAAAGTGTTTTATTCTACAAGTTTCAAACAAAAATTCCTGTGGGATGGTAATTTTATAATGTTCTAAAGTTATTACAAATGTTCAATGCAAACAAATTTTAAATAAATTATAAGGTGATGAAATTATGTACATTTTGTTGTTACACCCTGTATCATGATATTGTTGCTAAAACAACAAACCTTTGTGGGGCTTCAAACTTTTGCAGTTCACTGTATATGTAGGTTACAAATTTGTCACATTTTTCTAGTTGTGTAAGCATCTACACCAGAGTCACTCCATAAATGAGCCTTAGAAACACTGGAGCCAGTAAAATAGAACCAGAAAAAGTACAATCTGTTAAGTTTTTGACACTTTTAGAAACTTCTTGTTAATGAAAATGTGTGAATGGTTTTGTACCAGAAATGTTTAATCACATGATCTTAAATTCATCATCATCATTCTCTGCTAAAGCTCCTCAGATCTGGAATAATTACCATCAGAAATAAAAACATCAAATTATGTAAAAGTTTTCAGTAATAAAGGAAACATGGCTCAAATAAAGACAAATCTGAGAACAATAAATCATATCCAGCAGTGATGGAAGCTGCCATTAACCTCTGATTCAGTTGGTTTTTGTTTTGTTAACTCGCATTATCATTTCTTTATCACTGTCAGTGTGCATATATTTTATCAAATGTTAGGTCTTTGTTGATTTTAGTGTTCCGTCAAACTGTTTTTATTTGTTTTATTGTTGTTTCCTAAAAGTCTAACCAAGGACACGGACTGTAAATTAGCTCCTATGGCTACATGTCCTATGTACACTCATGCATATATAAATGGAACACCTCTTATATGTATTGTTCTTGTCAACTAAAAATTAAATAATAGAATAAACAAAATAGATATAGGGTCTGTAAAATGTCAGTTAAGAGTGCAGATCTCTCTTTTGGTCCAAGATATTCACTTTACACCAGAAAAAATGAAATTCAAAGAAGTCAAAATCAAAAAATGTAGATTTTTCTTCCTTAAAAATGACTCAAACAACAAGATTCTTTGAACACTTGACTTCACCGATCGATTAACTTTCGTAAGACTTCTAAGTAACACATTTATCACGCTTTTTGTGACACATGTACTTTAATCAAATCATTTGCATGAATGTTTTTCCATAACATTATGATAAAACCTGATATTTTATCTGATCTGTAAACTGGCTGTTAAATAATTTTCATGCCACAAAACACAAAATTTACATGGCGGATAATCCCTCCCTCCTGTGTATTCTGACCTCCTTTGCACTTAACATGTCGTTAACCCTTTTGTTCAGACAATACCACATTTATGGCATTACCTTCTGAGGTTTACACCAGAAAAAACTGAACAAAAATGAGTTAAATTAATATAAATTGAAAAAAAATTATCAACTTGAAGCAAAAAATAACCAAAAAAATCTACAGAAATGACCAAAATAATCAAGATATTGAGCAGTAATTAATAAAATAACAAGCAGAATGAGTAAAAATGATCAAAATAATTAACAAAAAAAGAAAAACAATCAACAAATTGAACAAAAATACCAATATAATCAAGAAATTGAACAAAAATGAGTACAAGTGGTGCCGGGCACAACAAACCCTGCCCCTCGTGCATATTGTAGCTTATTATGGCATCAGTTCAGCTGATGTCATCGTATCTATGCGTGTGCTGATGTCAGCATATCAATTGCCTCTATGTTTGTGCCAAGATTGAATTAAATTGATACAAAATTTATGTTTTTATAGACATTTGAAGTTTTGCCCATTATAAGTAAATGGGAGAAGATTTTTAAAATTCATTAAAAAATTTGACCTACTGTTCCCAAAATGTAATCACTTCTATTCTGGGTCACTGGCAATCTATAAATCCAATTTGGTATAAATTCAATCAATAGTTTTGCTGCTAGAGTGTTAAAGAAAGAAACAAACCAACGAAAACCAACACCTCTTGCATCAGGGGGCGGGGTAATAACAAGCAGAATAAGTAAAAGGACCAAAATGATAGATAGATAGATAGATAGATAGATAGATAGATAGATAGATAGATAGATAGATAGATAGATAGATAGAT
>JAPTYQ010000023.1:35280326-35297553 GCA_029814465.1 Ostorhinchus cyanosoma
ACACACACTCACACACACACACACACACACACACACACACACACACACACACACACACACACACACACACATACACAGACAGACAGACAGACAGACAGACCTGTCATTTGGGAAGGATATTCCTCCCCTTCTCCAAAACACATATTTGTTTTGGATGTTTTCACTGAGAGTCTACATGATGATTACAGATGTTCATTAACAGAATTGGGTATTTGTTTTAAACTTTAACCAATCACTTTGATATGCTAATTACAGTGTAATTTAATTTGAGCCCTGTAATGATGATGCTGTTATTATGGACATAAATGATGCAGTTAAGCTGAGAGTAATCTCATTTGCATACTGTACATGCCAGTAAATTAAGCCCTTTCCTGCGTTGCTTCAGCTTTAATTTTCCACTCCTTTTCACATAGCATCCCTCAGCCCCTGTGCCTAATAGCAGGCCAGTTTGTTTGATGTGGAGAGCCGCTTCCTCACACTAAATCTAGTCACAATATGTAATACATAAAGGCTCTCATTAGAACTCTAAGTGCTCTTTTAAGAAGTTGGTATTAATAAGCAGACCAGCTTTTTATGCTTTGTAGTGATACACACAAACAGTTTTGTCCCTCGCTATAATCATCCTCAACATTCCTTAATCTGCATCTTAAAAATACAAACCATGGTTGTAATAATGATGTACCCGCGAGTAGCTAAAGAACCCCTAATCATATTGTACAATATATGTCTACGTGTTGATCAGAGATTTCTTCAAAGAGGTGATTGTATTTTTGATATTCCTGCTTTGAAAAATACATGAAGGACATTTGGTTTTTTAACGAAGATTTTTTTTTCTCCCCCGGATAAAGACGTGAAATTGAAAAAATATGGCCTTATTGTATATTTAGAGCAAATAATTTGGCTTCTCTTCTTTGTACAAATGCGTTTTTGAAGTTTTCCATAAAAGCGGCGTCTTCCTGACAGGCATATTCCTCGATAAAAGCTCCTGTGTCTTCATTAGAGAAGCAGCACCTCATGGTGTCTGATTGTCTGATGTTTGCGGTGAGAAGGTAAACATGTTTGTCATACAGGGTGTATTTATGCTGATCAAACATGTGAGACAGGCCACGGTGAATGTTAAGGACTTTGGCTCGCCGCGGGGCTCTGTGATCGCACGCCATCGCCGTGGTCGACACTCACCCTTCATCTCCTCACACGGCGACGTCCGACTTCCCTTTGCGTTTTAAAGGTGGCTTAGGAGGCTGCTTTATGGACTTTAACACAGACAATACAATTGCCCTTCACTGTGAATGCTCCTCCATTTTGTACCATAAAGAATATTATTTTTCTGCCAGCCAATTTTCTCTGTTAGTCTCTAATTGGCTACATAAATCTCGGCCGTTGAGGGTGAGAAATGTTGCAGTGTCACACAGTGTAATCTTCACCCTTATTTACCAATTCATTAAGATTCATTGATGCAGGATCGGTGAGAGGAAATGACAACATAAATCAGGCCTCCAACATAATGACCCTAATCAGTTGGGAATTGCAGAAAATGTCATGATGAACTATGTCCTTGTATTAGTGCCACTGTACATTGTCATTGTGCTGCTTTATGAGTGGGACGCATCCTCCTGACATGGGCTGTATTTAACAAAAAAAGAGTTGTTAAAACCTGATTCCATTAAAACGGAGAAATTCATGTAAGGTCTTTTGGTATTTAGCCCTTCACCCTTTATCTTCAGTTTAACTGCTTAATGGAAGGCACAAACTCCTTTCCTTTTTAACCCTCGCTCGGACGCAGGGGCTTTTAAAATAATGATATGCTTCTTGGGCTTAAATGACCCTGGTACGAGGCTGTGTCGTGGAAGAATTACTCCTGAATCAGACGCCCAGTAGATGATGTGTGTTGTGTTACAGATGCCTGTGCTCAGTACGTGGTCAATAATCACTGGAGATGGACACCGTTGGAATAAAAGAACTGTGGCATTTTTCATACCATTTAATAGTCAATAGTTGTATCCATATAATCAATAGCATGGTTAGCTCTAAACAAACTATTACAGTCAAGCACATGTTCACCTTTTACTATTGGCTTACTATCATACGTGTTAGCTCATCAATCCTTTATTTGTCATTGTAAAGCACTTATTAATGTCTTATTCTGCATCTGAGGTGCCGTAAAAGGGGGCTAAAAGTGACAAATTCATGGGGTTCAGCATTTCTGGAGAGCAGTGGAGGCTTTCCAGTGGATACAGGTTAGAAGTTGTGCAAATTTAAATGTAAAATCCATTATGTGATAGAGGCATAGAAGCTAGACAATGAAAGCATGTTATGTTTCACTTTTGCTTCACACCAGCATTAGTTTTGTTAGTCATGCACCCTCCCTTCCCCCGCTCCAATAGATTGACAAGATACTGAATTTTATGAAGTTGACCTTTTTTATGGGGCCTACAATTCCTAGCAGCACCCCAGTTCTGCATTAACTTCCATAATGATCTGACTTCCGCTTGCTAACTTCAGTCTTAAAGATTAATTTGTAAAAATGTGTAGTTTAGACCTACATTCATTTCATAGGCTAAAATGTTTATCCCATTTTTGTATTTTTTTCAGTTGGCCCTTAAGTAAAGGTTTGCTGATCGCTCAACTAAGCCGTTAAAGGTTCAATGTGTAATATTTAGTGAAATCTAATGGTCATGTTTCAGATTTCAACCAAATGCATTCCCCCCTCACCTCACTATCTCCTACAATGGCTGTAAAAATGCACATACGAGGCCTTTTCATACCCTTCGATCCAAAAGCAGAAGCAGTTTTTTTTATTCTTATATTCAATAGGAAAAAATTTGAAGAGGGGAAAATAAAGTGAGGAAAAAGTCAAAATGTCACAAAGTTGCACAAATAGAAGGTAAAAAAAAAATACATCAAGTAATTGCATAAGGATGAGAAAACTACATAATCTTGAATGAATACAAAGAAACAGGCGGTTAAAGTTTTAGATGAACGCCAAAGAAACTCCATAATATATGAAAAGCTGAAAGAATGTAAAGCAAACTGTAAGAAATGGAAGTACACCAACCTTATGTCTATCAGCACATTAATAAGCAGTTAAAGTACTCTATGTTATTAAATTAAGTACTGCTTTAAAATGGAAAAAAAGTAGCTTCTCTCTGTCGATAAACAGATAATTCTAATATAACAAAATAATGGCTCATATTTCCATGCGATTATGCACTAATGAAAGTGTAATTATAATTCAGTAGTTAATATATTTAAAACTACTAGTGAATTAGTTATGGGTAAGATTTCACTTTAAAACATTCAGAATTGGACTTAATTCACAGTTAGCTGTTTGAAGATCAGTTTTTGTAGTTTTGATATCATCATTAAGTGCTTTTACAGAGAATGACTGTTCTTATGGTACCATCTTATAAAAGGCCAGACTGATCAGAGCATAAATAATTTATGTGCAACTTCTTTACTTATCAATCAGTAATAATTGGGAGGTTATTGGGGAGGGTGGACCAATAGTTTAAGCCCAGTTGGTGCAGAATATAGTCTGAGAGGAAGTGCTTTAATTGACCAATACATAGTTAATTTATGTATGATAGTAATAAATGTCTTATTAATGAATATGTCTGTCTTAATTTAAAGTGCCACCAGCATTACTTCTGTAACTCAAAGGCGCTGCGTCCTACATTTTTGCAGTTATCATTCAGGATTGTGAGAATGGACTCGTTCTGATTCTTCTACCACATGTGATGACTTACTCGGATGTAATTAGTGGCGTTCTCTGTGTATGGAGCTGCGGTTTACCACAGGTCTGTCCTAATGATTTAACACAACTGCAAAGACGCCTTTCACCAAAAATGATTTGGCTACATGTTGTCAGTTCACATAGGACGTGTGTGCACTCCAGTGAGCTGACATACCCCCAAAAGACAGCAGTTCTAATAATATTGTTCTCTCTTTGCATAGGCACGCAATATTAATTAGACAAGTTCGTTAAGGCTAACCTTGGTTTTCCCAGGAAAATGCATCTGACACATTTCTTCTCTCCAAGTTCGCATTCCCACACCCAGGGGAACAGCCCTTACATGAATTCTAGTAAAAATGATTAAAAATATATGACACACTTTAAGTAATGTTAAAACAATAAGCGCTTTCCCAGATCCCATAGGGTGCTGATAGATTGAAGTTGTGTTTTTTTGTAGGTATGTGCGTCTGACAGGTCTAATTGGTAAGATGAGCTTAAGGGAAGCTCGGTGTGCTGTTTGCTATGCATTGGGCCTGTGGTCAGAAAAAGAGGCCCCTCGTCTCCTGGTGTCTGTCCTCTTGCTGTAGTGTTAATGGGCATGAGCCACATGTGAGCGAGATTATCAAAGTCAAATGAAGGAGAGTCACCGAGAAAATGTGTGGCGAGCCACTCCTAAAAGAGGCTCCACATCCCAGAATTACTATTCCATTCATGTACAACCAGATTTAAACTCATTAGACTTCTCTATTTACTTAGTCTCTATCGGCCCTACTTGTACTAAAAATACCATGGCCTGCCTTACTTTGGCACATTCCGTCATTGTCTGTGCACAGCAGGCCTTTAGCACTGAGGTGTTTCTCAGATGGCTCCATGCAAAGGAGACAAACTGGTTTGTGTATTTTCTGAAATTATGGATCTACTCAGCCTCGCTACTGGAGTCTGCCCTCTACTACCATTCTCTGTTAATTCATCTGAGCTTGTAGCGTGATAATATAATCACACTCACCTTTGCTTGGATGTCGAGCCTTTTCCTCTGCTCGTGGTGTAGTAATAGTCTCGGATCTAGATTTCATGCTTGAAAATCCTATCATAGTCACCCAATGTGTCATAAATATGTGTTTGGCACTTTCGCTCATATTTAATACCCTCTTTACCCGCGGCAGCCGGCTTTCAGGGGTGAAATGAAAGCAGTATGAGTGTTGTTTTGTGAGGTTAGAGGAAATAGAAAACTACAGATTCTGGGAAAGAAGCTCGTTGGATGACTTAAAATATTTCTGCATTAAAATATGTCCGAAAAAACCTTACGTTGACCTGAAATCAGGCGTTTTACTCCATGTAGCGACTAATAGGCTTGTGACAATCATTAGACAATTCGTTTATTGGAATTATTTGGAAAAACCTGATTATTTTACATAACTCCGATCTTCTGAGTCTTCTCCATCCATTGAAAATATGAAAATAGTTTTACATTTACGACATTTTATCATCATTTACAGATTGTTTACTATCGGTAATGTTATTATTTGTATGTCAATTAATTGTCAGCTCAAATTTCAATATCAGAACCACTTTAACTGATCATTTTGCTTATTTGTCCAACAATGGTGTCATATGTATTATGTGGAACAAAACGTATTACGCTAAAAAAAAACATTGTATGAGTTGATTGCGATATTTACGTGTTAACTCTACTGGCTGATTTGTGTTCTGAAATCTGAAGAAGCCATTCGGTTAAATATTGCCTTAAACACAACAAACATGATCAATAATTAGTGTGATTGGACTATTTCAGTGTTGGAATTAACACTGTTTGTACATTTTTCTTAATTATATTGAGAAAAATAACATAAGACATTGTAGATTAGTACAGCTATCACTTAAGCTAATTCTAGTCGCATCATATTCAGTGATGTTAACACTAAGGTTTCACGTTACCTCTGACATAACGCACATTTATTGCTTAACATAGTGTGAATATAAATTTCATACATGATTTCATCTATGAATGTGAATAGTCATGAGATGTAAACCTTAACTCCCATGATCCCCTATTTCCCTGTTTTGTCTTTTGTTACTGTTGTGATTGAGAGACCCCTAGTGGTGGAAAGCACTCACTGAGGCTTTAAGTTTGAGTTCTTGTACAAGTGAAGCATTAATTTCCGACTTGGCATGCAATTTAAAAGTCCCCGTGTTCCATGACTTCATCTTCTCTAATGATTCCCTGTTTAGTGACAGTGAAATGTTTGATCATGCAGATGGAGAATTTCACCAAGTCACACATTAATAAAATCATCAAAGCAACTTTGATTTATGATAGAAAACACCTTTGTCTGTTCGGTTCCACCTAATTCTTTTCACTCTGTTGTTTCCTCAGTATCCCGATGTTGTGAGTGCCAGCCTCTGGAGCCCTTTGTTATTTCCACAAACCCAGTTACTGAATAATTGAACAGGGTAAATGTTTAACATGTTTTTACAAGTTCCTCGCCGCGGTGTTGTGAGGAGCCACTGTTTGTTGGGTGTGGAAGAAACACTTGGTTGCTTTGCTTGACAATAATGCGTTTCCATTGGAGACCACCAACCCGTTTGACGGCCCACCCCAACACCGCCACCGCTGACGTCCTGTTCACGCTCACGGTGGCTCGCAAGCAGCTGCAACACACCAGCTTAATGCATCTTCAAATGTCAGAAGAATGACTTTTTGTTTATCTTGACTTCAGCCTCGCTGTTTATTCTAGACAGAGCTGAATTTGCATCGACCTTGATTCCCTAAAGCCCGGCCCCCTCTGTTCCCCCTCCCAGAACTTGTTTACACTATGCCTGCCCTGAGTGTCACCTAGGAAATCGGCTGATCATTCCACCTGGTTAATATTAAATGGCTCCAGCAAGGAGATGTGTTTGTTCATAAACACAAACCCCCTGCTCCTCCTGTTTACTGTAGCCATGGCAGCAATCACTTATTAAACAAACAGCTGCTTTGTTTGCCAGTGTGAGTGGTCTGCTCATACCCCAAACCAGGTCTGGGGAGAACTTATGGATGTGAGGTCTGGAAAGGTGGTGTTGGCCGTTGCGTTTGTGGTGGGTTGTTTATTCCTGCGATATTGGCACAGCTGTCTAGAGATACGCTTGGATTGTTTGTGACTTGGCTGAAGTGGCTCACAAGATTACACAGTCAGACTGTCATGTCTTTTTTTTTTTTTTTGGGTAGGATATCGACCCTTTCTGTTAGTTCTTCCAAGCAGTAAATGGGCAGAAAAGGAGAGTCAGGTGTGACTTGAGTCCACATTAGTAGAGTCTTTACCAAACTAAAGGTTTTGCATCAGAACCTTAGAGTGTAATACCACTGACAGCCACACTAGATGCTGGCATAATAAAATGTGGCTGCCACAGACTTAAAGGAGTAATATTTTGCTTTTTTAAATGGAATTATGCATTTTCAAACATTTCCCTGTGGTCTAAATAAACTATCTGTAAATATCATGACTTAACTAGTTATAAAATGTAACAAATTAAGCAGGTTTTAAAACAGGTTGTAGAAATCTACTCAATTATGGCTGAAATGAATATAAAGATAGCTTTGTAGCACCTGGAGGGTTAAAATTCAAAATTTTTGAACTATTAGGGTCCAAATACACAAGTAAATGAACCAAAGACTAATAAAAGTGGGTTTAGTAAAATATAACCCCTTTAAGATTGAAGTCTTTTCAGCATAAATTAATGCTTTCTGGCTGTTTTTAAGTCATGACTACTTTCACACGAGGTGAAAAAGTGAAATTTTTTCACAAGGTGATTTCGCTGAACTTTCATAACCCAAATAAAGACATCAGCCAATGTTTTATGTGAACTGAACATCATGTGACAACAATGAAAGAGCTGAATCTGATGCTTTCCAGACGCACTCAGTTTAGTGTGAAAGACATAAGTGATGAAGATAATGAAGTAAAGGACAACAACAAATGATTGTACTGTCAGGTTAATGAGGAGTTTCTGTAACGTCCCAGTTTGTGTTTTGTATATCTTTTATCCAGGACGTTGGACATAGGCCCAGAGGACACTAGATGTAAAAGGCCAGCACTGATTGATGTTGAATTTGTTATTTCTATTTCTGCTGAATGACCAGTAGGAATTTATCTTTTTCTCAACTCGTTTCACAGCTATTGGAAACACACTCAAAAATTACCTGTCAATAGTTTATTTTTGAAATATTTGTGGCTGAACATTTTGTACATTTAACTTCTGCCACAATTTTTTTTTTAGAAGTAATGATGTTTTCTTTGACTTTATTCAGGTAGTGGAATGGATGCACATTCATGACATCTTCCACTATCATTCATTCATTCATTCATTTGCTGAACCCGCTTTATCCTCAGTTGGATCACAGGGGGGTGCTGGAGCCTATCCCAGCTACCTATGGGTGAAGGCAGGGTACACCCTGGACGAGTCACCAGTTCATCGCAGGGCCAACATATAGAGACGAACAACCGATCACTCTCACATTCACATTTATAGGCAGTTTCTAGGTTGACCAATTAATGTATCAGTGCATGTCTTTGGATGGTAGAAGAAAGCCTGAGTACTCGCTCAAAATGAATACTCACACAAATATGGCGAGAACACGCAAACGCCACACAGAAATGTTGCCCCTTTCCACTACTTTTTTGGAATTATTTGAAATATTTCTGGGTTGTTCCTGTTTTTGCTAAATAAAGTTAAGGTTAACTCACTTTATTTTCCCCATAGGGACATTTGGTCTCTTTATTTTACACATAATGCACACACAGTACCTAGCATTAGCAATTAGCATATAGTACACATTAGAAGCAGTGAGCTGCCATTAAAGGTGCTTGAGGACCAACTCCAAGTCTTTATCTACACTGTAGTCAGGGGTACAGAATTAACCTATATGTACTTGTTCATTAGGGGTCTAACAGTGCACTCATTAGTACTGAATCGTTTCGGTTTGGGGCCTTTGATACAATACGGAGGTGCACAGAACAAATACATTTAGCCAAGGTGAAGAACGCAAACACTCGCCTTAAGTTTCCACACAAACCTTGAAGCGGAACGCACACAATATGAGCAGAGTGGATGCAAGCGGAACCCTTGTGCAGGGTTTCCTATATATGCATTCTGCAGCGGCACCACTGCTGAATTCTCAGCACCGCTGCAAAAAAAAAAAAAAAAAAAACAATCAGCAAAATACTTTATTCTAAGGCTAGGGTGCTGACAGAGGGGGGATGTAAACATGACAGCAGAGAGTATAACAGAGGCACAGAAGCTGGGTCAGATGTTCAAAGCGTGTTAAGTTTCACTTTCGGTTTTCGGTAGTAACAGAGTGCACCCCTGTATACCCCTCCCCCTTCACTGTTCTGCTTTACTGTACTGAAAGCGTAGTTAACATGTATGGAACTGAAGAGCCCTGTACTAAAAACATAGCGAACCTGAATTTTTCTCTTCCATTACACCCCTGCTGTTTATAACGGTGGGGGAAACGGGGGAAGCACTACACCACTGTACCACACAAATGACTAACCTGCTACTATGGGATGGAAATATTCATGTCAGTACCTCCAGTGAACCAGACTAATACTCCCATTAAAGATTGTTTTTGGGGCTAATAGAAGTTCTGCTGATGTAAACTCACTCATATTCTGTTTATTGAATAAAAATATTTTTTATCCCAACAGCTGTAATGTGATTGTGGTTAATGATACAAGTAAACCTGGACAGTACAGTAAAAAATATTCACATAAACATCAAATTTTTATGTCTTGGAAGGAAAAAGCTGGATTTTGGAACTCATGATCAGGGCGAGCAGAGGAACACTTCAGAAACCTAGAGTCACCACACAAACAACATGAAGCAAATGCTTGTTCAGCTACAGAGTGATGAAGAAGTGATTTAAGTAAAACACAAATTAGTGAAACAGTGTCTTAGCTGACAATGCAAATGAATTAGAGCCATAGGTCAATATATTGAGGTTTTGCTTTATTAAAATGATGTGAAATTGTATTACGTTTCCAGCTCAACCAAAATAATCAACCTTTTTTTTTTAAATAGTTGGTGTCTCTCTTCTCATATACAGTTTAGAATTTTAGTGAAGTAAGTATTTTTGGCCATGTTTGTCTTCAGTTCATGTAACCAGAAAACAATCATAAATTATCTAACGTTGAAAGAAAACACATATCAGTATCATTTTATTTCTGTGCTCTACTAACAAGACTGTCAGTAAGTTAGCATTAGCATTAGATTACCCATCATCCCGTCTGTCCACCAGTTTGTCCAAATATGGTAAATTCTGACTCCAAAAAGCATTAATTGATAAGGCTGATGAGTGGCGTCACGGTTTTCTCGAGTCTATGGTGTTTACGACCGCGGTGCTGGTTTGTGAGGCAGTAAAGGGTGTGGGAGTGCAGTTTGGAAAACTTATTGGGATGTAGCCCAGTTTCTCTGTCTGCTGTCCAGTTGATGTTCCAAGAGACGGATTCCCAGAGTAGTTTGTTATCAGTGATGAGAGCTGTGATAATGGATTATTTAACATACAGCTTGTGTTTGTCTTTTGACTTTTCCCTGGAATCAGCAGCCAAAATACAGCAAAACATAACAGTCTTAAAAAACCTTGAGAAGAATTGTGTTGTATCTTCGGAGCGCGCTGATGTGTTGTCTAGTCTAGCAACCGAGCCGAACCTAAACAGCTCTAAAGTGAACCTCTCCCCATTGTCTCCTCCTTTGTGTGTCTTTATCTCCCACCCAAGAAATGTTGTGCTTTTGTTGTGTGCTTGTGTAAACAGGGGCTGTGTGAGAACTTGGCAAATCGAAGCAGGTGGCCGCTGAGGCTTTACTGTCATGAGCATTAAAGAAAAACAGAACAAGTAGAAGGGTCAAAGCACAGCTGCGCCGGCCGACCCTACCTTGAATCGACTGCTGACTTGTTTGAGCTGTTGAATTCCAGGCAACCATGACAGGGGGACAGGCATTAGATTTCCAGCGAGGGGGGAAGACGAGGAGCGAGGCAGGGCTGATGAGCTCTGGCCGCCGGCTGTTCTTAACCTTCAACCTGACTGGTCAGGTGGGAGACATGTGACTCCTGTTTGTACTGTACTCCCCATATTCCAGGCAGGGAAAACAAAACAAACTGTAAACAAACAGAAACTCTGACCTTTTTTTATTATCCAGTGTTTGTTCCAAACACTTGTTTTGTTTTGCAAGCAACCCCCCCCCCTCCCAAAGACCAGGCAGGCATCTAATAATCAGCAGCACAGCCAGTTCTTTTCATACAAACTGTTGTTGCCTCGCTTTGATCCCCTGGAATTTCCATTATTTTGATTCTTTTAAAACTTTTTTTCCAGCTCAGATGAAAAAAAAAACTGCCATGCTCCATTAATAATGAGCTGGGATTTTTTTTCCTGTTTGTTGTGTTCTGAAATGTTTCTGTTCAGACCACAAATGTCAAACATACGGCCCGTGGGCCAAAATCGGTCCGCCAGAGGGTGTAATCTGGCCCATGGGATGAATTGGTGAAATGAGAAAATTTCACTTAAGATCTTAACAATTATTTTAGTTCAGAAGCCAAATTCAGCCCAGTTCAATCTCAGATGGGTCAAATCATTTAAATACTACCATAATAACATTTAATCTTTTAAAAAAGAATACATGAAAATATTTACATCTACAAAAAATGTGAATAACCTGAACAAATATAAACAACCTGAAGTGTCCTAAGAAAAGTAAGAGTAAATGTTTGACTAAATGTTTTGTATATTTGTAGATCCACTGTGATCTGTAAGTTGCAACACACAAGTGTACATGATAAACTCGGGCATCATATTGTTAAAATTGCACTTATTTTTCTCAATACATTTTAGTTTGTTTATGGTTGTTCATGTTATTCACATTTTGTAAAGGATAGATTGTAGACACCTTGATGTAATGTAACTTTTTTCTCTAAAACGTGGTGATAAGTTTGGAGTTGACATGTTTTAATTTCTATTATTAAGTTATTATTTTACTGGTCTGGCCCAGTTGGGATCATCTTGCGCTAAATGTGGCTCCTGAACTAAAATGAGTTTGACACCCCTGGTTTAGACCCTCAGTACATATGTGCTTAACCCCAGTGTCCATGTCCCTTTTAGCAGGACGCTTGGTTCACAATTACAGCTGAATATGTGGAATAAGTGTAATGGATGGAAAAACTTGGGAGCATTTTGAGTCATCACAGATGAGGGCTATCCTCTGAGCAAAGTGAAAATAAATACATAGATAAACAAACTCGGGGGCGAGTCACGTGGCCGAGCTGCCCCGGTCTCAGCTGATGATGGCGTCCCTGCCTCAGTGCTTCACAGATTAACATTGTTATCAGCACAACTCTCTAATAAGGCTCTTTCCTATCTGCTTGATATTTATGATGGATAATGCCCATTTTCCATTTTCTTTTTTCCTCCAATTTTTCGCTCATGATATTGCAGCTTTGAATTATTCTGTGGTAAAATTAATGAGAAAGTAGATTTATGGGTTTCATTTGTTTGTCAATTCGAAAATTAATTGGGTGTTAATTTTAGCCATCCCCTCATCAGTGCCGGTTCCAAGCATGCGCGCATTACTTTGCATTCATTGTAGCCTTTCTCTCCTTTATTGTGGGTCACTAGTTTTGCATACATTAAAATAGCCCTGCAGCTCATTCTCTTGATTACTTTTGGAGATGCCATGCATTTGGAAATTTACGCCTTTCCGTTATAATTATGAAAATTTTGCATGGAATGACAGTGCATGTATAATAGCCATTACTTTCCCCCCTTTTATGTAGCTTTGGAAAAAAAATCGCCGGCCTTCTTTTTTTTCTGTGGATGTGGAAAAATGTCTTTTATTTGAAAAATAAGTGGGGGTGAATAACGTCAGCACATGGTTTATTTCAAATGGCATTTAATTTTGCTGGAGAATGTGTGTTTCTAATTGGTGTCTCAGAAGGGGAGTCAGTGCGAGCAGGGGCCTGTAGATGGAGTCGTGGCTGGCTGCATCCCATCCCACAGTACTCCTTGCTCACTCCTTGTTTAGAAAATCCCATTATGGAGGGAGGCCGTGCCAGACTGGAGGGGTGAGCTGGGTCAACATCTGTCTGGAGGGAGAGGGGAGGGTTTTTGGAGGGGAGGGGGGGTGGCTGTAGCCCCAGCCTAGAGAACAGGGCCCGTAGGCCCGGCCCAGGCTGCTCAGACAGGCCCCTGAGTGTGGGGGCGTTGTGACACACAACTGAACCGGCACAGGCCACAGTGTCAGATGACTCACTCGGATATGCTTCTTGCAAGAAGGGTTTCTACAGGAGAGGAGAAGTAAACCACTAGGGTTCATGTTGTGTTCTGGTCCAGTTTTAGCTCTTAAATTCTACTGATGATATTGAACTGCAAATCCCCAGTGCCACGATTTAGATGATCTGCACTACTTATGAGGCTGTTTATTTTTTAATAAAGCCATGTCTAGATTATTATCTACACCTACACTCTGTAAATATTCTTATGTGACAAGTTGTCAACCTCAATTTCCTATCTGTCAGCTTGAGTGTGTGTCCCCATGGTGTCTGTCTGGGTGTGTGTCTGCATCTTGTTTAGACCTGCATCTCTAGAGACCCTGTGCCCATGTATTTGAGCACTATTAACACACACTGGCCCTCCTATTACAAGCCTTAAATGCAACACCATAAATCTGCATTTAGTTCCATTTTCACCTTCTTTCATGATGAGGCCCAGTGTTTTAAAGGCATTTATTCTGCTTCATATAAATAATTAATCAGCCAAGTTAATTTGCTTCTGCCTGACTTGGTCAGCTTCATTAACCACCCTGGAATTGGGAGGCTAGACGCGGTGCACCAGTGAGGCCTGCATCCAACGCACAATAGCTGTAAATCATTCCACTGATTTGAGGAATAGAGGCACAGATATGCACCAGTGTCACTGGCACCCATCCCCAGAGAGGGCTGGGAGGGCATGGGGGAAGATGGCATGTCTGTCTGGCTTTTGTGTATGCAAAAGCAGAATAGAAGACTTCCAATATAAGCAAAGAGCTCTATGTTCATTTAACACTGATCACCTCTGTCGTATTTACATAAAGCAAAAATAGCATGAAGTGAAAGTACATGGCCAGTATTTGTATATTATCCTTTTAAGTTAGATTTAGTTATGACAGACAACATCTTTTTCATAACTTAAAGGGGTTTATTTATATTCAGACCTGTATTTTGGTGTTAATTGAGCATCCCTGAAGGATTTGACTGTTTTCGCCTGGCCTCAGATTGGATGTTTCTCATGGAGATCCTTTGGCAGGCCTCACACAGTCGCCCTGTTTCCCATTAAAAAGCCATTCTGCCGTGGTTCTTCTGGGAGCCATGCAAGTAAATATATCCATTTCCATAGAAAGTGTTTTGTTTTGGAGGTCCAGTGTTTTCTTGGGCTCCTCTGCTCTCACTCAACTCAGGTTGGGTTCCTCTCCTAGTGTGTGCTGGACCCCCACCCCTCCATATACTCCATAATGGAGAATACAAACAAAACCTGAGTCCTCCTTCTCCAGCCCTGTATGGACTTGTCATCTGTGAAAGATCTGTGCTGTAAAAGACAAAACAAAGAAGCAGTTCATTACCCTGTGGAGAAGCAGTCTGGTAGAGCGTGTGCATGTGTGTTTGCCTCATTGCATATGCTACAAGCAAACAAACAAGAAACAGAGAAGCACAAACCAACAGGGAAACCTGCAATAAAAGTGAAATTGTGTGGGAAGGATATGACAGATGTTTATAGTTTGGCCCAGAGTTGAAATGCGACCTCATTGCTGTGTGTTTTAACAGCTGTTTCACCCTTTTCTTTCTGCTCTCTCTGTCCCTGTTTTCTCTCTTTCTGTGTCTTCTCTCAGGCTTTTAAGTCATGATGCAAGAATCTGGGACGGAGGCGACGAGCAATGGACCAGCCAATCAGAACGGAGGTGCGAGCATGGAAGGCGGGTCTAGAGAGGGGCGACCTAAGAGCGCCACGCCGTCGGTAGAGGTGACCGCCGCCGACCTCCTGCATCTCCAGCAGCACCAGGTAGAGCGGCTCTCCTTTCACACCTGTCTTCACTTTATTATGACCCGTCAACAGCAGCATGCCCAGTCTTCCTCTTAAAGTGCCACTTAATATTTAATTTCTCCTCAAAGTACATCTAGTACATAAACACATTATCATTATTATTATTTATGTATATTGGGGCGCTTTTTTAATATTTAAAGAAGGGGAAGTGCTCTCTCTGTGTGATTGTGTTTAGTTGTGAACGTGTTTATCGTAGCATGCAGCATCTGCATTTCGGTAAAATATTCATCATTCTGTTCGGACATATTTTAAGTGTGTAGGTGCCATAGGATTTTGTAGACAGTTAAGAAACCATGACATCCAATGGGATGACAGCGTTTTCCTCTGGCTCATTGTAAACACACCTCACACTCACAACTAATGCCATGCTCTGCCGTCGTAACCAATGAGACGCCGAGATGCACGGCGGCGTTATTGTCGCTGAAGCCCAAAACATTTTCAGCATCTTAGGCTTGAAGCAAACAGACAAGCTCTTTCTGTTGGTGTCAGCGTTATGTGTGGCACACGACACTGTGTTTAAGGAAACAACATTGAAAAGATCAGTGTGTCTTCTGCTATCTCGGTCTATCCGACAGGACGACTAGGGTTGTTGTCAGGAGCTGTTTGGTGATGATGCACAGGCTCTTTGCCGCTGTCTGTTGTCACAGCACATCCATCAGCTTTTGTACATGGTGAGCAACAATGCTGCAGCATGGAAACCGGAGGATATGGCACTGCAACATATAATAATCCACTATTAGGATTTTTTCATCTCTCAGCACAACCATTAAGACATCATGATGCTGTATGATATTGTGACATTGTGGTACACGACTCTGTCAAATTATTCTGTCATACCTGATTATGTCAAGACGATGCACTGGTATGAAAGGTTTAATACGTAACATTTGTGTGTTAAAACATCTGAAAATGACATCGACCCAGTTACATATTTGGTTTATTTGTCTATCTATGTGTTACAATTCAGACGAATCTATAATTTTTTCTTAATTTTTTTTATTGACATAAAAACCCTTTAACTTAATGTCCTCTCAATACTGTTATAGCAAACAATGTCAGTAGCAGTAATAGTAACTGGAATACAGCTGTATTTTAGCCCCACTGTATGTCTTTTATTTTTTTCATGTTGTTTGCAATGCAGTAATCTTAATATAAAAAATAATTTATTAGTATGTGTTTATGCTAATCTAGGCCTGCGTTTCCCAAACATCAGGGTCAAAGCACAAAATGGGTCAGAGCTGTTTTCATCAGGTCACCAGTGAGTGTAATGCTGTACATAACAATAAGAAGATTTGTGAATTCATTTTCCTACTTAAGATAGAAGAAGAGTGTTATCTGGAAGAGTTTATAAATGTTAACCTTAACAAAAACAACATAAATCCAGAGGAATGTTGTTCCATCTTAAATGACAAGACGCAACACGATGAAAATAATGTGAAAAATGTAAGTCATGACATGGTTTCCTAAATTCTGGGCACAGCATTTAGCCTTTGGTCTGTAAAGTTTGTGAATTCCTGATTTCGCCTACTATAACACATAACCTGCCAGGCTAATATTTACCGTAACCAAATGCTAAAAGCTAACTTAACATTAGATAGGTTGGCAACATGTAAAAACAAACATGTAAACATGTAATTTAGACACTTTGTGTGTTAGGATGAGTAAAACACAGACTAAATTCCCATATGAAGATAATAAAACAAGATAACCTCTAACCTTTTCTCTTTTTTTTTTAAATGTTGCAATGATTTGCTTAGAATGAAATTACCTCAAGTAAATATACATGTCAGTAAGTGTAATGTGGGTAAATCTGTAAAATACATCATCTCATCTGCAAGTACGACAGTCTGCATGAGTTTCCATCAGCAGTGACAATGGAAGCATCTCCCATGATCCTATGCTGCTGTATAACATCAACATTAAAAAAAAAAAAGTAATATTTTGAAACCTTGAACCATTTGTCAGTGACAATAACTTTCTTGTCGAACAATAAATTTAAGTATGCAGTAAATTATTATATATGACCTCATAGCTAATATTTTTTTAATTTTATTTTTCATTTAACCTTTATTTAACCAAGTCGGGCCCTTTGAGATAGGTGATCTCTTTTTCAATAATAATAATAATAATAGTAATGTATAATCATTACAGTTTTACAATAATGAAAGCATTTGCACACACAGAAACATATACAGTCATTTGAAATATTTACAAACCAACAGCCCTGATTCCAGAGATTTAACGCTCACTTTAAAGTCAGTGTTTGTAGATGAAGCTCAGACTCAGGAGCTGAAAACCTACAATATTTCTTTCCTAATTCAGATATAGATAGATAGATAGATAGATAGATAGATAGATAGATAGATAGATAGATAGATAGATAGATAGATAGATA
>JAPTYQ010000023.1:35317893-35334693 GCA_029814465.1 Ostorhinchus cyanosoma
ATTTCACTCCTGAGGCCTCTCCTCCTCCGTCTGATTCACTACCAAGGGCTAAAAACCACCGCCTGGAAGTGAAGACACGGCAGAAGGAGGTGATGTTAAGGTGGAGTACCACAGACGATGACTTCCTTTCAATAGTGGGATCTGCTCGCCATAAATGCTAAGTTGATTCATTTAGATGTTTTATTTGGACTCTACTAAGTCTTTTTGGTGTTGTAGAATACATGATTGACGATTCACCTACTGAGTAAGACTTTCAGCTTCTGTTTATTGAACAAAACATTTTTTTCCTTATAGACGCCTTTACTTTAGTTGTGTTTGAGACATGACTGTCAAAAGATTTTGTTTCAGTTTCTTGCTACTTCAAATTACGATATGAATTAGTCTCATTTTGCCACACATTGGTTTTAAAAGGTCAGACAGTTTGACTGTTTTTATTTGCATGTAATCGAAACTTGAGATCAAGGTTAACTCACTTTATTATCACTATAGAGAAATTCATTCAGCATTTTGGCCACAGTACACACAAGTACCTAGCATTAGCAATTAGCATTAGCACTTAGCACACACATTAGGAGCTGCAAACTGCCATTGAAGGCAGAACATTTAAAATCATAGTTAAAATCAGTGCTGTCAATGCGATTTGAAACACAACTAACCAATGCAATAGTATTTATCCCAATATATTTTCTTTTACTTAATTTCTCTCAACTTTGATTTTTTTTCCCCCCATAACTATGATTTTAAACATTCTACATCTAAACTTCTAAACTATTTTTCTACCACAACTGACAATCTACTTTATCCCCATCTCACTTAGGAAGAAAAATCAACCATTAAACTTTAAGGAAATGTTGATGTTTATATCTCACATCAGCATGAATAGGACGTCTTACAGCTGTAGACATGATGTGTCCCAATACTTTTGTTCATATAATGTATTTGTTATCTATTACTGTTATAGATGCTTAAATGTGTTTGGTCGTATAGCTCATGAATGAACACCACCTATCAGTAGTCGTTTTTACACAACAGTTCTGTTCCGGGAATATTTCACCTTTATTCCACAAGTATGTCTGTGTAAACAAAACGGTGGGATCATTTGGTCCCACTTTTACTGCAGCTTTGTAACGTTTCTGGAGGTAGTAATAGAGCAGCGATAAAGGTGGAATCATTCAGAATGCTATGTAAAAAGAATGACCAAGGTGTCGTTTTGAGGACGTATACGCGACCAAAAAGATGTCGATCTGGGGAAACGCTGAGATCCGCTGTTGTCACTTCGGGCGGAGGACTCTATCCATGCTAACATTTGTGGAACGGTGAAAGACTCTGGAGAGGTTAGCAACACCGCTATGCCCGGGGTATTTCTGACATACAAGTTATACATCACCACCCCTTTGATTACGTTACGCAGGTCTGTGTAAAAGTCCAGCCTGTCTCACCTCTGTTACTCCTTTGGCTGGGCTGTGGAAATCGGTCAGTGGTGGTGGAAAAAAGATGGGAACACCATCTCACCTGCTTTCCATGATCTCTGTGTAAAAGCGTCTTCTGAGTCTGTGCCTTCCTTTGCCCAGACAGGAGCATCACGCGTAAAACTCACACTATTGTTGCATGTCCTGGCATATCCCAGCAGCCTCTCTGGGCTGGAGAGAAAAGGATCACTTCCTGGCAGGTGCGATGTGGGGAGCCAGAGCTCCTGCCTTTCCACAACCTCGCCACCAAGCAAAAAAAAAAAAAGAAGTAAACTAGAGGGGGGAAAAAATGAAAGTTCCCCACCACTCTATTTATATGTGTATGTGTGCAGTCTATTTTAACCACCTGAGCGGGAGCCAGGATTCCAGCGCTTGCCCCATATTTTAAACAGATGTTGAGGAGGGGAAGAAAAGCCTCACAAGACTCTTGCAATCAAAATAATTATCTTTATGGGTGGATGTTTACAAAGTGTTAATGTGATATTCTGCAGGCGCGCTAACCGGGCCTGCTTTTATGTGTTAAATGTGATAAATTCCTCTGTCTGTTAAAAGACCCAACACCTTTTACTTTATATACGAGAGCGAGAGAGTTTGTAAAAGTCCTCGCCACTTCCTTCGCAGTGAGGAAAGAACATCCACCGTGGGCCGCGATCCTCCTCCGTCTCTCCGATCCCTCCCCCACCAACCTGCCGTGAATCATGGCAGACACTAGTGGATGCGGCCTCTTTGATAGGCAGTCAAAGAAGAACCAGCAGTGATTTGTAGCCACGGGGCAACAGTGCTGTTCTAACCTGTCCTCCTGCCAAGCACTCATATCAGATAGAGGTTGATGGGAATATTCTGATCATAATTCATATCCCAGTGGATCAAACGCGAATAATAATTTCAATCTGTGTTTTTCTATTGTTTTTTGTAATTTATTTACCCGCTGATTGGGGCTGGTGGAATGTAAATGTACTCTTTGTAGGCTGACATCTAATAGAATATCCTCATTTTGCTTGAGGGAAGTTTGTTTTTAGAGCATATTAGCTTTGCCTCATTGTAGTTCAACAGACATTTTCTCTCAGGAATCGATGTTTAATTTGAATAATCACAAAAAGTATGTTCTTTTGGTTTTGCGTAGACGGCAGTGTCCCAGATGAATAAAGAAGTAAATGAGGGGAAGAAAAACAGGTAATTATGCTGAACCAGTAAATGAATGACCCACTGACCCTCAGTCCTAATTGATTTCGTAGAGGCAAATCATCTTTATCTCACACATTTTTTGATGTGTTTTTGTTAACTGTCTTTTAGCTTTTTTTTGTGGATGTAATTAATTGGTTATATGAATGAAGAATCAAATGCTAGGAACAGATCGGGGGGAAATTTGCTTCTTTCATTTACCGGCAGAGCAATTATACATCTGGAGTGATGTCACATCCTGGAAAGGGAGCAAAAGCTTCACCTCCTACCTGAGCGATCATGCCTAGTCTGTTATTTAGCTTTATTTACCGCTAAAAAAAACATAGGTGAGTAACATTAACACACTTGCTAGAATGGTTCAATTCGACAGATACACAAATTATGCAAATGAAGAGGTGGAATAAAGGTTAGCAGCAGCCGAGTGTGTTTCAGAAACAGCGTAATAGAGTGTGGCCTCAGTCGGACCATCAGCCTCGCAAGCTGGACACCGAGTTACAATGCAACACTATATGTGCGAGCACGCTGTCTGGGTGATGACATGTGCTACTTTGCATGTAAATTCTTTAGCGATTCACCTCCGAGTGAACCCACTGAGAGCGATTCTGGTGCTGGCTTAAAGACAGAGGTGTGTTTTTATGACTAGGTGAGGCACGTCCTCTCCAAGGCCCTCAAGCGCTGTATCCCTCTACCCTCCCCTTTAATCACTGTATCAACCACTCTCATAAACTCCATGAGCTGTGTATCGGTGTGTGTTTGTGCTTCTCAAAGTGTGTGTCTGTGTGTGCGTCCGTGAGCATGTGCCCTTCGTTGTTTCCCCATTTTTAAACATAATCAGCAAAAATAAAAGCCGTTGTAAGCGAGCTCATATTAAAGAGGTGATTATTGGTAATAAATACTTTTTATACATACTTATTACAGAGGCAGTTTTCTTCTTGCGCTTAATGAGAGTAATTTGATTTGCTTGAGAGATTACAGTTTCCTAGAATTAATGCAGCAGTCCCCATTCCAAGATAGAGTGAGATCTAAGATTCTTCACAGGTCGTGTGCTGCTAGATGCACCCCTCTCACATAGCAGCTAATGGAGTTGAACAGCAGTCTGTCATCCCCCCGCCCACCACCCGAGCAGCTCTATAGCCCACATGCCCTTGGTTCCTGCAGTGCTTGTTGTTTGGGCTACTTCTGCCACCTGCATTTTACTTTGGGCTTACCTCTTATTCACCAGCAGCTCCCTCCGAAAAGCAGGAGGGAGGTGATTTATTGTATATATGCAATGTTCAGTCATCAATGAAAATCCAACATCTGGACAAATTATTCACCCAATTGCACTAATTCAAATGGCGTCGCATCAGGACTTGTCTTATTTATTTATTTTGTTATTTCTTTAACATACTTTCCCACCTGTGTCCGTGTCTTGGCTTTTGCTGTTGTGTAATATTTCCATCCCGTGTTTGTGAAAGCTCTTCAAGCTTAACGCATAGCTTAATTTGAGTTGTGATGATCTTCTCTGCTAACATTTATTGAAGCCCACAGCCTGCAGGACTGAGCGGCTAAAGCTGAAGGTGGCTCAGGCAGATTGAGGGCAGCCAATTCTGTCACTACGTTGCACTGTGCATGTTAATTAAGCTTAAGGTGGTATGGGAAAAAAAATGCTTACGCTCAAAAGGACTTTTCCCGTGGCTTGCAAACGGAACAAATGGATGCAAATCAGAATCATGGATGCGACTACTTTATGTGAACTTGTGGTGCCTTATGACCTTATCTCAGTACCAACCAGCTGGTTTTTGTCAGATCAAAACCACTCTGACTTAATAGCAGTGTTGTGCAAGTTACTTCCAAATTGTAATCCATTACAGATTACTTGTTACTGTTATTTAAAAGTAATTCCTTACCATGCGATATTACTGTCTCAGACTTATAATATGTTACATGAGTCCTGAGTACTTTTGAGTCACATACAGACTCGTCAAAAATGGCACGTGTGCAGTAGAACCCCCCCCCCAAATACCAGGGATAGGAGAGCCTTGGGACACATACATTTGGACCCCGAACTACATGTGGACAAATAGCTCAGTAAGTAACACTACGGTCTATGATGTTTGAATCCCAGCAGGAATGCATGCATTTTTTTCAACATTTTACATGTACATGGGGGGGTGGTGCCAAGACGCCAGTAGATAAATCCGCAGTCGATCAACAATTCTAACTAGTCATTGAATTGTTAACTTACTTTGTCATTGCTGATCACAGGGATCATGCTAACTAGCTTCTGTAAAGCAGGGTTAGGGTTGGTAATGAGCATACGTCCATGTGGCCAATGTTCTGTCTTCTGCCGTCTTCAACCCATTGGCTGAACACCAACAGGAAATAGAACTTTACTGTGCAGTTTTTTTCATTTGAGCAATTAAATTATGGGTAAAAAGTGTGTGTAATACAAGCGCTACTGAACATGTACCAAGTAAAATATGACTGAGAATTGATTAGTAGTTACTTTTTGTAATGCGTTAGTTGTTAATTGTGTTGGTGGTTTTTATCCATTATGGTAAATGGTCTGCATTTATATAGCACATTTTATACACCTTCATGGTGCCCAAAGCACTTTACAAGGCCTCACATTCACCCACATTGTTTGGCCATTTAGGGCACGGCAGTTCAATGTCTTGCCCAAGGACACTTTGACATGTGGACAATCAGAGCCAGGATTTGAACCGCCAACCCTTTGGTCATTGGACGACCTGTTCTACCAACTGAGCCACCTCGTTATCCATTTGTGTCTCCTGTTTAGATGTTTTTTTTTAAAAAGATACCAACCGCACACATCACAGATTGGGATCAAATACTGCTCTCACCAATGATGTCTTATTTTTAGGTTTATTAGTTAGTTAGTTTACTTGATAGAAACATTTTTCAAATAAAAATTATAGTAAATTGGCTTCAATTTTCGCTGGTTGTGTAATATTTTACTGTTTTATTGGCTAAATTAATGTGTCTGTCTTGGCTTGAAAAATATAAACCTTATTCAGTTGTTTTGGTTGTTGCTCAAAATGAGTTTTAATACATGTAATGAAAACCAGGTGCGATCAGAACCAAGTAAACAAACTTTCCATTACATATTCATTTAGATATTGAGACTCTGCACTGCGTAATTTTGTGTTGTGGTTGTTAAAGCTCATCTCGCTCATACATAAGCGGTACATGGTGGGATTGTTCTGTTTCCATGTGTGGTGTTTGATACGGTTCATTTGTTAGCGAACAGACCTCAGCTACGTGGAGTCAATGCAAGGCGCGGGGCGAGTGTGTTTGTGTTTGCATCATGTGTTTGGGTTTAATTTGCAGACTGTAAAAGCCCTTTTTAAACTGTTCTTAATGGTTTTTGGAACCTGTAAGTAGTGCATCACATGTTTACTTGTGCACTGTGAACTGCATTACATTAACATACAGTGATTGAAACATTCATCAGCGTAGCTTGTGTCAATAAAAGACGTAAAACTGTAAATAAGGAGTCGGTTTCAGAAGTGAGGCCTGCTTCGTGTCACATCATCTGCCTATGAGACTTTAATACATTACTGTCCAGTGTGACGGGTGATGTGTCTAGACTCTGCTGGAGATTATAACTCTTTATGGTTGGAGCAATCAGATTTTTTTTCCTCTTTTTCTCATCCTTTCCTTTATTCCTGGCGGCATAGGATCATATTACCCATCTTGGAATGACTTCAACAGAGACACTGCTATTCCCAGGGAGCTGTCTCTCCCTGCTGCAACTCAATCCATAGCCAATTGGACTGGCTAGTGATTTATAGAAAATCCTCTCCTTCAGAGGAACTCTCGCTCCACACTCTTCGCACACTGGGAATTCTTCCTCAGCAGATCATGATGTGTTAGGTCTCAGGTCAGGACAGTTCAAGGCAGCGAGCATCGGTTGAAAACGATGCACAGAAAGACTTCGCAAAGAGGCTGCGCTGATGTTGTTTTAATGAAGGAAAACTAAAACAAAAGCTGCAGAAATCAGGGTTTTTTTTTGTTGGGTTTGTATAATGAAATCAACAAGATGCTTTAAACAGAAAGATACTCATGTGCTCTTTGGGCAGATGTCATTATTTATCCATCTTCTCTTGACCAACAGTCAAGGTTAGCTCCAGGCAGTGCAGCGCTTGTTGTCTGCTTTACTGATTAGCGGGATTATTCATCTAGCTGAGTTACTTTGCATCCACACTGAGCTAAGCAGCACGCCCTGTGGTGTCGAGGCTGTGGAGGGGTTCGCTGACAACTCAGGCCATCAGTTCGGACCCCCCAGCGCTGTGACGCTCGATGACTGTGGCAGCGTCCGATCACCCTTCCTCTCCAGCACTTTTCTATAGCTGCGTTCAGACTATATTCATCTATATTCACCACAACTAAATAGGATTTAGAGGTTTTACTGGTCGTATCCCAGAAGTCTCGAGTGTATCAATAATGTTGAGTCCTCCGTCTATGAGACCAGGGCAGATAGATCTTCCCATTCTAAACAATATCATTCGCGCATGATAAAACCTGCTCACAGTATTCTAGGTCTCACGCTGGGTTTTTGGAAGCGCCCATTTTCCCAAGCACAACACTCTCTGCTACAAAGTGATGCAACACTTCCAACAAAGATGCAATCAGGAGGAGCCCGTGTTTTCTAACAGTCCATTTAAGCACCCGGCGCAGTTGGCATGCCTCTGCTCCTTTCCTCCCACTTTATCAACTTGACGGATATTATCGCCGTATTCAGTGGTGGGCATCCCGAGGCATCATCTGCTCAGAACAAAAAGCTAAGGTCAGAGAGAGAGGGGCTACTGAGATCTGCCCACTGCATTGTTCCCAGACCATTTGTTCTGTATTTTTTTTTCTTTTGTACTCTCGTTTTTCCCCTACCATGCTTTTCATACTTCTTTGTTCCTTTTTTTTCACTCCATCTGCCTGCCATCTAAATGACACCTAAGAGTTGGCTGCTCCTCCGACCAATTTACCCGTGTGACCTCCCTCCTTTAGTACAGTCATTCGCAAGCAATGCTGAAGTTGAATGCCTAGCTCTTGGCGGGTAGACATAAGAAAGACAGTGACACGCGGCTGTGCGCTGATAGACTTTCCACTGGAGTGGATTAAATCAGCATCAGGCTAGTGGAGCTGATTACCCCAATATGAAAATGCAGTATCTTAATGGTACATATTTTCATGAGGCAGCCCAGTTGCCTTTCATTTTGTGGCTAATATGTCTATTCTTATGAGTCATTTACTTCTTTAATTACCTTTAGCAGCAGATGCACAATGGTGTATTAATGTGAATGATTTTTACTGCCACTTTATCATACTGAGCCTGTGAAGTTGAAAGGCGTAATTGAGGTGGAAGAGCGACTCATGAGAGAAACAATATTTAGTTGACAGCTCCTCTTGTACTCTGGGAGGGTGTTTATGAGTTTACACCACACTAAAGCTGTAATAAACACACTATTCGTTTAATAATGGCAGGGGGCGGAAATGCTTTCACTGAGATCTGCTCGGTTATTGAATCATCCCAGGAAGTTGTTTGGCATAATAAGACGTCTTGCATGTGTACTAGCTGTTGCCTGTGTCCCTTCATGCATTTCCCTGCTGTGTTTGCATGCCTTTTTTTTTTTTTTTTTTTTTTTTTTTTTTAAGGCAAGGATATTAAATGTTTGCAACAAGCAAACCCGTATTTGCTCTGGTGCCATTTGCTGCATGTGCAACTCTGACAATCCATGTCATTTGCATGTGCGCTTGCAGTATGTCTGTGTGTTTTGTTTGCAGCTTGTGTACTTTCCTTGGTGTGATTTTCTGATCCAGACCACTCTGAATAGCGGCCTTCTTTAGCCATCTGTTGTTAAGCTGCTGGCTAAGCAAGGCTGGGGAATCCAAACAAACGGCGAGCACACAGCAAACGGAAGCTGTCAAGCCTGCATAGCTGAGCTGACCTCGCCGGGTTGGGTGGGGAAAGAGGGGGGGGTGACCCTTCTGTACCAGGCTCCGAGCGCCCGAACTGCCTGGTTGGGGCACTGTTTACCCTCCCCTCTGCACCTCCCGCAACCTCCACCTCCCCTCTGTTACATTTCCCTCTTTCTATCTCGTTTTCATTCTTTTATCTCTGTCTCCTCTCTGTTTCGCACTCCTATTCTCCTCCTCAATCTGCCCGTCCCCCTTCTTTTTTCCCTCTTCACTCCACTCCCTCCATCATCAGTCCTGCTTCACAGCCCCCTCTCTTCTATCTCCACTCACAGTTAATAACTTTGCTTTCGTCTTGTTTTCCTTACGCTCATTTTTTTTCCTCCAAAAAACATTTGTCAGGGCCCTGCATTACCTGTTATGGGAAGAAAGGAGGGGGTTGGGGGGATGGGGGGGTTGGACAAACAAAACGGGTTTTTTTTTTATTGAAGTCAGATTTTGTCTTACGTAAGTGCATGCATTGCCTTATTGTTTAAACGTGGATATTTGAAATGTTTAGTGTTGTCATAAATATTAATAGATTAGCTGAAAAGTGCAGCGAAGGAAGGGAATCTAATGGTTTGAAGTGGGTATAAAACGTTGATTTATTTATGTATTCTACATGAATTAGTTTGGAAATCTAAACACAGACTGGAGAGTGTTGTTGCGAGGACCCTATAATGTGCAAGGTTTGAGCATCAGGGCCTGTTTTCCATGTGGAGTGGCTTTTTGGAAATGGCATTAATTATATACTTACTGGGAAACCAGACTTTTCCTGCTTTGCATTGCAGATAAACGTCTGTATTACTGAGGGAAAGAGAAAAAATGCAATTAATATAAATAGACATGATCCTCAAAGCTTATCCGCTTACATGTTTAAAAATCACCCCCCACCAAAATATAAAAAATTATATGCATTTCAATTAAAATGGCAAGTATTCAAAGTGAATTCTATTACTAAGTGTTTGCATAGTCAACAGCCCGCTAATACGATGTCTGGTATGGTCATATAGTGAACATAGGACCAGTTATTCCCCAAGCTTTTCCAATTTTTTAACAGCTGGCAACAGTAGTCAGTTTAATTTATGTAAGTGGATCACTGCTGAGTTACCTGCTATACAAAGGGACGTTACATCGGCTAAAAGAACAGGTTCCAGTTGGAAGGAGCTGGTTGGAAAAGAACCTGGTTAATCTACCACCGAGGAGCAAAGGCCCTTGTCTTTGAAAAGGAAACAGCAGAAGTGATAAATGTCAGGTAGGTTGAGACATGCGATCAGTCAGAAAGTCAAGCAGATAACCTTGACATTTAGGCCGCTGGTGTCGAAGCCCCGCTGAGGCTGCGGAGCGAAGCCAGAAGGCCCCGTGTCTTCTGAGCAGGACTACATTAAGACCTAACCTATTAGTCGTGTTGTTGCTGGCTGTCTCTGAGCCACACTCTCCTGCCTAATAAAGACTGGCGAAACGTGGCTGCTGAGTAAATACACTGAAGCTCGTGCACACGCGCTCACCCTCGTACACACCGGTGGAGACGCACAAACAGATGCACATCTTGTTCCTTCTCCTTTTCTCTGAGTGGCCGCAGGGATCCGGTTACACCTGCTCGCACATCTTCCAGCAATTAGAAGCAATCTGCTTGAAACCATTTCACGTTCAAGGTCTTCCCCAGCTGTGGAAAAGGAGCCGGACGTTTGCGGAACAGCAGAGGTCTCTCTGTTGATGGGCCTGAACAAACAACGCTGGCCCCCGTCATTTTTCCCCGTCTGAGACACCCTAAGTGACTCCTCTGTGAATGTGTTTCCTTCAGTTAACCACATTGTGTCTATTTTCTCTGCGCCTTTTATCACATTCCCTTTCTGTTTGCCTGTCATTTTGAGTATGTGATATTAGTGACACATGCCCGTCACATGTAAGTCAAGTTAATACATTCTGTTGGATCTTTTGGCTTCGTAGTTGAAATAAGACTCTGTGACTGGTATTATGATTCATTTAAGTTGCATAAAAGGGGAAGAAAATCAAAACATATGTAAGATATGTGTAGTTTTTTCCTCACAGGGGGAATAGGTGCAGTGACGGATTCAGCAGAGAGCAGACTTGACTGTGGCAATGCTCTGAGCTGGGATTTGTAAGGCACCCAGAGCTGGCTTTAGCAGCAGGAAACCCCAAAGCCTGTAAATAATCCACATGTGCAGACTGCACATAAAGACATCCAGTGCTTAGCAGTTCCCTTATCACAGCTTGATAGCCTAGGGACATAAGAGACGCTCCTGCCTCTATTCACTAATATGGTGTGAAAGTAGATGCAGATAAAACGCCTGTTGTTTATTGAGGAAGTTGCGTTAACAGAGGGAAGAGGGTGTGAACTTTGAACACATTTAAAATGGAGAAAATAAAAGAGGATTGCGGATGACAAGGATAGCGAACTGCACGGTCGTTTTAGCTGATAAAGCCTTGTCATGACTGGAGGGTGTTTTCTAATCAAAAGCACCTGGAGGGTTTGCTCTCTGTGTATATGTATGGAACAATGTGTGTGTATGTGTGTGTGCGTAGATGCACACTTGAATGTATGTACGCTGTGTGTATGTAGGCGTTTATCTCTGCAGTTGTTTTGCAGACTGTAACAAGCTGCCTCCCAAACAGCATTAACTGGACTACTGTTTAATATGCAAATACAGAACATGACGTTTTTAAAGTCAAACAACTATTTTCTGCTCAAACTTTTAAGTTTTTACAAATTGGTTCCACTATTAACACTTTTAGAACATATCTGCACTATTTACAGTCTTTTCGGTGCAACCTGCTGCATTCATTTACCTTCTGAACATTTTCTTTGTATCTAATCACATGGTGTCCATAAATCCTTAAAAAGTCATAAATTTGTCCTAAATTAAAGCCTTAATTATCCTCAAAATTGATAATTAATCCTTAACCCATAAAGACCCAGAATTACATTTTGTGGTGACGTCTATTTAACTATTACCAAGTGATTAATCACCATTTATTGTAATATTATCCTCTTTTTCAGTGAAAATTGGATATTTTCCTATATTTCATTTACTGACCATGTAGGTGTTCATAAAAATGTGGCATTTTCAGCAAAATGTATCATTAATTCTACATAACAACAAGCATATACAGATCCAATTAATGATATTTGCTCTAATTTTTTTGTAAATCTTTGCACAGAATTAGTCGAATGTGTAATTAGTGTTGATGAGTGGAGCCTCCAACAGTCATTCATGGTTCGGTCTGGATCGACATAACAACTATGAGGCTTATTGGACAGTTTTTGTGAATGAAAGGTCTGAAATTTGACCAGACGCCTTGAAAAATGTCCTTAAAAGTCCTTAATTTGGCTTCGTCAAACCTGCAGATAACCTGAAAAACGTAAACTAAGTGGCTTTGATGCACAACTGATTTAGTTTGATATCTGTTCCTGCAACAAAATGTACTAGAAACAGAAAGAAAAGGTTGACTTGCAGTGACTAAATCCTGATATAAAACACTCATAATGTCATATCATCTGCAAAGAAAGAGTTCAAGACAACTGTACTGGTTTTTACGGTTTTACTGTTCTCATATTCGAACAGATTTCAGTTGTATCTTCTTACCGACACTGAGAAATGCATACGTACGTTCAAATTTGTCATCATAAGCTTGCTGAAACTATAAACCTACCGGTGTTTGTGGTTTGTTTCAGTAGCAGAAACATTAGTCATGTTGAAATGGCGGGAAACATGCTTCAGACTGGTTCAATACAACAACTATTAGGCCAGTTGGACTGGTATTTAAGTGAATATAAGGTCTGAAATTTCACCAAAGATGATAAGAAAAGTGTCAGAAAGTCCATGTCATCAAACCTGCAGATCACCTGTTCTGTGTATTTTTGTATATTTTAGCATATTTTAGTGTACTTGAGCATATTTTATGTGTATTTCAGTCTATTTTGGTGCATATTTTTGTGTATTTTAGCACATTTTAGTGCATTTCTGCATATTTTACGTGCATTTCAGTATATTTTTGGTATATTTTGGTGCATATTTTTGTGTATTTTTGTGTATGTTGGTGTCAGTGATGGGTGGAGGGACTCAGGTATGAGCTTTAACAGCTTGAACATCAGTAGCAGAAACATTAGTCATGGACAAATGGAAATGTACATGGTTCAGACTGGTTCAACACAATAACTATGAGGTCTGTTGGACTGTTACTGATGTGAATGGAAGGTCTGAAACATGCCTTGAAAATGTCTTAAGATAAGAAATTCTGCATCATCACACCCCCAGATAACTTGATTGTATATGCCGTGCATTTTAGTGGATTCTTTATGTTTTTAGTGTGCTTTGTGTTGCATTTTAGCACATTTTAGTGTGTTTTTGCATATTTTCTGTGTATTTCAGTATATTTTGGTGCTTTTCTTTTTCTTTTTTCTTTTTTTTTTACTGCGTTTTAGTGTATTTTTGTGCATGATGGTGTTTAATAACTCCAATAATCATTGATGGATGGAGGGTTCAGGTATGAGTGTTAACAGCTTGAACGTCAGTAGTGCAAACATTAGTCATGGACAAATGGAAATATAACGTCAGACTAAATTATACTTGAGCCTGATTCAACACAATAACTATGAGGCCTGTTGGACTGTTATTTATGTGAATGGAAGCTCTGAAATTTGCGCCTTGAAAAATGCCCTTAAAAGTCATGAATTTTGCTTCATCAAACCTGCAGATAACCTGATTGTGTATTTGGTGTCATTTTTTGTGTATTTTAGCATATTTTAGTGCATTTTTTGAGCATGACAGATACAAATGTAACAGTGGATTGAATTGAAACATGGTTAAAACTGGTTCAACACACTACATGATGAGGCCAGTTAGACTGTTATTTGTGAATGGAAGGCCTGAACTTTGACCAGACGCCTTGAAAAATGCCCTAAAAAGTTATTAATTTTGCTTCATCAAACCTGATTGTGAATTTGGTATACGTTTTTGAGCATTTTTTATGTATTTTAGCATATTTTAGTGTCTGTTTTTTGTCTGTTTTAGTGCATTTTTTGTGCATGACAATGTAAGAGTGGATTGAAACATGGTTAAAACGGCTTCAACACACTATTTATGAGGCCCGTTGGACTGTAAATATAAGGTCTAAAACTTAACCAAAAACTCCTAAACTCATTGTCCTCAGACCTGCAGGTGGGTTCAAACTCCTGTGTTCTTTGATTTGGACGTGGTTGCGCCGTCCTCTTCCCTCCGTGCTCCGGATGCCTTGTGCCTGTCATCAGTTTTCAGTTTATCACATTTGTCTGAAGCTGCTCTTAGACTCGCATGCCTATCATGCGTCCAGTACCTCTGAATGGGGGGAGATCAAACGAAGATAAATTCCAGAGGAGGACGAGCAGGAGGGGCGGCGGGCTCTGAAATAGAGGAGTGGGTGCTGTGTAAACATCGCAGTGACAGTTCACAATAGGTTATTTTAGCCCAGCATTAAGCCTCTCCAAGGCATGCCAGCGTCAGTGGCCTTTTTAAAATATAAACACGACGGCAGCATTCCTCAGCGTGGAGCAGGCTTCGCCGCACACATCGCCTTTTTGTCTCATTATCATCTCTCTCTCTCTCTCTCTCTCTCTCTCTCTCCTTTTTTTTTTATTTAAACCAACAACGTTTCTCATCTACTATCTTTCCGTCCGTGTGAAACCATTTCGCCAGCAGCAGTGTGATTTCAGTTAATTTACCTGTGTCAAGATGATCACTGACTATATTTTCAAGTGCATGATCACATAATTATCGCCCCTCCTTTAATTGGAAGAATAATTTGATGAAGCTGTTGACATGAATAGCAAGAGGCTATGTTCATTTTTCCAGTTCCAGTCGGTGCCATCCTTGTTGTGTGCGACTCCACTTTAACAACATAACAACATACAGTACGCCTCTACTTTATTACAGTCGGAATGATCCTGTCATGTAACCGCCCTGTCGTTAGGAAAGTGTTGACAAAACACTACCTGCAATAATTTGAGCTCAAACAGCAGTGGTTAGGGAATATTACAGGGTTTGTGGCAGGTCCTTAAAAAGTCTGAAAGTCTTAAGATGTCTGAAATGTATAGAATAGAATAGAATAGAATAGAATAGAATAGAATAGAATAGAATAGAATAGAATAGAATAAGGGCTGTCAAAATTAACGCATTAATGCAAATTAATTCATCATCGTGATTAATCTGATTAAAATTTTAATGCAATTAACCTATCTGCAGCACAGAATGACTTTAGGTGTTTAATAAACCGGTCAAGTGCAAAAATATGCGCTTCTTTCTTGAGTCTGTTTGCTTGTGTAAAATGAAACGCGATTTATATTGATTAAAAATGAATGCTATTTAATCGTGATTAATCGAAATTAATCCACAGAAACCCTGTGATTAATCCAACTAAAATTTGTAATCATTTGACAGCTCTAAATAGAATAGAATAGATCTTTATTGTCACTGGTCCAGGAACAATGAAAATCAGCTTAACACCTCTGTTTCTTATTTAGCAGCAAAAAACACTTAAAATGCAAAGAGACTGTATAAAAATATCACACAAAAATATTCTAAAAAGTAGTGACAGTATACAAAAAATACAGAGAAATACTAAAATATACAAGAAGCCAACGCTCTACTACAGATAAAAGAAATATATATGACATATAATGATATATACAGGCAGTATAGGATATGAGGTAGGGTCCATTAGACTGGGGGTGGTGGTTATTCAGTGTGGAGGGGTGGGGGGTTGTATTGATTTCTCTGCACTAAAGACTGTTCCCTGATTTTGACATAAAAAGACAGGATTGCAGAAAAGACAAAACGTCTGTGCAATTTGGTTTGGCCGAAGTCTAAATCAAACAAACAAAACCACGCAGTTGGGTATGAAATGGAGCTGAAACTGTGTTCATTATGGTTTTAGAAAGGTGTTAAAGGCTCTAACATGTTGGAAACTGCAGAAACATTGTCTACTTCCATGTGTTTTGTGAATATATGCATCAATACCAGGCTGAATAATGTAGTTACTCTGACTATACACAGAATTACATCACTGTATAAATATTAATCTTCTGTAGTTTTAACAGTTGACCTTATTAAAGTGTCGTTCTCGTCGTGTGAGCGTTGTAACTGATCATTGAGCAGACTTGCCCGATTCTTTTTTGATGGTAAAGATGACAGTGAAGGGAAGACTTCCCAGAAATGCATCTCTTCATCCATTACTGTCTAAACTTCCTATCATATCCTGTTGACTCAACTCTCTTTGTTCCAACACCCTCGGCTGTAAACCCAGACACACACACATTTCACTGCATGTGTCATCAGTTACAGAGGAAAAGAAAACAGTAAACTTTGTTTACTCTTCAATGTGCCCGTAATACCACGCCTTGGGCGTTGTGAAACATTTTGTCACATTTTTTTCTTTCTCTTTTGTGTTTCAGCATGAATTGTCAGTGTTTCGCTTAAAGCAAGAATGTGAACTTGTTCAAGTAAACTTTAGATTATCTGATACAGAAATCACTGATCACTAATGTTACTTAAAAAATGGACTCAATGACTCATGGGTGTTAAAGACATGCATTTATGTACTTTGAAACCTTTTAGATATACAGTCCTGTGTAAAAGTCCTGCTCCAACATTCTGTTTGTTGGTTTAGTAAAGTTCTAATGTCCACACATATGCATTTGTCTCTGCATTTAGATTTAATCTGATATATGTGAAGTATGAACAGCAGGAAAAACTAGTTTCAAGGTAAAAGAAAAACAAAAAACGGCTTCTATAAACCAAAGTGGTCGTATTTAGGTTGACCTCTCTTTGTATTTAACATGTCTTTAACCCTTTGATTCAGACAATATGAGATTTATTGCACATATTTTCTGATGTTTTATTCCAAGTTTCATTCAACACGTCAGATGTTTCTAATTGTTTGTGCTGCTTCTTATCACAGGGTCAACGGTCACACTTTACAACACATATAGTTCTGTTTTTTGTGTGTCTTTCTACAGCTGTGCACATATTTCCTGTTTTTTCTTGTATCTGAAGAAAAGAGAAAAGTATAATCATTTCAACCAGGTGTCCTTAGACTTTTGGACCGTACTGTATATATTTAAAGCAGATAGATAGATAGATAGATAGATAGATAGATAGATAGATAGATAGATAGATAGATAGATAGATAGATAGAT
>JAPTYQ010000023.1:35344194-35354695 GCA_029814465.1 Ostorhinchus cyanosoma
CTTTTTGCAGCGGGGAGGAAGGATGAATGGATCTATAGTGCACATTCGCATTAATACAGCTGCAGATAGAACAGATATGTAAGGTGCAGTCGGGTTTACGTGGTTTCTGCATTTGACAGCGCAGAAACACGGCTGAATCCATTTTACTAAAGCTTCGGTGAGGAAGAAAGAACAGTGAACCCTGTTATAGTCACACTAATACTCCCATCATTATCCGATTTCTGGAATTATCAGATTATTCATGTGTAAACAGCATAATCTGATTATGAGAAATCCGATTAATACATCTAGATTTCCCCGATACCCCGACGTCTTCGTGCGTGTATACCTGAAAATGTGATTTATTTAGTTCTTTTACATCTGCGAATGTGTAAAAACAATTAAATCATAGACAAAGGAAGTGATGTGGTCAAACTTTGAGCAGAAGACAATAACAGGAAGTTTGATTCTACCGTCACTATGTATGTATGTTTGAACTCTGAAAGAAATCCAGTGATGGGCTGAAATATCTACACCATAATAATTTTTTCTGAAGTGCATGTAAATACGTCAGATCTGATTTTTACAATTTATGAAACACCCCTCGTTTGCAAATTTTTTAACTCACCAGCCGATAAGCCATGAGCTGTTGTGAAAGTGATGTGTCTGGTATCTTTGTTAGTAACATCTTCTCCAACAAAACTACTGGTTGGAGTCATTTCCAATTTTATTTTGGAATTTTTGACATTTAAAAAAAAAAATTAAACATATGCCTTTATTTATAATGGTCCATATTTTGATGGTTTATCACATGTAAATGGTTACAGATAACAGTATAGTTACTAGGAAGTCATATATGGAAAAAATATTTACAGTCAGAGCATGAAAAATATTGTAGAAATGTAGAAGTAGAACATTTAAAATCATAGTCGTAGATATATAAAAATAAACCAATGTTGAGAGAAATTAAGTAAAAACCATCCATTAACCATTTGCCTTTACTTATAATGCTCCATATTTTGATGGTTTATAACGTGTAAATAGTTACAGATATCAGTATAGTTACTATTGAGCACTGATAGAAGTCATATACAGACTTTAATTGAATTAATTGAGTTCTCCTCCAATGAAAGTACCACCTTCTATTAGGAGATTGACAGGACTTTAACGTAGAACAGAACTTGACAACCTTGCAAATTCAACTTGGTATTGATTCTTGTTAGAACATGCCAGTGAGACACAAACACATTGGTTTTATTTTTATGGTCATGTAAGAGTTGGGGAAATGCACCAGAAAAAATGTCAACCAAAGCCCCCTTCTTTAGATACTGTTTTGGTGTTTTTTTTGCATTTTAGTAGGACAGGGTGCATAGTTCAGACAGCTGTGACAAGTTGTCTAAACTATGCACCCACTTAGGACCCACTTTTATTTGTCATTTCCCTTCAAGTCGTGAACCGTTTCACTCAGACATCCACCCAAATACTCACATATCCTCCTTTTACTGTCTGCATTATCACCTTGAAAGTCCTCGGAAACAACAACCTCCGAGCTGCAACTTTACCCTGAAAATGACAAGTTTTGACAAGGACATACTTCTTTTCTTGTGCCGGTTTGTTTTGTTGGGATTCAGTTGTTGTAATACCACAAGTGCTCCCTCGTGCACATGTTCCACCAAAATAACTCATCTCCTGACACTCTGAACAGCATCCTGTAAACCAGGCGAACAATCCAGGTAATGTTTAGCGCGACACCAGAATGATGGTATGGAGCTAGCAAAGAGACAAAAGTATTGGGATGCGTTGAATTCAGGTTTATTTCATAATTCAGGGATAAATATCATTTCATTGCATTGGTTAGTTTGGTTTAAATTATTAACTTTGCTTCCAAAATGCCTCAAAGATGGTTTTTACTTAATTTCTCTCAACATTGCTTTTTTTTTTTAAGCTATGAAATGTTCTAATTCTAAATTTCTAAAATATTTTTCATGCTCTAGCTGTAGATACTAATTTTCTACCCCAACTAACCATGTGAGAGTAGATACTCTCCCATTAAACTTTAATGAAATGTTGATATTTATAAACTATATGGACAAAAGCATTGGGACACATCATGTCTACAGCTGTAAGATGATGATTTGAGATATAAACATCAATATTTCTTTAAAGTTTAATGGGAGTTTTGTTTTTCTTTTTAAGTGAGATGTGAAGAAAGTAGATGGTTAACAATAAGAAAATTATTATTTACAGTCATAGCACAAATTTTTTTTTTTAGAAATTTAGAGGTAAACCGTTTAAAATCATAGTCATGAATAAAAAGAAAATCAATATTGAGAAAAATTAAGTAAAAGTCATCTCTGAAGCATTTTAGAAGCAAAGATAACAATTTGAACAAAACTAACCAGTGTAATATTCATGAAATATAAAACTATATTATGTCATTTGTCATTATTGTTCTGTATCCCAGACCCCTGATAGAAAAGAAACACGTGGATTCAATGCATCCTCATACTTTTGTCCTTATAGTGTAGGCAAATTTAGCCCAAACCAAAATACCGTCAAGAATCAGCATTATATAACCATCTTCTTCACCACTTATGTCCTGCTTGAATGGCAAAACGAAAAGGTTATGGATCAAAACATATTCGTGGCACAAGTTATGTTCGTAATATAGTTTATAGATTTACATTTTAGCCACATATGAACAAAGATCTGATCTGGAATCTGTTGTACATTTGTGTTGAAAACTGTACAATAATCCAACATAATATACAACCCATTCATTTGCTACACCCTACATCAGCAGAACATGTGAAATTACAGTTTTCTGATTTACTGTTGCCTTCGCAAGTGGAGAAAATTTAGCTAAATATTAAGACAGAATATCCGTGGACTGTCGAGCACATGCTGGTTAATAAAGTGGAGCGTCCTTCTTCTATAGTGATGACAAGAGCCACCCACATCCAGATGTTTGGCAGCTCCTTTTGCTCTGAGAATCCTAGCAATTATAATAATACTGCACATCTTTTACATTTTGCCTGATGCAAACTGACCTTATTTGTTCGTATTAAACATAACAGGTGTAGTGGAGTTATTTTTACCTCCACAAAGCAAAGCCTCCACACTCATTGTTACATCTTCGTAAAGTCGTGTGAACTGAATCTCTATGTATGAATATAGTTTCAGGTTTAAATCAAAGATGAATCAATCGCCAAACGGGAGGCAAAAATTCCCCCGCCTCCTTAAATCGAAGCCGTGCAAACCTAAAAGTGTTCTTGTTTTGACTAAGTGAAAAACCACACTAGACGGTACACGCTGAAACACAAGCTCCATTATACACCGGCTGGCATATCACCTCAGGAAATATTTTGCAAATACAGAGTTTACATGTGCTGACTAAACACTGTGTTCCTGAATGCTGAAATTAAAAGTAAATAACCAAACCCATATATAATAGAGCAGAGAACACAGTGACTCAGGCATGACTTACTGTAACTCCACTTGGCTTCGGGTGATAACCTCACACACTCTCAAACACGACTTACTTCAGATACCAGAAATAGTTATAGACAAGTCGGAAATGTGAAGTGATGAGTTCATTGTCGTGTTGTGACACTTTAAGTGGGCTTTTCAGGTCACAGGAGCTACAAATAAGTATGAACATAAGTAGGTTTCTGTACAAAAAGTCAGAAACCGACACGCTGAACTTGTTTTAACCCTTTATGGGGCAAGTGACTATTTTTGGTTTTTTTCCGCATACATTAACAAGACAGTGACAGCAACTTTTACAGTAAGAGCTGACGATCTCAGGTCCAATGTGGTCTCCAGGGTCTGTAAGGTCCACCTCTGCATGAACAGTGAGTGGACCTGCTTTGTGAGGTACCAGGAAGTAATGGTACTAATGTAAGGAATGATGTTCACAGGGATCAATGTGGATGTGGACGGTGGTTAGGATTAGGGTTAGCGCTTATGTTGGTGTAATGTTCTAAAATACATGTTCCTTTCACATTACATCAGAGGTGTCAAATCCAGGCCCGCCGAAGGGTCCAGTCCGGCCCATGGGAGGAATTTGTGAAATACAAAAATTACACCGAAGGTATTAATCCTTTAAATTCTGGTTCCACATACAGACCAATTTAATCTGAAGCAGGTCAGATCAGTAAAATACTATCATAATAACCTATAAATACTCACAACTCCAAATTTTTCTCGTTGTAAAGGTAAATATTTTAATGTAATTTTACTGTATTTACTCTAACACAGACCATAAATTCACAAAACCACGAATAACCCGAACAAATGTGAACATTCTGAATTGTCTGAAGTGCAAGTTTACCAATATTCTGCCTGCTGTTAAATGTTTTGTATCTTTGTTGATCCACTGTGATCTGTAAGTTGCTAAGTATCTCTACGAGTGACTTACTGTATAAAGGGTTAAATGAGATTTTAATCATGACTGAATTGAAGACTATCTTACCTTGTTTGTTTCTGTTGCCACCGACTTCAGAGTAAAAAGAATTCAATCTTAACATTCTCAAAAGGTTTTTTGTGCTGCTATTTTATAGCTGAAGAACCGACTTAATGCTCCACCATGTGATATTCGCTCAGGTCAAATAAACACGCTTTAAGTCGTCCTTGAGCTCTAAAGCATAATCGACATGTTCTATGATTTATTTATCTAATTAAAAGCTTTGTGTCTGTTTAACTTTAAAAGGCGACACTATTGAAGTACCGTATAAATAATGTCACACATTCTTGTACTGTTGTTGATCTAAAAAAAGTATTTTTGTTTCCTTGGCAATACTATATAGAGCAGCTGTTATTAATATAGGTCCCACACCTGCCCTGCTGACTCCCTGCATCAGTAAACAGTGATTTACTTTACCCACTCAGGGAAACACAGTCTGTTTGTTTTCTCATGACAATGGTCCAGGTCACCAGTGCCTTTCAAGAAAAGGAATGAGCATAGTTTTGTATTTTCTTCCACTTCCTCTCAGCCTCTTTCTTTTTCTTTCTGTAGTAGGGGGCTAAGACATTGGTTGGCATGCCGGTGGAGCTTATTCACTGTGTTAGTGTTTTGGGAAGGCTTTGTAATTGGAGCCGAGTCGTTATCTTTAGCCGGAGCAGAGCAGAGCGCAAGCCAGACCAGACATTAACTCATACTTTCACTCTAACTCAAGCAGGAAATGGGAGTATTTTATAATGTCATCCACTCTGTCATGAACACAATCGCTCAGTTCTCTCTGTAAACTATCACAGGGGACGCCGGTTCAAGGCTCAGGGATATTGATGTTTCTCTGCGCGCGGCAAAAAAAAAAAAAAATCTATATAGTGTGTGTATCACATCGACACATATGTGTAATTATTTTACATGGCGCAGGCACAGAGGCAATGGATTAGAAAGACAGTGTGTGAGAGGAGAAGCTTGAACTGTGTGTCTGCTAAATTTATCATGAGGCCTTTGGGAGCGTTGAAATGAGAACAGTGGCCTATTACTGCTAAGAAGGTGTTTTATTGAGAATACGCCGACATGCCACCCCAGGGAGAGTGCCGGGGGAAAAGAGTGTGGCCATAGCCCAAACCACTTTGTGCACGCTGCTGTTTGTGTGTGCACGCCGCCGCCGCCGCCACCGTCGGGATGTCACCGTCTTTTTTTTTTCTTTTTTTTTTTTTTTCTGTGAGATGTCTTCAGAGAGTGTCAAGATAGCAAATAAAAGCTCCTTTTCTTCTACTTAATTATTCACTATGATATGTATTGGCATTGTCACTTTTGACACTTGAGGTGCCCCAGTCAATAATTTATATAGGTCAGACCGGCTTAGTAAAGCTCATTGTTAGTTATTAGCAGATGAGAGCAGTGGCTTGTTATGCAGCCGCTCTGTTTATTTTACCAGTGTGTTTGCGGACTGGAATCCATCCCATGAACATTCCTTCATCCTTGGCCAAGGGTTTATAGCTGTTGATATGAGCTGTGTTTTAGAGCTCTGTTATTCAGCTTTGTGTTTATTGTCATGATAATTAACAAAGTGAGGTGTTAATCTTGCCTTATGCCTTTGCTCTAATTCTTTGTTAAGTGTGTTGCATATGATTTTTTTTTATTGTTTTGACCAAAAGTAGGTCTGATTTGCATCTCTGTCTCTTTATTTCTATCTTTAATACACAGCGGAATCAACTTATTTTAAGGTTGTGTTAAACGTAAATACTTCTAAAAAACCAGATCTGTGCCCTCGGATGAAATAATGCATATGTGCGTTGACAGCAGGCAGACTTTAATGTTTCCTTGTGAGTTCAGTAGGATCTCCAGTAGGTGGCAGGGTCCTGTTTTCCTCCATGTCTTTGCTCCTTACTGAGTGCACATGGGTGTTAAAGAGTGTGATGATATCATGACAGCTAATTGCTCTCATTGGGATGGAGTTGGATGGATTGCCTGGTAGCTGCTGTAATGTTAGCTATTAATGTAAGTGGTTTTAGCTTGTCTGAGACCAAATTGTAGGATAAGTGTTTAAAACTGGGGGGAAAAAAAAAAAAAAAAAGTTGCTGCTGTGTTTGATTCCATGACCAATACGCTCCAACTTATCTCTGAATGTTGCAATTCATCACGTGTTTATTTTTAAATTTGTTTCAGCTGAAGGTAAAACAAGCTGTTCTCATAAATACATTATTATACCTGACAATAAAATACAGCCTCTTTTGTCCGTGCTTCAAAAAACTCTGAAGGAAGAATAAATTCCAAATAGCTACAAAGACCGTGAATTGTTTGTGCATTTGTTGTTTTCAGCATGTGAAATGAGTTGTGTCTTTGTTCTGCCACTGTAAACAATTCCATTTAGCAGAACAATAAAGGGGCTGATAGCAAGGCCAGTTTTCTTTCTTTCCGCTGGATAGCTGTGTTTACTTATCTGTTGTTTAATTAAAGGGTCTCTTTTCTTTAGGCTCCCATTGTTTCAATAGCACGGCCGGAGTCCCGGCAGGGGTCAAAGGGTTAACAGCCGTCAACTGTGTGTGTGTGTGTGTGTGCGTGTGTGTGAGTGTGAGTGTGTGAGTGAGTGTGAGTGTTTTTTTTTTTTTTTTAAAGGGGCCCCCCACACAAAGCGACAGTTTCACCTGCAGCCTCGCCTGTAGCTTCCCATTGTGTGGCCCCATTTGAATTGATTATGTTTAGAGGGCTGCTTGTGATTGGTGGAGAAGGGCGTGGTTGATTGGATAGTTTTGTATCTTGTCAGCCGGGGAGCAACCTTGCGCGTGCAATCTGTCTGTATCCCGAGGAAGGTTGGAGACTCCACAGCACAGCAGCGCTTCGACTCAGCCTCCTCCGCCGTTCGCTCGCCTCTACGTCTGCCTCCTCTCCCTCCCTCTCCCTCACTCTCTCTCTCTCTCTCCCTCGCTCTCTCTCCCTCTCTCTCTCACTCTCTCTCTCTCTCTCTCTCTCTCTCTCTCTCCTCTCCTCGCCGCTCAGCTCTCCGCTCTGCTTCACTCCACGCCGCGTGGCCCGGCACTCTGTTTACCCTGCCAGCTAAATGGAGTTTGTCAGGTTTGTCAATATGATTGATTTCTGTGATTTTGCCAGCTTTCTTGTATGAAAAAACTTGACAATTTAATTTGACCAGGGAGGAAGAGAAAAGGAGGCTTATTATCTGTCTATTGTTGATGTTCTATCATTGTAATTGGTTAATTTTTGTCATGCTGTTTGTATGAAGGGAGCAGTGATCTGAGCTGTACCTTTACCGTTCAGACAGTGACAGTGTGTCTTGTGTGTCAGCAGTATCACAGCTGTCATATGCAGTAGAATTACTGTATTATGATACCTGTGTGTGTTTTAAAACTACACTGTGTAGACGAGCTGCTTCTGTTTGTGTGTGTGTTTGTCAGATGTGAACTGGTCAGCTTCAGAAACTTGGGAATTGACTTGTACTTTAAGCAACAGTTTCTTTCACTTTCCTTATTTAATAGTAAACGTATGGAATGATAGATCATTTACAGTAAGTGTCTGACTGCCTTTTTGCTTTTTTTTTCTCACTCTGTTTAGTTTTGTTTACTCTGCTGATAGTGGGCTAACCAGTTAAGCAGGAACTTCTTAATGTATGTTGTTTGGATTGTACAAAGTTGTGGGAAAAATATTCAGGTGTGCCTTCTCTTTTACATCACTCACAGTATTCTTTGAAAATATATATATTATCAGTTGTAGTCTTTTAGAATATTTCAAGTAATTTTATTTTATTTTTTTATTTTGTGGAAACATTTTTCTTTCTGGTCAGACCGTATTGCCGTGTTGTGTGTTTTGTGATGGTTTGCTCATGAGTTAATGAGTGCTGGTCAGACTTTGCCTGCTCCGAGGCTATGGCCTGGAATAATCCTCACTCTCCTTATCGTGTCACAGTGAATTAAGACAGAGCCTGGCACAGCTCTATATTTGACACCGTCACCACAAAACCACGTTGGAGACACGCTGTCACTCCAAATGTCATCGCTCACATCTTCCTGAAAAATTAGTGTGTGAATGTTTGTACAAGCCTGTGTGTATGTCTGTACTTGCAACAAAGGGATTTCAGAGTTCATGCAGTAGAGAAAGTTTTTTTTTTCTTTTTTCTTTTTTATATGCTTTTGTCAGGTTTGAGTCTGTGTGACAGCTTTGAGGTTTTACACAAGACAACTATTGACTTTCTTTTTTAAGTAACCTAAATTTTTTACTAGAGTCATTTTATCTAATTTACTCACACCATGCTGAGAGGACAGGTATTTTACTCTTCTTTTTTGTGTGTGTGTATGTGTGTGTGTGTGTGCACGTTTTTTTATTTTTTATTTTAGCTTGCCTGCACTTAACGTTCAACTAAAATCCAGTGTGCATTGTTTCATCACCTTGCATCAGAGCAGAAAAAAGTAGGTGACTGAAAGAGCGAACAAACGGAGAGAAATACTAGAGAAGAATATCTGAAGATTGAGAAGGAGGAGAGCGAAGCCTAAACAGGGCAGCGTGCACCGTAATGCCGTGCAGCTGTGCCGAGACTCGCAGTTTGGGAGAGCTGGAGTGCGAGCTGATTGGGTTGACAGTTTGTAATCAAAGTTGATTTATTGTTCATTAGTAGTGCATTAGCCCTTTCAGGCAGGGGCGTTATTTGTGCAGTGGCCTGTCAAGGCGAGGGGCTGCCAGCACCTGTCATTTCTAAACCATGACATAGGCAACCAGATATTAGCTGTGTACCCGGAGAGGGGGGCACGGGGGGTAGCCGCCGGAGCCCCACTGCTCACTGGGATATCCTTTACAGGAATGGTCTCTGCTTTGTACTGGAGGCAGGACAGACCAGAGTGAGACGGGGGAATAGTTTAGCAGTGATATAGTGATCCAGCAGCTGCTCTCTGCTGTTCCTCCCCGGCTTTTCCAACTAAAACATGTTTTTACTTGAAAAAAGCTTTCATTCATTTTTTTTTAAGGGTCATTACTGCACGTCTCTGTTTCAGATAGGAAGATTAACTCTACACTTGAGATGCCATGTGTTCCAAAGAGTTCAGATGGTAGGATAATGATAAGATTACATGGTGCTGAGTGTTTTATGGCATAAGGTCTTCTTGCTACTTATCACCATCACAACTTATAGATTTACAACGGAAAAAGGATGTGATGGAACTGCATGCTGCACGTAGAAAATACAGGTAAATTATGTGGAAAGTTATAAACTTTTTTTTTAATAGATATATATAATTATGGATTCATGATTTTATTAATTGGCAGTATAGTTTATTCACGTGACTTAACACAACAACATTAAAAGTGCCAAGAATCAACACAATTTGTGGCCCTCTTGTCTGCCGTCATGGAAACAAGGATTAGCTTTGCGTTGCTGGTGTGCAGAGAATAGAAACAATCTGCACGAGGATGTGTCACCCATTGTCTTTTGACTACAGTTTCATTTGAAAGGGATTTAAGAGGCTGTGATCTTAATTAAATCTCAACTGACTCAAATAATGCATCTGAAGACGTGCACTGTTGCATAACGGTGTAGAGCTGGTAAACCATAGATCACGGACACGCAGTTTACACCAACACTGATGGTGAAGACGTTTCCGGGAAAAGGTGAAAACGGCGAAACGGTGGTGGTGTGTCGGGTAGTGGATGTCAGCGCTAATTTGTACGCCGCGTTTCAGACCTCAGACGTCTTGTGGTTTGTGGAATACGCAGCTGGAGGTGTGGCTTAAAAGGTCAAAAAGAGTGACAGGGCATTGAGTCACATGTCAAAATGTGAAGCGCTGGGTTTTTTTTTTTTTTTGTGAACCTTGGAAATACTTAGGAATGGCTTTGAAATTCTGTTGCATCCGTTTTGTTTTTTATTTTAATCTTTTTATTTATAATAGTAATTTATTTTAAAGAATACCTGCTTGTTTGTTTTGGTTCTGATATAAAATCACAAAGTAATTAAAATAAAAGAGACATATCCTGGTTTATATTTTAATTCTAATGAAGTGTAGGATGGTGTGTGTCACGTCCAGAGGTGCAGGCTGTGTATATTTGTGTGTGTGTGTGTGTGTGTGT
>JAPTYQ010000023.1:35354981-35367611 GCA_029814465.1 Ostorhinchus cyanosoma
AAACGTATAGAGTGTGGTGAACTGAAATGTGACTGTGATTATCCTGTTTATCTGAGCTGTAAATGTTTTTAAGACAGCTTGATTGTGAATGACGAAGGGGGGGGGGGGGGTTATGGAATTCTTATCACGTATAGGGATGGACGGTTCTGGCTTTTAAATTTAATAGGTTTACACAAGAAAGTAGACTCCTCTAAAATCTACAATTTATTACAATTATTACTTTTATTTTTGTTAGTATTCCTATTATTATTACCATCATCTTTTCATTAGGGAGAAGGTTTTATTGTTTTGAATACACATCTTTTTTTTTAAGGAGGAAAATAAATGTTCTCCACCTGAGAGATTTCAATCAACCTGAATGGGTTATGTGGAATTAGTCTTTCCAGTCTTGTAGACGACTAATTATGTTCACACATCACTTCAGTACAATAGCTCCCGTGAAATCCTCATTTTCGGCGACATTTTCATGCAGGAGATCACAGTCAGGAGGGGAACTGGTCTTCTTGCGCCACTGCAGGCCAAGGTAAAACAACAGCATCAAACAGACTGGGCTCGGTGATTTCTCCTGGGCTTGTTATTTCTTTTTTACTTCTCCATTCCATTTGATGCCCCTACAAAACAAGATGACCCCAGGGAGCACAAATGAAAATTTGATAATTCTCCTTTTTTTTTTTTTTTCCTCTCCCTTTTCCCCTTTTTTCTTGCAGCCGAGCTGCACCTCATTGGCCAGTGAAACATCTGTGCCGGTCTCTCTGACATTCACCTCCCTGTCCCTCATTTCTGTTCCCCTTAATTGCCTCATTGGAGGAAAAAGAGCCATCTTACAGTCTCGTTCACCCCTACTCCTTTTCACCAGGCTTTGACCTTTGACACGTGGAGAGGGGTGTTCATAGAGCGTCTTCATTAACTCTGGATCTGTGACTTTCTGACATTTTCAGACCGTCAGTTTTTGTTTCGTTGTTAGATTATATTTAAATATTTTGTCATTTTTTCTTCTGACATTTGCAAACAAAAAAATATGGCTATTATAGGTGTTTATAGGCATTTATGCATATCTGGAATTATTATATTAATGAAATACATTACATACATCAATAATTAATATATGTACATTTTTTTCCATTTCTCTTTTCTTGACTTTTTTAATTTAAAAAATCTAATTTTATATATATATATATATATATGTGTGTGTGTGTGTGTCAATCTTTTTATTTTTTTTTTATACATATACATTTTTAGACGTTTGATCCTTTTTGCACTGAATACATTGCAGGCTCAGTTTACTGCTCAGTGTGCATAATGTGTTTTTTGTGCCTTCACAGTGTGTTGCTGGCTGCACATGTGCCTGTATGTGCTTGTGACAGTTAACACGCCACAGATGAAATTTGTGTACGTGTGTACGTCTGTGTCTGTGTGAGTTGTGTGTTTGGCCAGCAGGCCTGTGCTGGTACAGTATATTGCCTGCAGTCACTCTGCAGCTGTGTGAGAATGTTCTAGGTTTGAATGTTTATGTATGGGAGGCACCTGGAGAGCACCACACCTTCGCGAAATTCATAAACGTCAGCTATTTCTGGCATCTTCAGAATGTCCTCTTTTTCACACCCTCATATCGGTAGAGTAGATTAGAGCTGGGCTCAGTGGATCCCTCCAGTTATTAGCCCAGTACGAGTCTCCTTTTAGACTATCTTTAGATGGTGATATATTTTTGTGGATCATCTGGAGTCATGATGTTATCCAAGAGATAAGGGAGTGCACCATATGGGAGTGCTCTAAATGGCGACTGACGTCCTGTGTTTGCGTTAAATGGGCATGAGACAGCGGCCAGGGCAATATTTTTCAGTTAAAGTGCTCCCTCCCGCCCTTCTTCTCAATAGGACCCAGTCTTAGGCAGATTTTCACTCCTTCAGCACAGGATTAAATGGTAGTAGTTACATTGATCAATAGGTTAAGAAGCATACAATCCCTCTTGCTGCTAATGACCTCAGTAGTAATGGGTAATAAAATGGGGGTCTGTAATAGCCTCTTGCTGGAGCTGTGCACAGAGGAAGCTGCTTCAGCTGTAGTTACTGCGAGCCAGACGCTCCTGATGAGGCAAAGTGTGAAACCATGATGAGATATAGGTGTAAAGAATTAAGACAGTTCAATTGAAGGAGATCTCTGTAATTTCTAATGTAAGTGGCAGCTATTGAGAGCTGGTTAAGTGTGTAAAACCTCTGTGTTAACTTGTGTGCCATGACAAAACTGATTATACAATTGAAAATAAGGCTGAAGTTATAGCTTTAACATGGTGGTTAAAAATAGAGCGTGCTGAATCGAGGAGATTTTTAATGCATGTCAAATAAAACTTCAAAAAGAGGTATTGTTTTTTTTTCCTTCTCCTTTTAATCCTGCAAATGCATGAGGGTTAAGTGTAATTTTCAGACGGCAGCTGTATATCACGTCACGCGTGGTACTTGCATGTTGGCGAGACAGGGCTGACGGTTGACCTTCAAAATAGTTCATCAAAATTAGCGATGCCCAGGAAAAAGGACTTCAGTGGATAATGACTGTGAAATTAGGAAATGGGCGGCAGGGGCTATGCAAATGACAGGACAAGTCATGTGCAAAAGTCAAGATGAACTGCATATTAAGACATAATACAGGGGGGAATTAATATTGCATTTTCCTCCTCTCAGCCCTTACGCCTTACGCTGAAAATGAGAAATGTGAAGTGTGTGTGTTAGTCCTGGGCGGGGCCGGGCTTCCTTCATTCTCCTGGGATTTGGAGGAACGCAGCACGCCGTAGTCTGGCACTGCTCAATAAAGTTAACGGAGAGCATCAAAACTGTCCGTCCTATTTGACATCGCTGCCCTTTCCTCCGCATTTGCAGTACAAGCTGTTCATTATGGCGCCACTTTGTTTTTGTTTTATGCTACAATGGGGAGAATGAATAAGGTAATATGCATGCAGGGTGTGTGTCAAGAAAAGCCCCTTAGTTACCGGACAAGATTTTAAACAGCTAAATTACATTCAGAAATGCATGAAAAATTCAAGCGGGTGTCATTAGCTATAAGGCAGCCACACAATTTGGGTAACCTTGGCGGAGACAGACTGTCACCCGTTATGTCCGCTCTATCAGCTGCTGACATCAGCCTGAGAGACGACGAGCACATTTTTAACACACGCCCCCTGCACGTACACACCGCCCTATACGTGGACGTACACAAAAGAACGAAAACATGCTAACAGTTACGAAGACGCAGCACTATCATGTACATCTTAGTTGCTGTTTGTCATCCAAATGTCAAGAAAAGGGGCTTTTAATGGTATTGCACATCACAGCAGTGAGTGGCAGCATCCAGACACACTCCAAGTCCCATACGCCGCCGGAGCAATTAAGGCACCCTGACAACTGTGGGGGCTCTTTCAGTGTCACAACAAATCACTTGTTTTGAGGAGTCATGCACTCACACCTTTCTGCTGGGAGTTAGTTAGAGGCCTGCGTGTTCTTCACCGAGGCTCCTCCTCCTCCAGGCGCTCTATATCTTCACAATAATAGATTGCTGTTGACAGCGTCTCTAATGAAATGTTCTCACATGACATGTCGTGCGTGTACAACGAGCGAACTGCAGCATTTTTGAGGCAGTTTTTCACTTCCTCAGGTATGGCATATTTGTCGCGCTATATAAACCACAGGTGCTGGGAAGTATCGCGGTAAGATGGAGGTGGTGTAGACGCTGAGGGTGCGGTAGGAGTGGGTGTGACTGAGGCTTTGTTCCACAGGTGAGGTTTGGGCATGAGTTTGGTTGTTTGTTGGAGTGCGTTTTTCATTCAGTAACATGCAAAAATGACATGTGACATGAAAGTTAAAATCGATGAACCGTGTTCATGTTAATGCAATGTGGTTCTCATTGTGTTTTTTGCTGATTTCTTTATAATAACATAAGATAAGATAAAGTTTATTGATTCAACTGTGGGAAATTTCTCAGTTGACAGCAGCAAATACAAAAATAAAGTGCAGGAGAGACAGAAAACAGGAAATATGCACTTAATTATTTGCTATTTTTGAGTTTGTGCAGCAACTTATGATGAGCTTTATGAATAAACTCTACATGCTTATTTGATTTTTTTTCCCCTATTAATGACTTTTTTCTTTTCTTTTTTTTTTTGTTCTTGAAGGTTCCAGTGTCAGTGGCTATGATGACACCTCAAGTGATAACTCCACAGCAGATGCAGCAGATCCTTCAGCAGCAAGTCCTGAGCCCTCAGCAGCTCCAGGTTCTTCTCCAGCAGCAACAGGCCCTCATGTTACAGCAGGTAATGTGTAAACGACATTCCGGGTCATCACACGAGTCCAATAGTCTCGTTTTGAGAATCACAATCTTATCGTTCAGATAAAAAAATAAATTCACTTTGAACCGCTAGTCTTTTCCTTTTTAACATTCCTCAAAGTTAGGAAACGTCTGAGAGTTTTAAGAGACTGACAGGCCTGAGTTTGACTCGCGCGTCACCGTTTACCATCTGTTTCTGCAGCAGCAACTCCAAGAGTTCTACAAGAAGCAGCAGGAACAGCTCCACCTCCAGCTCCTACAGCAGCAGCAGCAACAGCAGCAGCAGCATGCAGGCAGCAAGCAGAGCAAAGAGGTAGGCTGACATCACTCCGACCGCCTGCCATTACCAAAAACCCGTTGGCCAGACGGAGCATGGAAGGCATGTGTGTGCTCCCTCCCTCAACCCCATCTGCTTTCAGACTGTGGTTAAAGCACAGAGAGGAGGGAAGGGAAGGGGNNNGGGGGTGGGATGGGGGGGAATCAAGTGCACTCATGCTTCTGATTAGCATGTCAGACTTGCTGGATAAATGGTAACAACTGACGGATGCTCTGCTAAGAATATAGTGTCTCTGTTTCTAGAGCATTCTGCATATTAGCTGTAGTATAATTTTACAGAGACTGAGCTTCAATTCATTGTTCTAGTATTTTTTTTTTTTACTAGTAAACAAGTGTCCTGTGCAACAAAGAGATGACCGTTCCAGTGAGCCTCATGTAGGACATAATGAAAGGCAGAAGGGAGAAAGGCAGAAACACGGAGCATATAAATCTGAGAGGCTTTTCTCGGTAATTAACATGGAAATGGCAGAGGAAGAGAAGGCATGTAATTGTGAGATATCAGTGCAGAGAGTGCTCCCAGCTTTGTTGCCTGTGTTGAGTTTTTTTTTTCTTTCTTTTTTTTTTTCCCCATCTTTCCCGCTCCCTCTCCTTCGCTCGCTCCACTACAGCAGGACTCGCTCATAGGCAGCAGCTTAATGCGTGTTAATGACTGGCGGATACAGGCATCACTGTGGACAAAGAAAATTATTATTGTGCGGTCAGAAGAAGTTCAAAGACAATCTGGGAATTTTGTGCGCTCGTCCCCATTGAGTTCCATGTTTGGAGAAGAGAGAGGGGAGTGGAGAGAGTGGGGGGAGGCATAGAAAATTAAGCTCAGTTAAGAGCGCACGCACATATACACGTACATCTATGCATGCTCGCGCCCTCACGCGTCCGTGTGCTGTCGAAGCTTCCAACTTCAAAGTCGTAGCTCGCTAATTAATGAACTGCGGGCTTCAGTTTGGACAAGTTGTGGCATGATGCTCCCATAAATCAACATGACAGCAGAGCTCCGCGGCCTCAGATAGGGCCTGTCACCAAGTCGCATCTGATGTAAACACTAGAGGAGCAAGGGAAAAAGGAGGGGAGGGGGCGAGGTGGGCGAGGGGGAGGCAAGGAGGTGCAATTGATCAGTTGAATGGAGCACGAGAATAAAAGAAAAAACAACTTTTGAAGCATATTATGTATGATCACAGGAAATGGATGCAGCCTCGAGAGGCTCTCCCCCTCTGCCGATGTTTTCTTTCTCTCCCCATCGCTCTCTCTTTTTTCAGCCGCATTTCTAGCAGCCATCAAAAGACAGACTAAGAATTATGCAGTGACTCCCCTGTGGCTGCCAGACAATAACCCCCTGTTGTTGCTTTGTGCCTCTTTTATTTTAAAGACATCAAAATTTAGTTTTTCAAAGATCTTTAACTTTATATTTGAAGCTTGACAATAAAGGGCTGCCAGTGCCACTCTTTATCATTTGTCAGGGACTGTATTTTTCTCTCCCTCGTGCCACTTCTTGTTAACCTCTTATTTGGTCTATTGGGTCCGGGGTTTTTAATGTGTCTCCATGCTGCGAGCACACAGGAGCTCCTGTCAGCTGATGGGACCAGAAGAAAAAAAATCTGTGAAGGGGAGAGAGTTAAATTCATTTGCAATGTGTGATTTTTCTTTCTTCCACCCTCTATTTATTTAGCGTTTTGATGAGAGACATTGTTCCCTGTGAACTCCCACCCCTGTAGCACTATTATCTTCTTCTCAGGCTGTCAGTGAAGAGCTGAGAAGAGAAGCACTGAAGGAATGGGAAAGTTCTCCCGCTCTGACGGAAGGGTGGAGGGAAAAAAAAAGTATCAGCCGCCTTTCATGAACCGGGCAGATCACAGAAGATCACAGGCCACCTGCATCCCGAATTTCACCCAAACCTTTGCGAGATCTCTATCCCACCCCACGTCTTACTGTCTCTTTTCTCATTTTGGCTCATGAGCCTATGAATAGACGTAGTTACTCCCCAATTATGCTCCTCTGCTACCACTGTCAAAACGCCGTCTTCTCCTGATTGATCCAATGAGACGACCCCGCTCGCAGTAATAGACCAGAGCTGCCCTGAGCTTTATTTTTAGTGAGCCGGTGCAGGAGCAGCGAGGCTGGGTGTGGGGAGGGAGGAGAAAGGAAAGGAAAGGGCTGCTAGACCCTTTTGACAAGCCGAGCAGGGGTGGGTGGAGGGTAGAGCGTTTTATCTGGCTGTTTCAGTGGTTTCAGAGCCGCCAGCGAGTGACCTGACAGCCGCGTTGCACCGAGACCTTTTTTGTATGCACTCAATTGTGAGAAGTAAACAAAGTGGTGTATCCTGTGTTTGGTAACAGGGTGCGGTGCACAGCTTGGCAGCACTGCTTTTAGTGCCCCCTCCTCTCCTCTGCCCGCCTGACAACTGGCCTTGTATACTCATAAACAGGACTCATATCCTGTTCGCTCTCATGCTTTTGTTATTTGTCGGTCTTGAAAATACACAAGGTGTCTCCGATAGATTCTGAGGGTTTAAGAAAGGGTTAAAAACTTTAAAATCTTCCCCCTCTGTGCCCCTATTATCTAAATAGCATCTCTCATTTGTTTTGACTCATAGGAGATTGGGGATATTAGATAATTTCCTTTTATTTATTATTCTAACTTTGTCTGTCTGTTTCTTCTTTTCTTTCTCGTCTTTTCGTCTCATATCACTTTTTTCGTTCCATCAAAGTTCACACGTTTCACTTTCCAGAGCCAAAATTTCCCCTTTTTAAGGCCCCGAATCAGTAAAGATGCAGCAGTGTTTCATTAAAATTTTTCTTGATGGAACAGCTGTAGCTCAGTCAGATCAACACAACAGTTATCTCTCAGTCTGTCCGTCCGTCAGTCCATCCATCAGTCAGTCAGTCAGTCAGTCAATCCGCTGTATGTGATTTACCACGGCATGCAGCGGCGGCGGTGGGCTGGGGGACTGGTGTATCCCTGAGCTCAGCACCGTGCCTGGGAGAGTTGTGAGAGTTGCTAGGGTGGTTATTAAGCACTTTGATTTAGTCACACGTTGTTTGCTGAATTATGAATGGCTGTAATTAAATTCCTGTGGCTCTTATTATGAATGATTAACTATGTTGTTTCATTGTTTGTCATTTGCCTCCCGACTCCTCGTTAATTAAGAGAGAGGGAGATGCATACTCTACCTGTCTTAAGTGGGCTCAGACAAACCCACAGTACAGGAAGAAACTTAGGAAAATTACACTGTACTGGCGACTGTGGTGGAGCTACTGGAATGCGTTTACCATGTGTTTTCATGAATGACGACTTGGCTGTAATGTCAACTATTTTAATTTATCAGACGATATCAGCTTTAAATACCCTCCTGAGACCCAGGAAAGTAAAAGATATAATAATTGTCTTGATCTGACACAGTTTTTTCAGATATGCCCTTTGTCGTGGACAATTTGTTGAATTAATTTTTTTACTTACTTTAAGTAAATCAGTGAAAGTCTTGTCCCCTACAGAGGACAAAAACACATGGCTGGGTCTCTAGAGGATATGCAAAATAAGATGAAGTTAACCAACATCTTTGTCTGATTTGGTTTTAGTTGGGTATTTATTTTAGACTGGGTGATAATTAAGGAATGGAATGACTCTTTCTTTATTTCCCCTGGCACAAACGGACGGAACAAACACAAAAACTGAATAAATAAACAAACAAAAAGCAGCCTAGAACTGAAGTCCACCATTGTTGTTCTCACTTTTTTTTGTCTATGAATGCAGTCATTCACAAACCTGAATTTCAGCTTTCTGTTTGTGTTTACTAATGGCGTGTCACTGTGTCACTGTGTCTCTGTGTTGTGTCACCAGCAGCAGGTTTCGGCTCAGCAGTTGGCCTTCCAGCAGCAGCTCCTGCAGGTCCAGCAAGTCCAGCAGCAGCATCTGCTCAACCTACAAAGGCAAGGGCTGCTCAGCATCCAGCCCGGACAGACCAGCCTGCCTCTGCACTCCCTCACTCAGGGTTAGTACATAAAAGCACTACACTGCGCTTACTACTAGCCTCCAGCACTTTGTCAAATCTCTTGTCTATCAATTCACAATAGCTCAGGGCTAGCAGTTTGTCTTAACAAAACGCCAAAAACAAACTATGCCTGGCTATGATTCAACAACCCTTTTCACCTCCGATGCGATTTGGAATGCTGAAGTTTGTTTATTGATGCAAAGTGAGGATTTAGTTTTAGCTTCTGAGTGAATATTAAATCCTGGGATGATTCTGGCTCCGTCTGTAGAACCCCATGTACCTTCATTCTTCTCACTAATACCGATAATAATCTTAAAACCATTCTAATATCTAATCAGGGAAATTATCCAGTCGTCGCGTAGAAGAATCTTGGTAAGCTGACTTCAGGGTGATTCCTCATCATTGATCTAAAATAATTTAGATGAATGTGTTTGTCAGGGCTCATGCAACACAACATTAATCTCATAAAAGAAGAGATGCATTGTACGAGACTTGGCTTCTAGCTAATTTTTAACTGCAGTCCCTGCACAGACGAGTCCAACAGTAAATATAAAAACACAACTCGGTTCTGAAATACAACATCAATTCACTCTATCACAGAAAAACCTTTGAAATTCTACTATTTAGGAGGAGTTTCTCAGAGAAAAAAAAATGTGAGTGTCTTTGTTGTAAAAAAAATAAATAAATAAATAAGTTGAGATGTTTTCTTTGAGATTGACCTGTTGTGGGGAGGTTTGCACACAGCGTTTTAGAATAAAAAGTAAAGTACGAGTTGTGTCTTTTGTTGAAGTTTCAGCATGTGTAGGTGTGTAGTCTTTATATTCAGAGGTTCGATCTGCCTGTTCTGCCACTGTTATTACACTCATACACTACCTGTACAAATTTGTTTAGTTAAAGGGAACAATGCGCTTCTTAAGTATGTAACCATTTACTTTACATAGTACAGTCATGACACACCTATATTAAATCCTCACTCAACGTTTCTCTACTTTTACACTTTTGTCCTTTTTGGCTTCTTGATTTCACTTTGTAATTCTTCGAGCCACGCTTTATTTTTCCCACAGTGGAGGGAAAACATCCCACCGCTCCAAAAAATAGAGTTTCATGTCCTTCAACTCTCCGTCCTCTGTCTGTGATTGGCATCCCGGTGGCAGTCTCCTTCAGCTTCTGGAAAGACTGGATCATTGTTCGTAAACTGGCGGTGAACTTGTCATTGTGAAACCGGCTGTTACTCGATAGGGAGTCAATACTTGTTGTTTGGCCAGGAAGTTTATTTCTTTATTTACTCTTTAATATTTTGTTAAGGAGTGGTCCTGTCGTAACAAAGACGCCATCCTACAGCTTTTAGAACATGACATTGACTATTCATTCCCGGCTAAGACAAACAGTTTTGAAATAACAAGATAAGGGCGATAAAAACGGGAGGGTTCGGGGGAGCGCTTAGGTAATAGGCAAACAAAAACACGGTTTGTACAGTGGTGTTATTGTTTGGACTGGGTATGGAATCACTCATCCACTCGCAGACGATTGCCATGGGCGCAGGCGTGGACCGGTGTGTTGTGTTGTGAGTGTGCTTTACTGAATTGCTCTGTGTCAGATGTCTGGCAAACACACACACACACACACACACACACACACACACACCCCTTGAGTAAAGCATTATGCAGGTGATAAGGCTATGTACTGTACATTTGATGGATTTCACAACATAACCTAGAACATCCTGTTTATAATGTGTCATCATCAAATAACTCCCAGGCATCTCAACTCATCCACATGAAGTAGGAAATAGGAAGTTTTTACTTTTTGGCCCGCTTTTCTATCATATCATATCATATCATATATCATATCATATCATATCATATCATGTCATATCATCTCGATTAACAGCATTCTAATAAAGTAAACACTTCATATTTGCAGTATTTTTAACTTTTTGTTTAACCTTCTGCACACCTTTCCTTCGTATATCCTATCATATATCAATTAATAGCATTTTAATAAACACTATATTTGCATTTTCTTAATGGTTGGAGTGATAAAGTGCAGTTATAATTATTGATATACTTTTTAAACTCTACTTTCAGTGCAATTTTGAACACTTTTTTATCATATCACTTAATTGCATCCTAATAAAGTAACTGCTTTATATTTGCAGGATTTAATACTTTTTTTTTTGTTTTTCCTATGTTTATCATATAATAAATCATGTAATAGAGGTGAATTATTTGCATTTGCGTTTTTACTTTACCACTCATATTAATTAATAGCATTATAATAAAGTTAACACGTCATATTTGCAGGTTTTTTCAAACTGTTTTACCTTCTGCACACTTTTCTATCATACAGTCACGGAAAAAATTATTAGACCATCAAATGTCATCAAAAACAATGGTTATGTAATCAAGTACTAACTCCTGTGTGTATCATGTAACTAAAACAGACAGAAAAGAAAACATGGAATGAATAAAAGCACTGTTTTGTCAGAATGATATAGATATTGATGTAAAAACTGAGGAGATTTTGGTTATTATCAATTGAAAATAGATAAATATCAGCTCTGAAATTAAACTCTTATGAACTATTTTTGTTGTTATTATATTTGTCCAAACAAATGTACCCGGCATTAAAATGAACTAGAAATTGAAGAAAACAAGGGTGGTCTAATATTTTTTCCGTGACTACATCATGTCATATATCATGTAAGAGCATTTTAATAAAGTAAACACTTTAGATTTACATTATCAGAGTGGTTATAGTGATAAAGTGCAGTGATAGCATTTTAATCTCTAATTTCAGTGCATTTTTGAACACGTTTCCATCATTTCATATAGATTAAAAGCCTTATAATACAGTTAGCACTTCATAATTGCCTTGATTATAACTTTTTAGCTATTGCACACTTAAGTGCAGTAATAACAGTTGATATAATCTGATTTAATTGTTGCCTGTTGCCACTTTTAATTGTATTGAAATGAACTGTGACAGGGAATCAAACTCCTTGTTGATGGTTTTTTAAGGTTGTTGTTGTTTGCATAAAGACAAGGAACCGAATCTCACAACACACAATTATTGGGTTGCAACAGTAAAACATGGTTAGCCTCCTATTACAATCCATCGATGGTTAACTCTGCGCCTCTGACAGCTGTTACAACACTTAAATCAGTGCTTCAGGCCCCCAGTTTGTCTTCCTATTCTACACATTTTCTGCTTGACTGTTTGAAGTTATTGATGACCTTTCTGTTTTCCACATCGCTAAACTCTTTCATGCATCAGCGGGCCAGGCCTATGGTGCTCAGATCTAATCTACAATATTCAGCTAGCAGTTAGCGCTGCATCGGAAGTGATGAGTTGATCTGCTCTATTTGGGCTCCGGCGATTACCGACTCAAACTTGGGGGGCAGTAAATTGGCATGACTTTTTAACTGATGATTTTTATTTCTTTCATTTCAACATGAAGATATCAATATAATAATTTTAAAAGGCCAGTGTTATCACATGCCGTTCTCTGTTCCTTTTTCATGCGCTGAGAGGAGAGTTTTTTTTCTTTTTTCTTTCTTTTTTTTATATGAAATAATAGGTCACTGCAACAGAGTAATTAAAGAAAGGAAGGTGTGTCATGTGCATCTATGTTTTGGGTGCTATGATGGAGTTTACCGCTCATTTCTGTGTCGCTCTGTGGCTTTTGTTGCTTTGTTGGCTGAGACAGATTACAGTCATTTTTCTGCCAGAAAGATGGACTGAAGGAATGCATTTGAATGAGCTTTTCAGAAACTGGATAGCACTAATTAAGTGAAAACTTGTAGATAGCAGTTTGGAGTGAAAAACAATTGCTCGTTTTATCTGGATTATAATTTGTTTCTCTTGTCGTAAATTCTTTTGACATTAATGTTCAAAGTCTTGGAAGCGGCCAGACGCTATCTGTTATAAATTACAACAGTGTGTTTGGGGAGGATATAAGTCTCATAAATATAAATTTGATCCAGCAGCCCCCCCCCATG
>JAPTYQ010000023.1:35385130-35401534 GCA_029814465.1 Ostorhinchus cyanosoma
GTGTGTGTGTGTGTGTGTGTGTGTGTGTGTGTGTGTGTGTGTGTGTGTGTGTGTGTGTGTGTGTGTGTGTTTGTTTGCCTCAGTGTGTGTGGGTGGGTGTCTGCACTCGGTGTCACTAAGCATTCTTGTCAGAAATCTGACCTTTTACGCCATACATAATTAAGGAGGGACTTTTTGTTTATTTTCTTTAGCAGCTCGCCGAGTCAAAGCCAGTATAATTAGATCACCAATTACCATTTAATTAATTTCAGTCTGAAGTCTCATTTTGTCTAGGCACTGGAGTGAGCCCAAATGGTGAGGCAAACAAAGGCAAGGCTATTACCAGCCTGTCTGGCCTATTGTTGAAGCCTCTCTGTGTTTATGGCCAGGGAATATGGATGAAACATGAAACAAAGCCTGCTAATCCACAGGAAGAGAAGTCAACACCACAGCCCCATTCTATTGATAGCATTGTGTCAGAAACACACAAACCCAAGTGTGATTTATTTTGCTCATGATTTAGAATAACATGTTCTCTGCTACTGTTGGTGAGGATGTAGTCTACATTTATGCATCCCAGTAGTAATCCAAATTATTTGGGCAGGCTGAGCCAAAAGCCAGAGTTCAGCATCTGGAACATAAATAGACATTGTGAGAAGTTGGACATTTGTCTGTTATCAGAAAATACAAGTGTCAGCGATGTTAGTGATGACATTAAGGCAAAAAAAAAGGAAAATAAAGAGGAATACAGCTTGAATTTAGCGAATGCACTTCAGTCTTCCAGTCACTTTCACCTGTCTGTCTTCACTCCATCCGTCACCTCTCCAGCGTTATCAGCTCAAATCAGACATCTGATGCCTCGGCCGCAACAAATGATGTCAAAGATGAGATGAGTCTCACCCGCACCTTCCTCTCCTCCTCCCTCACTATGTTGTGTAGTCTTTTCTGTCCTCCGCCTTTCCTTTTTCCTCTTCCTCCTCTTCTTTCTTTTTCTCACACTGGAGTCATGTTTAATTTGGAAACTGGCCTCCTTCGGCAAATTAGCAATTAGAACAATTTTGTGGGAATATGTATATGTGTCATTAGTTTTCCTGCCAATTAATAGCTGGAACACGGGGTCAGGCTAGAATTTTCCACTTGACTGCTGCTCCAGGATGGAGGCCTGGCACTTGGCTTGGAGCCACTGCAGCTTCTGGAAGCCATGCTATACCTTTGGAGCACTTGCCATAATTAGTTTACCTTGTAGCCATTATTACTTAAATCCCTCCTCTTTCCCTTTAATGCACACAGGCCTCAGTGCAAAAAATAAATATTCTCTGCATATGTCTTTTCATGAAAAGCAGAACTATGGGGCCACGTTTGCCGTGGCCATCATGGCCCTGATGATCGAGGTCAGTCAGATACAGTAGTTAATCATCAGATCACCTCCATAAGCAGCTTCTAATTAGAGTCCTCACAATACAATTTCAGCTTGTAATTAGCCCAGATTGGCTTCTTCCTCTGGCTGCCTTATTAGCGGGGCGGCTCAGCGGTAGGTGAGAATCACACTATCATTTTTCAGAGCTGTTTGGACTGCCCATCTTCCCTTTTCCGTCTCAGCCCTCACCGCTCGCCATGCTGCAGCCCCGGAGTGGGGTGGACGAGGTGGGGGTGTGTTGTTCAAACAGGACAAGGGGGACAAAAGATTAAACAAAGGCGCTGAAACAGAAAGCTGGGAATGGTCCTGACACCGCGGCGAGAAAGGGAGGGAGGGCAGAGCAGAGCACGAAGAATAAAGGAGGTGGAGAGCGCAGGAGTCGGGCTCTGGGTTGTTTTCCAAACATTTATCGGACGTTCATGGATCATCACAGGGCCCGGCCGCAATTAGACAAGAGATATGCATAGACAATGAGGCTGCAGAGACACCACTAACCCACCTCCTGTCTATCTGTCTGTCTGTCCGTCTGTCCCCCCAGCTCAACCTGGTGTCCAACGTCACATTGTCCAAGTCGGCCCCGGAGGCGTCTCCTCCTCTGAGCATGCCCCAGACCCCGACCACGCCCACAACGCCGCTCACGCCCCTATCCCAGACCCACTCTGTCATCACAGCCAACAGCCTCCACAGTGTGGGCCCCATGCGACGGCGCTACTCGGAAAAGTACAACATGCCCATTTCTCCAGGTACGATGGGATCCTACGGTCACATGCACCACCAAACAAATCTGCAGAACTTGTAACCACCTTCAGTGTTTTCTTTTATCCCTCTGTGTAGATCTCAGTCAGAACAAAGAGTTTTACATGAATGCAGACGTTAGACCGCCGTTCACATACGCCTCACTAATAAGACAGGTAAGGATGACTTATGCCTGCTGCTTTCAAACCATTTATTCTGCTTAATAAACGCCATCCTGGCTCCTCATTGCATGAAATATAGCAGATGTACACCCAGCTATTTAGAAGGGCACAAACTCATTGCGGATGTGCTTTTTTTTTTTCTCCCTCTTTTCGTCCTCTCATTTCTTGTTAAATTTCAAATACAATTTACACAGAAGCAGATTAAAAATCTTCAAATGAGTGCAAGAATGCGTACGGGATCCCAAAAAAAAGAAAAAAAAAAACAGCCACATATGACAATTGCATTTGATTAAGCATTTCAGTGGCTGTGATTATAACCAAATTCATTTCACACAACAGTAGGGATGAACCTGTTTTAAGATGGCCAGTCAATTATCGCTCGGCCTCAGTAATCTGGGATCTCAGGAATTAATCTGAGCCGGCCATAATTGCTGCCCTGTAATCTGCCTGAGAAATGTTTTCGCTTGCCCTTCATTTATACCCACAAAAGAAAATATATTCAAATCTGCCGTTTAGAATGAAAAGTGCAGAGACTTTTCCTCCAGAAACACAGTGAGGAGCTCATGTAGACAGTCTCTCTCTCTTCTCTCTCTGTTGTGTCAATGTTTTCCTCAACACACACACAAACCTGCATGCCCTGTGTGAATTATTGATCATTTTGTGAAGGCTGCAAAATTGTAAATGTTTGTTTCTGTCACTTTTCCTCATCCAGGCAATCCTCGAATCTCCAGAAAAGCAGCTAACACTAAATGAAATCTACAACTGGTTCACACGAATGTTTGCATATTTTAGGCGCAACGCAGCGACGTGGAAGGTAATTTTTCTGTTCCTACCGACTTTTTTAAAGCAGCAACAGAAGGGACGGAGACATTGTGTTGATGTTAGGTGGAATTAAATGATAGTCAGGCATAATACCTTTATAAATGAACCTCTAGCCAAATGCACAACAATACCCCACTTCTTCTGTCCAAATGAACCACCCTTTAAACAAACATAAGAACCACAGAGCAAAAGAAAAAGAGGCAGAGAAGGAAAGGGAAGGGAAGAAAAGTAAAAAATGACCCCAGTGAAATGTGGGGATGTTCTGGTGGTGGGTGGCATTAGTTTTAACATTGCAGAGCTCTGCCAGTGACTCCTGGCTGAGCCCCGTCTGCTCACTTCAGAGGGAACACTGTGTTTTCCACCAGGCCACAAACGCACACACACCTCAAACAGAACAACAACCCAGAATAATGAAAACGACTGCAGCTACAGAACAAACACAGCCAGGAAGGACTGAAGGCCTCTGTTTAGTACCTGATCTTACACTTGAACTAGAATGAAATCGGACACATAATCAGGCGTTCCACAGGGTCACATCGAAGTTCTAAACTACAGACAAAACCTACTAAACATTAGAAACATTCATCATCTGTCCTGTAGCAAAGTTTTTCCACTGATCCCAAAGCGATTTCAGATGAACCTCTGATTCGTCGGCACTAACATGAGTATCCACTTTTAGACTAAAAATAAGGAGCGTGTGTTTTCAATGTACTTTTTTTATCAGCTTATCAGTTTGACCTCTTCAGACAAAATCACACCTCAGTGTATTTGGCTTAAACTGACTGAAAAGTTACAGATACTTTATTGATCCCAGGGGGAAATTTACTTTCAGAATCAGCTCAAAAAATGAAATAAAGAACAACTCATTAAAAGAACGGGTCATTAAGTGGCCAATAATGGAGTGGACTAGAAGTTAAATTATAGTGGAGTTTCATCAAGTAAAACCTGTAAACCAGTTGACAACTGTTATTAAACTGTTATAGTTTAATAAATAAGAATCGGCCAGTTTACTCCCAAGAACTGTTGAAATTGTATGAATACACTTACTATGTCAAAAGCATTAGTTTATTTACTGTGTAGTCTGTATTTCTAAAGTAAACTTGAGAAATGTACTTGAACTTAACAAAATAATCAGTTTTTTTCTTTGTAGAATTGGTTCCTATTCTTTGAACAGTAATAGAAAGTGCCACTTCATAACTTCACAATGACCAGAATGTTTTTATTCTTTGAAAATATTCATTTTTATTTGAAAACAATGAGAGACTACAGCAAATGAATGTGAATGATTTAAAGAAAAAAAAAAGGATGTCATTAGTCCAAGGCCATCACCACGGAAACCAAGAAATATTTATATGTTGTTTAAGTCATCTGAAACTTAAGGCGTATCACTGCCAATAACAGTCCCAGATTATTTATTGTTTTCATTCAGGTTTCATCCAGTGCCTGTCAAAATATTTCTCCTTTGAAATGAAGTTTTTTTTCCAATGCAGTCATGTTTACTGTTCTGATAGTGTATTTTTTCCTCTCTTGTGTTCTTTTACACCAACTGCAGAATGCAGTCCGGCATAATCTTAGTCTTCACAAGTGTTTTGTGCGAGTAGAAAACGTAAAAGGGGCTGTGTGGACAGTCGACGAACTAGAGTTCCAAAAGAGACGGCCTCAAAAGATCAGTGGGTAGGTCTGTCCTCCAGCCCGGGCTGCTGTGTGTGTCATCGCCGACTGATGAGAGGAAGTCGGTGCCGCTGCTCCATCTCATTGTCTGTTTGCCATAACGCCCAAAGTCCCTGCTTGCTTTGGCGTGCCTCCCCTTCATGCTTTCAGAAGGCGTTTGGTGATGCTTCATAACCCACAATGGCTTATTTTCATTTTGATCCTCAACCTCTCCCTCCTCCCTCTGTGTGTCCGTCCTCTGTCCTGTCAATCACTGCATCTGCATCTGGCTGTGCCTGGTGGTTTGCTTTTCCCAGGGTGCCATTCGCACCAACCTTTCCCTGCATAAGTGCTTTGTGAGAGTAGAGGATGAGTTTGGGTCCTTTTGGACTGTTGATGATGAGGAGTTTAAGCGCGGCCGCCACATACAGCGAGGCCGCCCTCGGAAATACGCCGCTGACGAGAACTTTGACGAACTGCTCGTACAGTAAGCACTTCCGCCAGAAGGCCGAGCCCCTCCTGCATGACCCCCCCCACGCCCCCTTCAGTGTTGCCATCATGCTTTTTGTGTTTAGCCTGCCATCCATCATGCTTTCACATTCTTCTTTCCTATGAAATGCAAAGTGTTCAAGATAGTTGTGTGGTATTGTCAAGTGATTGAACATCTTAGAACTTTAGTCTTATTATGCACATTACTACACCATTAAATGTATTACGTTCTTATACAAAGTGCATCGATTTCCTTTTATGAAATATAATACTGGAGGTGAGACATGAGTCTGTGGTTGTAATTGAATTTTTCTGTTTGCAGAAGTCCAGCCTTAGTGAAGAACATTCAGACCAGCTTGGGCTATGGTCCGACCCTCTCTGCTGCCTTCCAGGTAAAAGAAAATAAGAAATTAGACTTCACTCCACATACAGAGCTCTTAAGGAAAGGAAAAAAAAGTCTCCATCTCATATGCCCAGTCACCTCGTCTTTGTTTTGGAGGGGGATGTACCGCTATGAAAAGAGTGATGGGCAACTAAGAAAGTGCTGACAACTCTCTTCCGTTTCACATTTAATGCTTCGGGCTTTGCTTTTCAGGCTTCAATGGCAGAAAACAACATACCTCTATACACTACTGCTTCCATTGGAAGTCCCACCCTCAACTCCCTGGCCAACGCCATCCGTGAGGAGATGAATGGAGCGATGGACCATGGAAACAGCAACGGCAGTGACAGCAGCCCGGGACGCTCGCCCCTGCCAGCTATGTGAGTCGCACACGCTCAGTACCTCCACCACAGTGTGTCTAAAAGAGGGGAGGACAAGAAAAGAGTTTCAGCTGCTTACTCCAGTGAAACAGCAGCACCGCAAATAGACTTAAACAAAAAATAACTCCCTGAAATGCCCACCTAGCCTGACTAATGACAGGTAATTTTACAGCACGTCATAGATGAAAAGGAAACAATGCCAGAGAGAACAATAAATAAAGTATGGAGCGATGATATTGGACTGGTGTGTGGGGTCACGGCCAGAGCTGTGGCTGGCCTCCCTGTAGAAAAGGAAACTCCACCTTTTCGAAGCTTCCACCACCAGACCGGAGCCTCTCTGTTATTTCAACAGCAAGTTTATGAACTCTCCTTGATGTGTCCTGCTGTCTGTCTTTCTGAAATCCCGGCATAATCAGGATTCCAGTTCGTTAAAATATTTACAAAATGCCAGAACACAAAGTGATAGAGCGGTTGGCTTTGACACAACGAAACATGAGCGGCAACACATTCAGAAGACGCCTCTGAGCCGCTGAAAGCAAAACAACACAAAAGCATAATTAGTCTGGAGGACATCATCCAAGATTCTCATGTAGGAAAGTTGCGGTCGGCCTGGAAACCGCAGCTCCCCATTCACTTGTTGTATAGGAGCGTCTGCTAAGTTGTTTGAAGCCTAAAATAATACAGCACACGCTGCATCGTTTCCAGATGTGGGGGCAGACCACCGATGCGCAGGCAGCATCGGGTAGACTCGGGGATGGCCTCCTGAAATGTCTGAGCTTGGGGGAAATTCTGCCTGAAAACAAAAAAGGTGCAGTAATGAGCTCCTGGCCAAATGGAGGGAAGTGCCATCCCTAATCACTGTGAACATAGCTCTGAGCGTGGCTGTGGAACAGGAAAGGCAGAGACAGGATGGGTGTGCTGGCCTAAAGGCAGCCTGCTTCTCCCTTTGCCCCTCTGCTTCTATCTTTAGGCTGATAGAGCTCACACTCTTTTTTTCCATAATTATGTGTGTAAGCTTTATGCAAGTACAAAATGAGTTAAATCTGTTTTCTTTAGCTTTTAAAGAACTTTTTTCTCTTATTAACAAAACCTACCCGGTGTTTCATGCCGTTAAATGTTATATACAGTAGCACTTAACTTTATGTTCCATCACTGGAAACCTCCCTTTGCTGAGCCGTAAACTAACAGGAGTAAATATATCACTATCATGCTTTGGCTGTTCTAAATAGTTCATCACGGTTTTGTTCACAGAGTAACATGTGTTTTCCACATGTGCCAGCGTGCAGTGCGGTTGACAGGATCCAGCTTTGTAACGCTGTGCACAAACCGCAGCACTTCTCTTAAACAACCAGACGAGAATCAGGTATCCTGAGAAGGCTAATTATAAGCAAAGTGTAGAATCAGCATGCAGTTCAATAGCATAATAATAACAATTTCATGTCTGCCCTGCAGCCACAGAGTCAGACCTGAGGCAACGCGACTTGTGGAGTTACTTTGATGTGAAAATGATAGAAAAGCTGACTTTACTTTTTCCCCCTCTTTATAATTTACACCAAAATATGTCAGCTCATTAGCATACGAGCGTCTCCATCACAATAGTTGCAAATCACACAAGACATCCTGGTGTGAATAAATCAAATGAGGGGCTTGTGTGATGAAGAATGTGCCAGTTGTCCCTTGTTGTTGTAGTAAATGAGCCCGGTGCCTCATCCTGACACCGCTCTACCTCCACTACAGCAGCCTGGCACCGCGGGTTAGAGCGGCGAGTCCCCTGCAGCTGCTCATAATGTTTTTGTTTTTTTTCCTCCCTCTCTCTTCCTGTCTGCCACAGCCAGGCCTCGTCTCTCCCTGCGCTTTATTCCTGCTCTGTTTCTGTAATGAGAAATTTGGCAGATCTCATCTCTTTAGTGGCTCTTTTGCCCAGGCTGTGAGCTGGGGGGGCTCATGTTTTTGCCTTGTTTACAAGTGACAGCGTTATTATTCTCATAAGGGCTCTGTTTCTTATCACAGTGTTGTGCCGAGTGCGCCGCTGCTGCTCTCCACGCACGCCTTCCCTGCCAGCGCTTTTCTTCCCTTATTGACACTTGGTTGAAAATATGCATTAATTCTGGAGTTTAAAGCATGTATGCCGGTGTCTGGTCGCTGTGTTTGCTTGAAGTTGATTAATGATAGAAGCCGGCTCGGGGTCGTCCTCTGGAGACCCGCCTCGCAGGTTGTGCATGTTAACGAGCAGGAAGGGGAACACACAGCGCGCCGCTGATCCTCCGCCACCAGGAGGCTGACAACGGCAGCCTACTCTCTCCGCAGAGTCCATTCTCTCCTATCCTCGTCTCACGTTGTTAATCTTCCTCATTTATCAATTCTAAGTGAATACCCTGTTGTCGGTTGCCATGAAAATAAAAAGCCTGCAGCTTTGCCGGGATTGGAATACCTCAAAAGAAAGCTGAAATTATCATCAGTACCAGTGAGGCCCCCACTCACAGTCTCATTGAAGCCAGACATTTGTTTTTGTTCCCCTGTTTCCTTTTTATAAACAGAATCAGCACAGGTCTGTATCACTTTGTGCCTGCAAGTGTGAAAGGTTATTAAAAAAAAAAAAAAAAGAATTAAAGAAAGTTTACTGGAGTGAAGCTCAGGGCTGCACAATATATGGTTTTTTTCTGCATCGTCACTGCGCTCTTTCACACGTACAAAGACTTTTACAAAGAGGGTTTTCTTTTGTGACGAAAAGCAAAACTCACACGGTTCTGACTTTACGTCTAATCTACATGAGGAGCACTGATACGACACATGCACCGAACCATAACCGCTAATGTTATACCTCACTTAAACCCACTGGTTTTGTCCATGTTGAACATTTTGAAAAATCTGATAGTCCACTACAACTCTATCTTACTTGTTTATTTGTTTGTTTGTTTGTTTTTTTGACTGCTTACCTACTGCATGTTCTATGTATGCACCAAACCCCTGGAGCAAATTCCTACTAATGTGAACTTTGTTTACTTACATGGCAATAAATATGATTCTGAAGAACGTTAGGATAAATATTTTCACATCCATCACGATAAATGTCAATTCTTTGTTTGTTTACAGTTTAACAGCAGGTTTTTGGTCTGGAGTCAAAGTTGAAGAAACCAGATGTGTAGTTGTAAACTATTTTTATGTTTGGAACATGAGGAAAAACCTGCAGTTCATGCTTGAAATCAAACCGAAGAACATCCAGAACTGATAAAATGATAAAATATCCGTTCAAAATCCAAATAAGCTTTCATAAAATTATATAAACCAACAAAAAACTAAACAATTTAGTATGTGTTGTGGACAAAGAACTCAAAATAAACTAAGGACAAAAGGAAAAGTTATGAGACTAACTATATTTATCCCAAAATAAGATTGTATACTGATTATTGGCTTTATGGTTTTGTGCAGACTCACCATCATTGTTTCCAGATTCTTTGATTCACAGAAGTTTGTGCCAGTGCAGGTTCTGTCGATCCAAATCGTTTTTGACCAGTTTCTCAGACAGACAAAGCAGATGTAGCCCCTGGTACGCATCAATTACAACCTGAAAAAGAGCAAAAAAACAAGAGGGAAAATTATATAATTCAGCTACAGGAAAAGTATAATAATTGTCTTGCATGAAAGTTATAAGGATGGTTTAGAAACAAGTCCTTTTCCATTCCAGAAGCATCAGTTCTGTCCAAATAGAGCTGTTTTAGTCACATGGTCAAAAGCCCTGCATATTTGTTTTCAGGATGCAGAAGTGATTCTCTCTTTTCCTCAGATACAGGAACAGCCTTAAAAAACACACAAAAAAAACTGCACTAAATGTGTTAAAGTTAAAAGTTATTATTTAATGTGACCTCTGACCCCATGATAAGAAGCAGCACAAACAATTACAAACATCTAACGTGTTGAATGAAACCTGGTATAAAACATCAGTAAATTAATGCCATAAAACTCCTATTTTCTGAACTAAAGGGTTAAAGACACGTTAAATACAAATGGAAGTCACAGTAAATACGACCACTTTGGTTTATAGACGCTGTTTTTAGCCTGAAACTGTCGTTTTTCCTGCTGTTCATACTTCACATATAAAAATACAGAAACAAATGCACATGTGTGAACATTAAAACTGGAATAAACAGGAAAACTTCTGTTTATTTTGTTGGTTGTTTTGTCCATTTTTGTTAAATTCGTTGATTGTTTTGTTTATTTTCATTCATTTTCATTTCCTTTTATTCATTTTGTTGATTACTTTTGTTCTTTTTTTTCTTCATGACTTGAATTAAAAAAATGTTTTTTTTTTACTTTGTGGCTCATTTTCCTTCATTTTCAGATATTTTATACCACTAACAAATTGAAGAAAAATAACATAAATCTCATATTGTGTGAAACAAAAGGGCATATACAAATAAATGTGGTCATTAGAACTTTACTAAACCATATGTGTTGCAATGTAATATTTTGTTGGTTATTTTGTTACATTTATCAACTGTTATTATACTATTTTATTCTATTAATTTGGTCTGTGACTTTATTACTTTTTGCTCAATTTTGGATTATTTTGTTAATTATTTTTGCTCATTTTTGTTCCATGTTAATTATTTTTTTCTATTTGTGGCTCATTTTGCTTATTTTTCTTCAATTTGTTGCTGGTATAAACATGAGGAAAATGAATACCATAAATCTCATATTGTCTCAACAACTTTATGAAACTAACAAACCTAAAAGTTTTGCACAGTACTGTATTATGTTCTATGTACCGTAGAAATAAATATTCTGAAGTACACAATGTACAATCTTTTTGACTTGAGTCTAATTTGACACATTCTAAATGTAAAGTGTCAAAAAATAATTTCAGCCGTGGAGGAAATTATTAGACCACCCTTCGTTTTCTTCAATTTCTTGTTCATTTTAATGCCTGGTCCAACTAAAGGTACATTTATTTGGACAAATATAATGATAACAACAAAAATAGCTCATGAAAGTTTCAATTCAGAGTTGATATTTATGCATTTTCCATGGGGTTTTTTTTTGTGTTTTTTTTTATAATAACCAAAATCTCTTAGGCTAGGGTAGGAGAACCTGGAAAAACAGTTTGAGCGAGCTACATTTTGAAAATACACAATTCAAAAGTCCAAACCCCTTTCTTCAGACCTCCCCCTGAAGCCACGCCTCCAGAGAACTGGATTGGGGGAGGGACAAATGGCAGTTGAGTTTGAGGGACATTTGGATGGGCTAAAGGGGTTAAAATGATTGGATGGTGTTTTTTTTTTGTTTGTTTTTTTTACTCCTGTCCGTTCCACAGGTGACTGAAATTTTTTATTTTTGTGTTAGAACATTTAATTAATTGGTTGCAATCGAGATTTGAAAGGAATTTTAAGCAATATAGCGAGAAAAAAAGCTCCAGGAAAACATTACCTACCCTACCTTTAAGTTCTTCCATCAATATCTATGTCATTGTTCTGACAAAAACAATACTTTTATTCATTCCATCTTTTCTTTTCTGTCTGTTTTAGAGTTAGAACTGGATTGCATAACTGTTGTTTGATGACTTTTGATGGTCTAATAATTTTTTCCTCGACTGTAAACACAATGTGTCTGATTGATGTGCGTTAATGTCAGTTTGTTGGAGTATCACACACCTCTAATGCTTGTACTTTTTTTGTGCGTTCCTGAAGGCATCACATCAGCGTTAAGGAGGAACCACTGGATCCCGAAGACCACGAAGGGCCCCTCTCCCTGGTAACGACCGCCAACCACAGTCCGGACTTCGACCACCACAGAGATTACGACGACGACCAGGGCCACGACGACATGCTGTAAAGGTCCGGGGTGGTCGCCGCCGCCGCCCTCTTCTTCCTCCTCCTCCTCCTCCTCCTCCCCGCCGCCTCAGAGGCAGAGGCAGTCTTTGGTCATCTGGGAGACTGAAAAAAAAAAAACAAAACAAAAAAACACACAAAAAGAAAAAGTGAAAAAAACGCTCCGCAGATAACAAACACTGAACTGCAGTCTCAGCCACTGATGACAGCTCTCAAATGTCTCCAAGTAAAACTTTTTAGTGCCATTACGTTACATAGCGAGAACACACAGACAAAAAAAAAAAAAAAAAATGACGGCCCGCGTGAGGGTTTTGGGGTTTTTTTCTCGATTACTTTCTACTTTTGATTTAAGTCGAGCTTAAAAAGCGACGTTTCTACATGTGTCGGACGGACTTGTTTTGGTACGTGGTCAGGAGTTTTGGGATCCCCTCGCCGTGCAGCCTTCGGACAAACGGACGGACGGACGGACGGATGGACTGCAGAGGGGTTGTGTGTCTCCCCTCCCCCTCCTCTTCCTCCCCCTCCTCTTCTTCTTCTTCCAGACACACACATCTGACCACAAACTCAAGAGAGAGAAAAATGACTGACGTTTAATTTACACCACGCTTGTGTATGTGTGTGTGTGTGTGTGCGTGAGTGTGTGTGTGTGTGCGAGTGCGGACTTCTGTTCATTGTCACTGCCTTCAACACTTTTCATTGGTTTCCATCTTGGGTGGGAGGGATGTTTGGCTGTTTTTGTTTAGTTTATTTTTTTGTTTGTTTGTTTGTTCTTTGGGTGCATTCTTTTGGGGCTAATAGACGATAAAAATATCCACATAATGTGTCTTTCTGTCATTCATGCTGTTATTGACACCTTTCGTTGTTGTTGTTTTGTTTTTTTTTTCTTTTTGAAACTGATCAGACCTCATGCCCATGCTGTGGAGATTCTGTGGTCAGCACTTGATGATGAATGTTTATGATTTCCTCTCATGTTGTTCTTTAAAAACATACTCATGAAGCCGAATGTCAGATACCAAGTAGTATTTTTCTGTCATTTATTCCACGATCTTCGACAACTAAAAAAAAACATAATAAATTTTTTTAAAGTCACCACTGACATGTAGCCACCACCTCACCTCACCCCTCCTCCTCCTCCTCCTCCTCCTCTTCCTCCTGCTCGTGAAGTCCATTGGCAATGCACTACTCATAATGAAGGCTCTCTCCACGCATCAATGAAGTTTAATTTAAGATGCGAATGAATGACAGAGAAATCATGCAGGTTATGATTTATCCTTATGAAATTATACTTTAAAACAGCCCCACACGGCAGAGCATGTTGAGCTGCAACACAATTTCTTGATCACTTACAAGTTCTGGGTGTTATTTCTTACTTTTTTTTTTTTTTTTTTAACCGCAAAATGAAAATGTCAGGTGTGTACCGGCGAGATAATGATTTAGACCAACTAATTGTGATTCCAGAACACAACTGTCACTGTTAATCAAATGTGTCGACTTCTTCTTCGTCTTTTTTTTTTTTTTTTTTATCCACGCTGTAATTTCATTCAGTCGAGGCCGTGCTCGGAGATAAACGTGCATTCCCTGTGGTTTTATTTGTATCACACGCATGGCTAGTTTAAAGTTTTTAGTGAGTGTTAATAATTGCACACCAGATGAAACGCTCATTTTCTTTCACCGAAGGGGAAAAAAAAAAAAAAAAAGAATTGCAATAATAAGACCAGAACATCGCACATTCCAGCCTTTTAGCAGCCGTCGTACGGGCCCAAACATACAGCACCGTGGATACCTCAACGTCCCAAATAGTCGCCCTAAAAATTAAAGAATAAAATTACAAGAAAAAAGCCGATAATTGTCGTATTAAACCCGTAACTGAATCCACAGCCACAGAGCAGTTTTACAAAATTCCAGCTTTGGTAGTAGATCGATAAATTTCAAGACTGCAATCAACCACTTTTAATTTTTTTTATTTATTATTATATTATTATGCTTTTTTTTAAGTTGTTGATGTGTTTTAATATCTTGTTGTGTGACTACCAAAGATAAACTACAAAGTCGACATTGCGTGTTCCATGCAATAGCAGATAAGGCCAAATAATCTCCCTCCGTTCTCATTGGACGCTGATGTGTCCGACCTGCAGCTGTCGAGCCAATGGCAGACTCCGAATCGAGGGAAGTGCTCCTCAGACTAGTGTCCTCATTCTTTTTTTTTTTTTTTTTTTAATTAAAAACCAAAGGGTGGGTGGGTGTATTAGGTGGACAGCTGCATTAATGTTTGCAGTGACCAAAAGTGAACGGGAGGCGCTATCTGACGAACAGTCTACAGCCTACATTATGACCAAATTAGGGAAACTTTTGTCTTTGGGCCAGTGAGCGGAGAGAAAAAAACAAAAAGGGAGCTTTTTGGTCAGGAGCAGATTTGTGTGCATGTAGATAAAGTTGATGAGGAAAGCTTTCGCAGAGAACAATGTGAAATGGATTCTTTTACTTCAACTGGACCACACAGTGATTCAATGTTTCTTTCTTTCTTTCTTTTTTTTTTTTAATTCCTTATCCATTTGTATCCTTTTTAATGATTGTATGCCACTTTTTAGGGGATTTTAGCGTCTTGACGGGACTCTGCTGTTCTTTGTTAAGATTGGCAAGACTTTATGATTGTGTTTAGTTTCTGTCAACTTATTACTTTTTATATTAAAAAACACTCCTGTCAACTAATAAGCTGGGTACAAGGTACTTTATGGCAGTTATTGTTGTTATTATTTGTTTAAGTTCACTGCTCATTTACTAAAATTATGAGGAAAATAAGAGCTGGAGCGAGCGGGTGGGTGGGTGAGCGGGTGGGTGGGGGTGAATCTGTGGTTTCCAGAAGATGTATTTAATATCCAGGCAGCTGTGGGATGGGTCAGTTAGAGCCGGGCTAAGGATCGTGAGAACAGGGGCCGAGCTCATCCACAAACCTCAGTCTCTGGCTGGTTTTGTTTGGTATCCAAAAAGGAGCAAAAAAGCGCTGGTAGATTAGAACATTCTCAGCATGTGTAGCTTGACATTACTAAAGATAACAGCATGAGAAAAAACCGTTAGTACACATACCTCAGTTCAAACCTATAGGGAATGATTCAATTAAACCAGGAAAAAAAAAAACAAAACAAAAAAAAAACGGACAAACATTTCACTCGGTTGCACTTAGTTGTACGTCTTTGCATGTGTAGTCGGAAAACTGTAGAGAGAAAAATATCACGCGAAAAAAAAATGTTCTAAAAATGGAAATTTGAGCTTGTTTATCTTAAGGGGTTCATCCTTTTTTGTTGCCAAACTGATCCAAACCTCAGGCCTTTTTGTTCGTTGAGTATCACCCAGCTGTGTGTGGCATCGTTCATCCTGTCAAAAAGTCTGTACTGATGTTCCGATGGGTTGTTTTAAGGGCGTTTCACATATTAGGTTGTACATACATGTCGGTATAGCCTCTTGTCTTTCCCTGTCCTTCTCTCTCTCTCTCTATTTCTATCTCTTTTTTTTTATTTTAAGTCAGAAAATACATTTGTGTTATGATGTTTGCTTTATCGCGACTGCTTTGTATTAACTATGAAATAGCTATGAGAAAAACTGCTGTATGTATTGGAATAGCAAACTGTGCTGCAAATGTATTTTACTTAGTAATCCTTGCTTTATAAAAAAGAAAAGAAAAAAAAAAAATCCCATCATCCACGCAGACATCTGGGTGAGCTGGGCAGGGGCAGGCTGAGGGGGAGATTATCCCCAATTTTGGATTTTAACTGTAATATAGAGAACAGACTTTTCTCTGTTATCATTGACCTAAGCATTTTTGTACAGATTTTTTTCCCTCTTTGTGTTAAGCTGTTTTTTGATACTTCCTTTTGATGGTCCAACCACTGCCTTCTGTGGCTGTATGTTAAAGATTAACTGCTCAGAGGAAGAAGAAGAAGAAAAAAAAAAAAAAAGGGCAGACAGGTATATTTCCTCAACAAGATGGAGATATCTTTGCATGACTAATCCCAGGGTCACAGAGATAAGGGGGAAAATATGGTTTAAGTGGTCAGTAATAATATAAGGGTGTATCAATCTAATGATATTTTATATGAAATTAATAGGAAAAAGAAGAAAAATATGCAGTGCCAAGATGTAAAGAATATTGTTAAAATGCTGTCTTTTTTTTTTTTTTTTTTTTTTTTTAAGATTTTCATTCACATTCATGTCATCCACGGCCCGTAGTTAGGACTCTTTGTTTGGGCATCAAGATATTTATATTTTTTATCTCCGGGGGTCATTGTAAATGAGTCAAACCAAGCACAGCAGGAAGACGTGCTGAGCCGAGCACAGGTCGGAACCGGATCGGAACCAGATCGGAACCGGATCGTCTTGTGCTCGGCCCAGAACCCCGACACACGACCGTACACCCGAGCGAAAACGCCATTGTTTCATCCATCACCAACCATCCAGCCCGCTGTCATTCTGTCCCCCTTCTCTCTTTCTCTCTTTCTCTCTCACATCACTTTGTTTTTCCAGATGGTGGGGGAGGATGGAGGATGGG
>JAPTYQ010000023.1:35418845-35431307 GCA_029814465.1 Ostorhinchus cyanosoma
AAGTGTGATGAGATATTTGGACTAGAAATGAAAAAAATACACTTGGTAAGATTTGGATTTCTACAGTGTTGCTTCGATTATTGCAGTGGGACCTGAGTACACATTTCATTCTTTCATGTGCGACGTGGATTGAATGAGAATAAAACGAACCTTGAACCTTGATTTGGCTTCAAACCTGTAAAAATGTGATATGCAAACAGGAACAAAACTGAAGAAGTGTTGATGAAAAATGGAGCAAACCCTCTCCTCCCGCCCACTTGTTATATTTGTTCTATATTCAACTAAAAAACATGGATGAGCAGCTCAGTCTTTCGTTGACATTTGAGGTGTGGACACTGAATTGTACCCGAAAGGGAAGTTTTGTACAAATGGCTTCTCAGAATAAACAAAGAATGGAAAAAAACAACAAATAGTGGGCACTTTACAGGGTTAAAAATGCTAAATGTAGATGTTTATAAGTCTCCCAGGTGCTCATAAAGAACAGTAGCAGTAAATATAAGCAGAAAAGACCAATAATCAGTAAACAATGTTAGAAAAAAAAAGAAACGTGACCAAAAAAAACCCACGCAGGCCAATCCTTTATCACCATCTGCACTGAGTCTTCTTGAGGGCCATAAACGAAACTGAAATGAACTCAACCGTTTGATGCCATTAAAGTTTGTCACCAAAACTAAAGTATCACTATAAACACTGCCAGAGTTGGAATTGCTGTTTATCTGTGAACATTTTATCGGTCCCGCCTGAAAGAACCGTAAATCAATAATTCCATAAGTGCTGTGCAAATGTGGAAAACTTGCTCCGTGCTATAAATTCAAAGGAATTGAAATTTCCACACACATAATTCTCGGCGGTTTGTTTCACATTTTTCACTCAACAGACTGGAAGCCTCCGAGCGTCTCTTTGCTCTCACATGTTTTGGCCTCGGCGGCGTTCGTCCCCACAGGCGAACGCCGACGTGAGCCATGTGAAAGGAGACGCTAAACATTTACTCAGACGACAGCAGTTTTCTCTCTGACGGCTGTTTTCTTCTTTCCAAATCGGCTGCAAAATGTTTGATAATACACAGAAAAGCACCTCGCAGTCATTTACCCGTCAGTCAGTTATTACCCGTCAGGTTACGTGGACTTGTCACGAGGACGAATCAAAGAACAAACGTGGGATTGTTGACTTTACGGGTGTCTATTTGTCTCTGCAGTTTCCCTGCCTTGATCATCTGAAACTTCAGCAGAATAAGAGAAGACCCTCCAGGGTTTGTATCGCTCCAGGTTCTCTGCTCTCCTCTTTTATTTCTTTATTTATTCTCTCATTTTTAACTTGCAGGGGGAAGACAAAATGGTTGCAGGTGGTGATGAAAATAAGAGCCATCCATCATTATTTATTAGGCATGAAAAAGATACACAATAATGTAATTTAATCTCTCAGCAGACAATTATTTCCACATATTGATAACGCAATGCGAAAAGTGCCATGAATCCTAATATGATGTTTGCTTTTATTGGTGTATGATACAACCAGAACAAATAATGTAATTGTATCAGGGTGAAAATGTGATTATTTGCACATGCTAACATTATAATACCAATCTGCCGCAGACAATGGTATCATATTATTTTGCTGTGCTTAACTAGTTACAATTTGCATTAAGTTATTATGGCTGGATGGCAATAAAGACGGCGCTCTCCCTCTGGTCTCCGCTCGTCTCGGTTTCTCATTACAGCTCTGCAAAATTTGGGAGGGTTTCAAGTCCGACAGCCTGTGTGATGTGGGAAACTTTTATGTGGACTTTTATCAGGGTTTTCTGTCATGTTGTTCCCTTTTAAATGTGCATCACCATAGACAATTACTATGCAAATGACAGAGCCGGAAACAAAAACAGCTTTTTTTTTTTTTTTTTTTTCCATTAAAAAGTGAAATGCTTTAAATATTTGCATATAGGTGCACTGATTTGGTTATTCACAATTTCAAGATGATTAACATTAATGAAGGAGCGGCTTGATGCACCAACTGTCAGGCCACATCAGGCCACCTCTGTAACCTCCTCTGTGTTTTGCATGGCGAGGCGTTCACGCCGTAGTGAACTAATGACCAAGTCGGCCTGTGTAAAATTAGACCGTGCATCTACACAAGTGTCTTTCTGACATTATGAGAATGTTTTATTGATGACTCATTATTAGCAGTCCAGCAGTGAGGTGAGTTTGATCCACCCAGAAGATGCAAAGTGTAATAATAATAATGCCTGCTTAATTATTAATATCCAAAACCTAATCCATCTCTGCAGAGAATATGTACATATTTTAGTGTCTCATTTGAATTTTTGCAACAAACACACACCTAAAAACCATTAGACGTCGGCGGTAATGACAGGTTTAAATGGGCTGATTTTTAAGAATTAATGTGTTAGTGCCACTGTATGGTCTGCGCTGAAAGGAAGAGGTCTTCCTGTTTATTCTGTTTGATTCTGAAAGCGTGCAGCGTCCCCGTAGAGAGGCGAGCAGAGCACACACTGTGTGAAGGCGTCATTTTGCACCGGAGGCTAGAGGAGTGTTTGCAAGTCATTAGTGGTTTGTAAATGATATTTGTTCCCATGTGACATATCATTTGAAATGGTTTTCTAATAATAACACCCACTGATAATAAAATAAGAGGGCCCTCATGTTGTGATTATGCTTTTCATAAATTTGGTTTGATAAAAAAAAAAGAAAAAGGGGGAGACATTTCAGCATGAATAAGAGCTCAATATGTTGATATAATTTTTTTTTTTTAGTCTGATTGTAAAGATAGCTCAGCTTTAACTCAGGTTGACCGCTACGAGTGTCACACGCTGAGCACCAAGAATCCTCTGCCTAAACTTCCTAAACGGCTGCGACCAGCTTTGTTGTGCACTGACGAAAAAGAAAAAGCATCTTCCCTTTAAAGCTCGTCGCTCTGTATTCCAAAAGCAAAAAAGCTTGAACTGTCACCTCCTTCCTTAATGACTCCTGACAAATACCCTGTCTTCCTGCGGTGCGTTTCCTGTTCGCCACAGCACAGAGCTGAGACAACTTGGCAGAGGACGCAGTGTGTGTGGTGAATGGGGAGCCATAGCGCCGTTCTAACACCATTTGCCTTGTATTTTATGAAATGAACCAGCGGCTCGGAGATCAATAGGCCCCCGTGGTGAATGCGAACAACGCTACTGGCTCCTTATCAGGAGCCCGCTGCCAATCTGTGGCAAGCGAAGCCTGCACCTTCCCTGGATACACCATTGGTCTTTGAAATTAAAGTTGACGCCTGTAATCCAGGGAAATGGTCCCTCTACTCTCGCTTAACACCGGTTTAGTTTCACCCCAGCTGATGATAAAGCATGACAGAAATACAGAGCACTATCTTCTTGCCGGGGTTGATAGGTTCTGCCAGCTTATCAGGAAACAGGCAGCTAACCTTCTTGTGCCTGGCCCGTGGACAAAACTGAGGAGTCAATTTACAAAAGAAGCCATGCTGGATGGCTTGTAAATAAAACCATTCTTTCTTTGGAGAAGACAAGAAAAGTAAAGGAAAAAAGGAAGAAAATAACCAGTTTTATAACACACCCAAAAGTGAGCAAATGTATAACACAGGAGGCTAAGCGCTAGTGATAGAGTGTATTCATGTAAATCCGCCCAAGCACAGCTGCAGGAAATTGACAGGGATCTACTGGAGCGCTTTGCCTGTAAAGGGTGGGATTTACATGCCTAACTAGGGCTTAACCACCCTCCCCAGAGTTTACCTGTTACTCTCTGGCCTCTGAGCGAGCGTCTGGATGGGCTAAGGTTGCACTGCTTATTTTTAATGCCTTTTCATCCCCCCTCATATCTGTCAGTCTCAGAAATAAACTCATAAACTCCATCGGGCCTAGTCGGTATACGGGGAAAATTGCTTTGGCGTAACGACACATCAAGGCTTTTTGTTTGTTTCCGTCGCCGATCAGATGAGCTCGCGGACGCGTGGAGCAGGATGTGACCGACGCCGAGGCCGACGAGGCGAGGTGCGAGCGCTGCTTTATGGGTAATTGAGATCACATTAATGCGTGTGTTCCTCCTGAAGAGAAAGTGCAAGTCTTTTCCTTTTGGACAGGATGTGGCTTTGGGCAGTTGGGGATGGTGGGCGTCCCTCCTGGGCTCCACAGCCTTCAGCTAAATCTCAGCCCCTGCAGGCAGAGTCTGTAGACCGCTCATGGCAGTTTAGACTAAGCACAAAAACTGTTTGGCTTTCCCTTTTTCTTTTTTTTTTTCCCTTTTTTCTTTTTTTTTTTTTTTTAAGAAACTCACATCTGTACACGTAGAGCACGCAGCAGCGAAGCTTGTACCAAATCAGTCTCAACAAAAACACTGAAATGTTTCCTCATTTGTTTTTTTCCTCTGAGCTCAGATCCTCACAGATGATTAAAAACACAAATGGCGAGCACCATTTCTATTAATGCCTCCGTCCTATCACACAGGAACTGAGTGCAGATGCAAAGCGTTCCTTTTTGCCCTGCGTGTTTTGTATTTTTCCCTCCTCTAAACAATGATTTTCAGAACTGGAGCCGCCGCCAATAAAATTAATGGGAGACTTGCTGAGTCCATACAGGAAGTGGGCTTTTTAAATAAACACATTGTTTCCAAACTAATCCACACCCCTATTGTTTACAGACGGGGAACTGGGCTGGGCGCAGACCCGGCGATCCGCCCCGATTAACCAAGGCCACTCCAAACAGAGGAGGAACATGATAAAACTGTCACCAGGAGTTCACTTTGATGTTATTTCAGGTCAGAATTACAACCTTTCCACGTGATGTGAGACCAGATGAGACAAAGACACACACCTTATTGTTTTATTTAGAGTTTAACTGTTTGTTTGTTTTTCAGATCTAGTTCTCATTGACAATGACGACCTGGCCAAGAGGCCCCATAACAAGCAGATAAAACAGTAAAAATGAACGATTATGTGAGGAAATATGACATTTTCTGCAACAACAGCTGCAAACAACCACATTTGTTTATTTTTTGTTTGTGGACAAGAGTTTCGCAGCTTTATACAAAAAAACCCCCAAAAAACAAAACTGTTGACCGCAAAGGACATTCCATAATTTAAAAAAAAATGCATGTGGAAAAACTGTTGCATCATGATGTTTCCAATATAGGCAATAATTTAATTTTAAAAGAGCCAAAACGTGTACTTTCCTGACATTTCCTGGGTCTCAGGAGGTTAAAAATGTAAAAATAAAAACAAGCACAGGTTTAATGTGTTGTATTTTAGTATTTAAGTATCATAAAAGACTAGGCCTGTGTCGTAGGGGTGTAAGTGACTTTTTTCTCAAATCTGTAAATGTCATTTTATTCAAAATAATGTCCAAGTTCATTTAGTTGCTTGTCAATGGCATCGTGCTATTAAGCGTCATAGTATAATTGCCAAAGTCATATTTTTGGCCAAACTGTGATATCTGCGTAGCTTTTCTCTCTTAACACTGTTGCTTCATGTATCATTGTCTGTGACCTGAAAAAATACGACTTAAGCAATTATATTATGAGGCTAATATTATGTTGGCCTCATACCATATAGTGTACAAAGATACAATTATTATATACTATCCTGTCTTTGAACATGATTTCTGCGACAGTGGTCAACTCCCATGATCCCCCACTACCTCATGATGTCATCAACTACTACATCCGAAGTCCCGCCCCTTCCAATTGCATCCATGGGATCTTATTGTTGCTAAAAAAATAAAGTCGATGGCGAGAGACAAGTTATTTTTGATTCTCTTTATATTATTCCATCATTTACACATATGTTTGTCAGTTTCAAGATAATTAAGTGTGAGTTTGTTGTACAACTGTTGAAGTATCAGACTGTGAAAACACATAAATATAAAGACTCTAAAACTGAAAGTCATGGAGGTGACATCCAGAATCCTCTTTCATACTTTTCACCGTTTCACTCTTGAAGAATGAGGTGAAAGTGTCTGAGGTAAAGGTGTGTTTGGTGTTGGTAACATACATATATATCATGTTTGATGACATACAGTTGGTAATGACATCACAGCTGGGGGCGGGGAAACCCGAGTGGGTAAACAATCCTTCCCCTCGTCCGCTATACTGTTAAAATGTAGAATTTAAACTTGTTTTGCTAACGCTAACAAGTTGCTTTTCTTTGTAAAAATGAGTCAAAACTAATTTTACTCCAAATAAACATCAAAACAGTTGGCAATAAATCGATCAATCATCTAATTGTTATTGGTCCAATATGACGTGAGCTTCTTTTAGCTTTACACAGAAACAGACAAATGTCTTTCAGAGAGCTGTATTTGATTTTATGCTTGGAGTACATTAGAGCTAGCACTTTTCTTTTCTTTATTTTTTTACATATATTGGACTGAGTAAAGAACTTGAATCAGAACTTCTACTTTTACCAGACTTATCTACTCTCTAACTTTACATTTTTGTCTTATCATGGATTCAGTTTTGAGAAACAGCAAGTCATTGACTGAATCTTTATGACGTTAAATTACAAATAAAGCAGATTATTTGTAAAGAAGAAAGACAGTGAGAAAATAAAGCTGTACTCAAACAAGAGATAATAAGATAATAAGAGCATGTGATACGTAGATACAAACACACACCCCACATACTGTATATACCGCATGGTTTTTAACATTTACAGACTTCTATTAGCGTAGAGGGGCCCTTATGCAATGAATATACTTTGCATGATCAAATTATCATCCCTGAATTGGAAATATCTGTGGATGCTCAGAAGCACTCCGTCAACCACTCTCACTTATCGCCTCCTGCATCGATTTTTGTTTCAAATACTACCAGTCACTTATACTTCCATTTACATAATGTCCGATGAGAAAAATTTGTCAGACAGATTGTAATTCATATCTCCACTCTGTGCACTCGCCTGCCCTAATACTTCAGTTAGCTTCCTCACATTTACATTTCAATCAGTGATTATAGGCTCGCCTCCTCTCACCCCGCTGAAAGTAAATACTGGACTCCACTATCTCAGACTAAAATGCATTCAGCGGGACCGGAGGGATAGGCATGAATATTCCGTCTGGTACATATTTACCATGTGCTGCTAAGTGTCACATGCTGCAAGTGCATCCTTTAATAGCTCACCCTTTGCTGGCTGCTCGGCGTTCGGCGCAGCACGGCACCGACGCCGCCAGAAGCCTCAGACGTGCTAAAAATGTCTCATTTTGGCTTAAAGTGTCCTGCAAATGGCACGGGACACGTTCCTTCAGGCAACCGTTTCGTGTCCGCCGCACTCGGGATGTTTATTCTGATGCTTTTTTCAGGAGATATTTACAAACCTGTGGCAACAACATATTTTGCGCTTCTAAAGTAACATCCATGCATGACTTTAGTAATATTTTGTAGCTGAAAATCAAACCTTCGTGACCCTTGACAGAGTTATATATTCAACCACAATCTTGGGAATCATCTCTGATCAGTGCAAGATAAAAGTATTTCCTAAAAGTTAAGTATCGTACGGTAGAGCCTCGCAGTACGAGTGCACCACTGTACGAGTAATTCGACATCATATAAACATCATATTAGGGGAAAGAAACGGAAGCTGAAATGTTCCAGTCTTAGCGTGACAGTTAAAGGTCTGCAAACTCAGAATGAGACTAAGAGTACCACAAAAAAGTCCCTGTCCATATTTAAAAGACAATTAAAACATGTAGAATTTAAGTCTGTTATTGTGTTTATTTTCTGTCTTTCTTTTTCGTTTTGCTTTATGTGCCGGACACGCTGATACTGACTAAACTCTATACTGTCTGTATTTATTGGAATTATCATTTTTGGAGCAAGGGTTTGGTTTTAGTTTAGTTAGAAATAGTGACTGTCTTCATAATAAATTGTACTTTTTGCTTCATATCTTGGACCTCCATTTATAAGCTATGGATAGCTTCTGGGGTTACTTTGTCAAAGAAAAGGATGAAGTTACACAAAGGAGTGCTTTTGTAAAACTCAAAGTTGAAAGCTCTCACACTGTCTGTGACTCTGAAGTTAGTAGCAAAATGTTTGGCCAATTGCTAGAAAATGAAGCCAATACAGAAATGTCTTAAAGTCAACTACAGTACGACTGACAAACCACTGGACGATGGCGCCAAGAAATCCTGGTTCCTGCTGACTTATTGAACTTCTCTCAAAAAATACTGAGTCAAATTATTTTTTCCAGGCATCAATCTGGTGCCATTTGCTTTATTTAGATCTTTTACTGGTTGTTTTAGTGGTTTATCTTTAATTTATTACTCCTTTCGTCACATTTTGGAGCTTCAGCATCAAGCGTTTAGAGCTTTCTGCACTGAAAAATATTTATCCTGATAGACAGCATGACTTTAACTAAAATTCATAACCCTAACAGCATATAAACTGATTGTTATAAACAGAGAAGTTTCCTACATTATTAAGCTAGTATTTAATATTTGCCACCTCATCACTTCTTGTGCTTCCACAGCTCCACCCATTTTTGTGCAAATATGGTCACTTCCAGCTCCAAAGACTCAAGATGGCGACAATAAAAATGTCTTCAAACATCGGTCTGAAAACTAAAGGGAGATGTCATGGTTTTGATGATTTTCATCCTGGTTTTGTGCCAGAAGCTAATCGGACAATGACGATAAATCATCCAATCAGAAGACAGGTGACACATATTCTTCATCTCTGCTACAGGTCCTTAAAGATGTATTCAATTTAAACTTATTAAAAGAAATGTTTGTGAAATAATCAATTCAAACTATGCAAAAAGTAAAATTTCTCCAGAATGCAGACTCTTTTTCAAGGAGTTTATCGTCATTTCAAAGCATGTTAAAACATGAGGTGAAACGAAATCCCATGAATCAATAAAAAGCATAAAAATACAATAAAAGCTAAGCATAAAATAGAATTTGCATATATAGCAAAGTAAACAATAAAAATATAGAAATCCCACAGTATAAAATATAATAGTGTAAGGTAAAATGCAAATAAATAAAATGACACCCCAGCAATATCTGCAAAGTCCTTTAACACTGAGAGTTAAAGCGGCGATTGTGCAATGACCACTGTTCAGGATAGTGCAAATGCAGCAGCGTGCAAATATGCATTTTAAAGTTTAGGAAGAATGACTTTCAGCAAAAAATAGATATAAATTGAAATTATTAGTAAAGACTATTTTACACACATTTTACTGAACCTATTTTAACCCCATAATCAGGTGTAAAGACTTATTTTTCTGCTTTATACCTATACGTACACTACCAGTCAAAAGTTTATACTCACTTTCTCATTTAAATGATATGAGATGGCGCGCAGATGGCCAACAAGTGCTCAACATCACTGGAAAGACTTTTGGAAAACATTTCAGGTGACTACCTCATGAAGCTCATCCAGAGAACGCCAAGAATGTGCAAAGCAGTAAGAAAAGCAAAATGTGTATTTTGAAGAATCTAAAATATAAAACATACTTTGAGTTATGTCGCACTTTTTTACCACATAATTCCGTATGTGTTCATTCATAGTTTTGATACTTTCAGTGAGAATCTACAATGTTAAGTCATGAAACTTTTGCCTCGTAGTTCACAAAAACAATTCTGTGTCTTCCTTTACAAATTTTTCTTTACAGTCAAATCTTTTCCACGTGTGCACAAACTTTGATTTCTCACCCTAATTTATGCTTCACTTTTATCTAAGCTGTTGTTCACCTCCAGACTTCATGAATATTAAAAGTTCAGAATCTTTTTGACTCAATTTGAGACCATTTCTTCAGTTTCAGCATATCTGTTTCTAGAATATTAGTGGGCAGAAAATGAAACTCCAAAACATGAGCCACTTCCTGGAAGTTTTTTTTTTTTTTTCTTTTCTGCATAGATTAAACACATCATCACGGAAAAGGTCAGACAAGTGGAAAATTTGTCTATTGTTAGTTTACTGTTGACCGCAACTGTGAAATGAACGTTTGACATGTTTGTTCCTTGGTGTTTTGCATAGATGGCTCTGACAATAATAAGGGAACAAAATGCTGCGTGGTTTATAAAGCTGACACCCACACAGGCGGCTGCTGATGACAAATGTTGGGCTCCCTGTTGTCAAAGTGAAGTCTCGCACAGAAAGCAGACTATATCTTTAATGTTTTGGAAGCCAACGTAGGAAAGTCTGCTGCGTTTGGAAAAGCTCACTTCCATGTTCTCCACCACTGGCCGCCTGCTGTCTGTCGACTTCGAAGGCCTCGGTCGGCCGGCGGTAACCCAAAACCCAGCTTCAGGGGGGAAAGTCTGATAGTTGATGAGTCATAGTGTACAATCATTACTTTTTAATTACTCTTTGAGTGGAGTTGTTCTTCGTCTCGGCCTGGCATGAGGTGAGACGAGCCAGGGACTGCAAAAACTCAAAGGGGAATTGTTTGCATGTTTTCTTGTTTGCTTGTTTTGGAAAGGCCTCGCAACTCATCTATCATGCAGAAACTGGAAAAAAGGGACAAATCATAATAATCACACTTTGCCACAAACTGCTCTCTCTGGCCTTCTGTTTTCCAAGTCTGGTTACACACATGTTGGCTCCGCAGAATATTCAATAGACATTTATAGGAAATAAATTAAGAGATGAATGCAAACCATATGGCATTCGGAGGTTTATTTGTAAAGCCTCGGCATCAAAGCTTTTTCCAGATCACACCATATTAGCTATGTTTTTCCAGTCCAGCAAAATCAGGAAGGTAACCACAGACTTCCCTGATGGGAAACACATGAGCCGGTCCGCTGAGACAAGGAGCCTCATACAACGGACGGAGCATCGTCAGGGAGCATCAGTAAAAACAATTATTCCCTGCATGTCTGGATGTCATATGTCACCGCGGGTTGACTTTAATAGGAGCTGTGGAGCTGCGTCACTGCTTCTAGAAAGCCTTTTAGCCTCGGAGTGAACCCCCCGCTGCATTCACACTTCTTTGCATGAGGCGGCCTGGATGCCTGTGTGGGGTGTGGGCTCGAAGACAGACCGGGAAGGAGGCCAGGAGGAAACGGCAGTGCCCAGGGTATACACTTCCACCTCTGCATGAACGCAAACCCCAACACCCCCCACCCCTCACCCCTTCATCCTCTCCCGTCCTTCTCCTTACAAGCATTTCATACAGGCCAGACAAGTTTACGGTTTCGTGCGTTGGAGTGTGACAGCAGCAACCCTCCTGCGTGTGACAGGCCCAACAGCGGCGGTCTGCCGGCACCCGGGTGGTTTCTTTTCCTTCGCTGTTGATCTTGGGCTCGCGCAGCACACATGCAGAGGCCCTGCCAATACGAGACGTGGAGAGCCACACCGCTGCAAGTCCGCAACTTCTACCAGAAAGATATTATTTTAGCTTCAGAGACGCACATTTTTGTCAAGAGAGAGTTCGGGTTGCGGTTTCTTTACGGCGGAGAATCGGCTCAGGTCATAGATACGTGAGACGACATGGGGTCACTCTAACTCTGGGCTTTTTTTTTTCTTTCATCCAATTGATTCACGTAAACACACACTGATAAATGCACTATAGACTCAGAGTGATCAGAGCCTGCTGTGCGCCATCGGGCAGTTTACCTCAGGACCAACAGAAAAGCACTTCCAGGAAAAGAAAAGCCAGGGATTCCTGCTGAGGGAAAATGCATCAAAGCGCATGACTTAAGGCTATAATTAGCCATGGTGTTTGAAATGTGGAAGAATGAAGTCTTTGGAGAAATTGAATTGTTTATTTATATACGTTTGTGTAATTCTTTTTTTTCTTCTTCCAAATGAGGAAATTTTCAAGACGCAGCTCTGATATAGAGCTCTGGTGTTGTTAATTTAGTGTTTGTTAGTGTATTATGTACAGTGAAGTTGCGTGCTAAGCAAAAAACAAGTGGGAGAGGTGCCACGTTACAATGAAATGCTTCAGGGTTGACTTATTTTTGTCGGCTAACACGGAAGTTACCATCTCTTTGGTTCTTTCTACCAATGGAAAAATTTCCACTGGCTTGTGAATTAGTGCAGAAAATAATGTCCATGCAAACAAGTTTATGATACTTAGATGTTTTGTTCCATGACATAAAGTTCACGAGTGTTAACTTTAGGCTATAAACGGACTGCACCACAGTTACACGATGTCAATGTTAACACCACTAAGCTGACAATTTGTGATTTGAGCTCACAATTCCCTCGTCTGCAAATATGTTTCCTCTTAACTTGAAGATCTTGCAGGTTCACAGAAGGACAACATGACAAAGCTGCAGTGGTCGACTATAGTGAAACGTCAAGCATCGGTTTGATGACAGGTTGATGGAGGAATATTTTGCTTTTTAAAAATGGATTTATGCATTTTAAACATTTCCCTGTGGTCTACATAAACTGTAAATGCTCTGCTTGGGTCTGGATTTGTCATTAATTGAACTCCACAGGTCCATCTTTAACCCTTTTTCTGAGTAATGACACCAGAAAGGTGGTTTGGAGCGCTGGCCCTTTAAAT